>VXBA01003368.1:1093-131099 GCA_013399895.1 Serilophus lunatus
CCAGTGTCCTGAACCGCCTGCATGCAGAGTTGGGTCTGCGGCTTCCAGTGCACCTTATCACCTGCTGTTTTGACCCTCATCTGTCGCTACAGGACTTTACAAATGTGGGTGTACCCTTCTAGCCTGTGAAATGGATATTTTAGGTGAGGCTCAGCATGTGTGGAACTGGCCCCACCCTTTACTCCTAAGATTCATCTGCCAGGGCCTAGCAAGCTTGGACGGTGACAGCGAAGGCCTCAGGATGTAGGTTTAGTTAGAGTATCCTTCTCTGAGATGGATGGCCTTATAGGGCTAAGTGAGCTCCATCTGCCCTTCTCCTAGGATGGTTGCCAGGAGGCTAGTGAGCCCATCCTACCCATGAACACGCTTAGTCTGACCCTTCAGTTGAGACCTGTCTGGCATGGGTGACCCTACCAGAGGCATCTGCCAACACCAGCATAGCTCCCAACCTCATCAGGGCCTGCAAGCTTCTCCCCCGGACAAGGGGGTGTCTGTGAAGAAGATATACATAGATAACCAAATAGTAACTGCATACAGTCTCACAGAAGAGTGCTGGCTAGAAACCTTCTGCACATGGTGTTACAGCCTCACTCGAGTTTGAAGAGGTAAAGTAGAAAGAAAAGAAAATAAAAAAAGCAAAGTTCATTTTTGGAGATGTATACCAATTACTTCAGTTTGGCTTCAGTTGGAATTATTACATATTTGTTTTTCTTTTACATTGACTTAGCAGAATGCAAATAGACCGTTAAGTTAAGAATTAATAATTCTCAATCTAAGTAGATTCGGTGAAGTTTCTACTGGCACAATGAAATAAAACAAAGGTGTAAAAGCATGGATCTGCTGTTTAACTCCTGAAAGCTATCAGAATAAATATGACAGATCTATTAACAAGTAAAAATACTGGGTCATAAAGTTTGTAACACTTTCAAGTATCCTGTCTCAGAATAAAACTTTGAAGTAGTCATACTGAGTTTTAGATCATTAAGTTACCTAGGTAATCTTTTAATCTCTTTTATATAGCAAGGACTTAGAATTTTTTTTTTCTCTTAGGGGAGTTTTCAGCACGTAGGTTTTGGGGAGCTACTATTTTTTGATCTTTGCAGAGGTAAAATGGTTGAGTTTGGAATTAATGATCTTCTGAATATTAAACAGGTGATACAATACAAGTAGATAACTGTGAGTAGACTAGAATAACTAAAATGTTCCCCCTCCGTTTAAATTTTTTTATTACTCAAGACTCTGTTATACGCTTCTATTTTTACAGACACTTATGTTAAACACTGGACTGATACAAACCTAGATGTAGGTAATTCTTCAGAGAAACTAATGGTCTATAGTTTTGTGTGTATAAATAAGCTGAAATACCCTTAATGTTAACATGTTTATTTGCTTTAGTTAGCTGAATATTTGCAGAGATTGAAAGGAAAAACAAGAAGTATGAGACACAACAGCCGTTGCTGAAATATTTTTTTCATTAAATCTGTGTTAAATATACAAGAAGATGTTGGAGAACACAACAAAAAGACTATCCTTAAATAGTCTTTTTGAGACATGGGGTCAGGGGTAAAATGCTTTCATGCTGTCTGCCAGCTGGAACTTTAATCCTACTTCTCTGAGCTCAGAGAACTTCTAAACTGCTGCATCTGAAAGACCAAAATATCAAATATCAGATCATTTTAAGAGTAATTACCTAACACTGCCACAAAGGTCATGTGGCAGTCCTACGAAACAGGCTTTTTTGTTTCCTTTTTGTTTGTTTCAAACTGACAATTTACATTTGAGCTTAAAAGTTTATAAAATACTTGCAAATTATGCATGTTATAAATAATTTACCACACTGTATACAGCAGGTATAATTCTAAAATGTTGACTAAAAGTTAGGAGGCACACACATTTAAATAGTTACTGGAAATTTTTTTGTGGAACAGTGGTATTCTAAAGTTTATTGTGAAAATCTGCATGAGAAAACATAGCCATGTTTATAGATCAAGAAGGTGATGTTTTCTATGCTTAGTGGACCTTTGATCTGCATAGACACTGAAGGAGAACTTCAGCTGTAAAGAAAAGGAAACTGGAACATAATCTGTATGTACATTTAGTACCAGAGGTAGGATAAATCCTTTGTCATAACTGTTCATAAGAACTTTTAAATTTACATTTTCCTTCTTTGTTTTATAAACGTCTCTTGTGGCTAGAGGATTTGGTCAATTAATCTAGTGAATAGAAAAATTTTAAGAAGGCTTCTTCCTTTACCTTGTGCTGAGTTGACAATCCAGACCTTGAGGGCAATCGTATAACTCTTAGTTCAATTAGATATACTGTTGGAGGGGGAAAAAACTGTACTGCAACATCCAATATACTTTATCCTGAGGTGATGCTGATACCACTGAGGTGTTTCATATAGCTAATGAGGTAAAATTCTTCTTAATTCTGTATTAGTAGTGCTTGAACTTTTTCTATTGTAGATGAAAAGTAAAAAATGAACAGGTTTGACATATGAATCAAGCAAAAATATTTAATATTGTGTCTTGCATGTATCTGGGACATGTTTAAGAGTTGGAGTTTTGCCTGATTCAGTATTGAGGGGAATGCATTGAGAATACCTTCTAAATACTTTCAAATATGGATGAAATACTATCATAATGTGATCTGCGATTGGAAGCAGAAATGAATGTTAGAATTATTTAATGGATTGTACTCTGAAGTTAATTCTGCTCATGCCATGTACATAGTAAGAAAAAGTTAGGTTACTTTGTCTTCCGTTACTTATTTATGTAAATGCCCTATATACCTGTATTGCCTAGTACAAAATTATTAGTTGGTGATTGTTAAGCTCTATTGTACACTGTGGATAGCTTACATTTTCTTTATTAATAGGTTCTTCTGTTGCAAAAGAAAAGAGACGACATCGATCTCACAAGTTTCTGTGTCTCAGGGTTGGAAAACCCATGAGAAAAACATTTGTTTCTCAAGCAAGTGCATCAATGCAACAATATGCACAGAGGGACAAAAAACACGAGTACTGGTTTGCTGTTCCACAAGAAAGGTAAACTAAACACTTTGCAGTAGGTTTTTGAGCGTTATTTTTCTGTACCAATCAAAACTTTTCAGTGACTGTGTCTATAAAGCATCACAAAAAAGGGTCAGCATCTGACGATATTGTTGATTGGCTTGTATTTGCCACTGGAATGCCTCATTACCTTACGAAAATTTTACTAATTTACTTGAATTACTTCTAGATTTGGCCAGTAGTTTCTCATGGTATTATTAAGGCTTTTGTTTGTAGCAAGTAAATATTTGAGTCGTTCTTTCAGTAAGTGATGTCTGGTGGAGGAAGTGAGTTCTGCAACAAAACTTTTGCTATTACCTGTGCTTCCTGTTATTTGGAAACATCCTAAAAATTCTTTCTGCTTCTTAGAGCTCTGAGTTCAAAAAAACTAGCTGGGGCTCTTTTCTTGTTTTAGCTGCTATGTATAAAGATCTTTTCGAGGAAGCAGCTTAACCGTATCTGCTGGAAAAATACCTAAATTTGTTGCACTCCAAGACATGAGATGTCTGTGCTCACTCAGTGGTACTGTCTGCTTTACTGCCAGGAAACTGTGGTTTATTTTCAACTTCAATGTGATTTTTGAGGTATTAGCATCCTTGTCAAAGAGTGGGGAGGAAAAGAAAAACAAACAGCTATCAGCTGTCATTTTGTATAAATACCTACTCACAATGATCAAGTCACTTTTCCATCTTTTCTTTTGAGCTGAATGGCATAGAATGTCCACTTGGGGCACTGCAGTTGAGGACAGATATGGATCAATTGGAGAGAGCCAGAGGAAAACAGCAAGACTAATTAATGCCTAGAAAGTGTAACATATAAAGAAAATTAGAAGTAAGTGGGGTTCTTTAATCTAAAGGAGAAAAGGTCGATTACAAACAAAATCATTTTATACTTAATTTGTCTGCAACAAGAAAGGCAGTTTTTTCATGTCCACTCTGAATGGAAGTATGTAACAAACTGAAATGACATAGAAGTATTTGAGTTATCCAACAGGTAGAATTGAGTCTATACTAGTGCCTCACTAGCCTGCTTTTAAACATCACCCCTGCTACCTCTTAAGTGGTGGAGACTATGCAAATTCTTGAGCCAAGTGTCACATCAATTTTGGTATAGTTAATGCTGTCTGGGCCAGGTGTCCTCTTGTGGTTACAGTCAACTCAAATTTGCTTGTTCTATTAGTCTTACAATTAATTTGAAATCAGATAAATGTTTCACATATGGCAATGATGTCTAGCTCAGTTGATTAAAATGATTATTGTCTCTTTTGTTCATTTTCTAATGTAGAAGAGCAAGTACTTATCTTCAGCATAAAGCAGAATTTATCACCTGTTATGGAAGAAATGGTTCTTAGTTTGCAGTCTGTATCTGATCTCCTTGGAAATTACTCCACCTATAAAGGCTCTCTCTGTCACTGCATAGAGAAATATAGTATCAGTGTCAGTTCTTTATCCATTCAAAGTGTGTCCTATGTTTTTTGTACAGAAAAAGTCACATGTCCTCATATTGGGGTGTGTGTTTTTTAACTTGGTTCCTCTGCATAGGTCAAAATACTTAGTGCCAATCCAGTTGTCTTCATTTCGTAGTGATAAGAGAGAGCAAAGGAGATGTTTGACGAACCTGCATTATTTCAGTGTTCATAATGTCAAATGAGCTAGTCTGGGAAGGAGTGTCTTAGTTCCTTAAACATCAAGTAACTGTAGTTATACAGAATTTCAAATTCTTGAAGTTAAATTCAGGATTTTTTTTCAAATTTTCCCATTTGTATGACATCTTTAAAATGGATATGTCATTCAGTGCATGAGGAGTGTGCAGCTTCTTGTTTTGACTTATGTAGTAGAACTTACCTACCCTTATGCATCTGAAATGTTTTATTCTCTCTCACTGCCAGAGAAGGACTTTTTTGAACTTGCATCAATGTTATCCAGGAACCTTAATTTTAACAAGGGTGACTTGGAATAACTGACTCTGTTCAGAGACTATTACTTTCTATTCACCTGTTTGCAGCATCCTTTTAGGCAAAGGCACATAAAAAAATATAACTGTAGTTTTGAGAAACTTTAATGCTCTGTATCTCCTTGCTTTTCTTCCAGTATCCAGTTTTGCAAGGATTTGGTAAGGAGAGGGGAAAAGGACGTTGAAATATTCTTCACGCAAACCTAGTATGCAGATTCACTACAGTAAATATCTCTGAAGGAGGACATAAAGAATATTCAAATTCTTGCAAACAGAGACAAAGCTTTAGCTCTGAATTTGTTTTTCATGATGAAGAGATACTAGTGAATTCATTCCTTTTTCTTAATGCTCCATCTTTGCACCTGCAGGAGATAGTTAAACATTATAGACTGGCATCTATTAGGCTTGCAAATAACCTTCTTCTGTGAACGTGGGTATTTTGCTCTTCTAAACTGGAGAACCATGCCATTTGTGGCAGATAACTTACAAGGAGGTAACTGAATTGTGGTGTTTATTGCAGTCAGAATAATCTGTAGTTTATGATTTATGTGTATATATATGTGCATGCTTCCAGTCTTTTTCCCTCACATCTGTAATAATTCTCACAATCTGTGTAATTTTGGTTACATGTCTTGGGTCTGTTCAGGTCTGATTCTTCAGGAGTGGGGACAACAGACGTGCAGACGTTGATTCTTATGTAACTTTTTAAATAAAATAAAAAATTTTTAACGTTTTATTTTGGGACTTCAGTTGTAAGCAGAGGCTTCCAATGGGACAGAAGTGGTTGCAAGCCTGTATTTGTCTATCAAACCATAGCTAATGCATTGTCAGTTTGCTTCCTGGTCTTCCTCTGGTGTCAGCTTCACATAATTAAAAAGAAATAAGAGCTAACTAGTTTTTTTTCAAATGTGTCTCTAATATCTAGTAAAACATGGAATAGTAAGTATTTTCATTTTAACCTTAAATACTTTGTATTATTCAACATGATCCAAAAGATCACAAACTTAACTTGTTTTTCTTTTCTGTATCATTACTTGACTTCTCTAGGACAGATCACTTGTATGTCTTCTTTATCCAGTGGAGTCCAGAGATATATGCAGAGGATACTGGGGAGTCTCTTCGGGAACCTGGATTTATAGTGGTAAAAAAGAAGGAAGACCCTGAAACTAATGAAGAATCTACTACTGAAGATGCTGCTAAAGAGTGGGAGGTAAGGAAGAACAGTGTGAAATTTTTTAATATATTCCAATGGAAATATTAAAAAAATAGTAAATACACTCCAAGAAGAAAACCAGTAATGTGCTCTAATCTGATTACTGCAATCATGACCATTTAATTTATGCTGTCCTAATGCTTTGGCTCTAACGTTGGATCAGGGCAACATTTCAGAACTGCAAGTCACTTTTATGTGGAGCAAATTGTAACTTTAAAATTCCAAGTGAAAGGAATGTGTGTACAGAAAAGAAGTTGGAATTTTGATGAAGGAGGCGTAATTTACAGTCAAGTGACAATTTCCCGATATTTAATTTCCTGATATTGATTATTCTTGTATCTAGAATGTTCAGTATTTGTTAAGACTCAAAAAATGCATGGGGCAACATCCAAAGAAAGGAACATCTATTAATGTTGTGTTTCAATAGTTCAGTAATTTTTCAGTTATAATTCCTTCATGCATTAAGATGCTATTAAATGAATTTTAGAAATAAATTGTTACTGAAACTGTCTCGTAACTTTTTTTAACAAACACATTTATCTCATGTGAATCTGTGTCCACTGTGTTTCTATGGACACATCTTTACATGTCTGTTTTGTTTTGTAGTGTACATACAGTTAAAGCACTTGTAGTCTTGTACATTCAAGTGTTGCTCAAAAGCTTGATTCTTGTCATATTATTGTAGAAGTATCCCATCAGCACTGTTTAATTTGAATCTCAGGACAGCAATTGCAATCTCTGACTCTAGACTGATCTTTTGGGTTTTTTCCACCTACCCCCACCCTGCAATGGAGCATGTGGAAATTAAGGAGGGCTACACTTGTGTTTTATGTAGAGGGTTAAAGGAATTCTAAAGAGCTGCAATAGTCTTAAGTGGTTTTCTGTTAAGGTCCGAAATGTAGAATCATAGAACTCTGACTTCAAACTTACTTAGGTGAAGTATTAAGCTGTGGTTACAAAACACTTTCTGCAGCTCAGTGATTTTGCATGAAACATTTTTGCTTTGAGACTTTGAAATTAGTATCATATAATCATGTCTTTGGAACCTTCTCATTTTCAGCATATATATTGCTTGAGTATTATTACCAACAAGTATTTTGGTGTTGACTCCTGCTCAAAGTTTTTATATAAGTATTTGATGGTTTAAAATTTTGGTTTTTAGAACATGGGGATCAGTGGAAAGTAATCAATATTATGGTTTAAAGCACAGTATATGTCTTTTAATGAGTTCTTAAGTAAGTTAGCACCTTAATATAATTACAGAATAATTTATACAGAAAGTAGTGAAGATTTTTATTTATTATTAAATGTTGTAAATTTTCAGAAGCTATTTCTGAAGCTATTTGAGGCAATCTATTTTCTGCAAGTACTAAAATCTGTAGGTTACTTACCACAGAATGAGGCCCTGGTTTAAGCCTTTACTTCGGTCTTCTCTGGAAATAGTTGTAGAAAACATATTTGAAAAGTGTTGTAATTTCTAGGTGTTATGTGAAATTATATTGAGCTTAGTTATCATTTTCTGGATTTAGAAGTCAGTGTAATTGATGAGATGAACAACTTTATAAAAAAGATGCTAGGCAAGTACAAGAAATATGCTAATGTGGTATTTTGTGCATTTTGAGTAATGACTTCCTATGACTGACTCTTAGCACAAATCTGAAAGCTGTTAAAAACTATTTAATCAGAAATGTGTGGCAGTGTGAGATAGTTCAATTTGTCATTACATAAAACTGCACTTAGTGGCTTTTAACATATATGCTGGAAAGTATCAGTAAGTACAAGAAATTGTAGCTGTTGTCATACTTATCATTCCCATTGAATTTCAGTCATTATTTTCAATCCATATACTTTCCAGCAAGCTTTTTCTGTCAGCCTTTGCTCCAGGTGCAATCTAAGATAGCAGGTGAACAATACAATTGAAACCTTTTTGCAGGTATTGAGTTGAAAAACAGGCTGCTGCTTTCAGATCACAAGGATAGGAGAACTTGAGGTGGAAGGGAAATGGAAAGCAAATACTTGATGTACAAATGCATCACAAAGTACTGTTAAGCTACCAAAAGGTGAAGGTAGTGGAGTATCTACAGGGAGAACACTTTTTGTGTGAGAGATAATCACTGTACAATACCTTAAATCTAGAGAAACAAGGAAGAGGGTTAATGGGTAACCCAAGTGTGGTGCTCAGAGACAGCTTTTGTTTCTTTGCTAATTCTATGTTAATACATTCAGCTGCAGCTTTTTATCGAGAGACTTTAAGGAAGCACTATGCTTCTTTCAGTAGCAAAGCTGTGAAGACTCTTGTAATCACATTAAACACAAGTTTGATCAAATACTGCATTGTACATGGTGTCAAAAAACCCCAGCAAATCGTTTCTCTTTTTATATTGTATGTTTAATAGATACTGACTTCCTAAAAACAACCAGGAATCTTTCTAGCTAATGATACCATCAGTAAAAATGACAAATTTATAGATTCACAGTTTGAAATAAACTCTGTGAGGTACCTTGTAACTGTTGTTGCCGCTGTTGTTCCTCAGTATCTTCCTGGGAGGCTTCTGTCTGTGTCACTAGCAAAGCTCTCTAAAACAGATACTTTTTCACATACGATCAGTCTATGCTAGAGATTTGCCTCTCATGTCCACCAGAAATGAATAGGCAATAACTTCATTTTGTATGTCATCTAAGAAATGAAAGCATGATACTGAGTTCTCAGTTGTGATATCCTTATCAATTTTATCAAGTGTTTTATCTTCTTGTGCTTAAGTGAATGAGCTTACACCAAGAAAGAGGGTATTATGAGTTGTGTGGGATTGTTGCAGGATTTTTTTGTTCTGGGTGTATTTTGTTATTTTACCATCTGTACTGAGTTATAGACAGATAGCATATATTTATCGTAGCATTCTTTTACTTGATGCCTCTTAAGTTCAGGTGCTAATGGCTTTCTGTATCTGTTAGCACAAATAACGAATACTGTTGTGTTAAAAACCAAATGCTATTTCCAAAGCTTATTCTGTACTTGCATCTAAATGTGGCAGGACTTGACAGAAAGCTGAGTCCATCTGTTGTGCAGTGCCTCAGAAACAACTTCCATCAATACTTTATAGTCTAATGTTTTTTCTTTTTTTAGTTCAAGTTATGCATATAGTAGATTCCTATTTAAATGTGAAATCTGTTAAGGAAACAGATAAATTGCTCTGCATTAGAATATTTCTTATTTGAAGAGCTGTCTTTCTCTTCCCTCAGCTTCTCCCTGTTATTTGATGTCATTTATTGCCATCACTCAAGACTGAGTCATACTTCAGGTCCGTGTAAATCTAAGTACTAATCCACAAGATATTTGAAAACAGGTAACTTCTTGCCTTAGGACCCACAAACAATTCTTAAAGTAGTTGGACGTTCATCTGTTTTATTGCTTCCATTAGCTTGTTCATTGTTTAGAAAATACAGAAGATGAGTCTGATTTAAAGCTGTCTAGAAGTTAATTTCCAAAACAAAATATGAGTTGATAGATACTTGCAAATAATTTTTTTCTCAGACATAGTGGGTTGTGTTCTGTAGTTGCATTTCATAATAATTACCTTTTGGTTTTGCATATTAAGTGTCTGTAGAAAATACAATACTTCTAGAAAGCATTACACTGCAGTAACTCTCTTGTCAAATTGAATTTCAGTTAGAACTTTTGATCTACCATCAAACCATTAGTTGCAAGTGAATTTCTGCCTTCCTCACATGGTATTTGACAGTCAGTTAGCATTTTACCATTAACAAAGCTAACTTCTTGAAGTTTTATTTCTATGTATGTGTAGAAACGTGTAAGTCAGTGATTATGTAGCCTGGTCAGATAAGCACCTATGTCCAATATTCCAGTCTTGAAACCTTCTTCAGATGTTAAGTTCTTTACTGAATCTGGACTGTAACCTATAGCATTTCTATATTAAAATGGACATTGCAGTTTTAGAATACACTGCTGTATTAAGTTTTCTATATTCTTAATCATGTTTTTTCTGTGAATTTGCTTCTATTCCCTTCTGTATACTTTAGTGCTTAGATGCTAGTACAGCAGCTGATTGTTGTGTCTTACATTTTAAAATGTGGTAAGAACATAATGCTGTATTACAAGCTGGATAATACTGGATCGTCAGAGAGAATAGGAAGCCTGGCAGTTGTAGGCTTATATTGGATATGCTAGCTAGATGGTTATTTGGTTCTTACATCATGTATTGTCAATTAAGAAATTGGATGTGTTGCTATGCAGGTGTTGCTGTGCTTTAGCACAGCATGTTTAATAGGCTTTGTTCTCGTACTGAAGGATGTCTCTTGAATTCCAGCAGTCTTGTGCAATGCTAGAAATGTTTCTGTTATTTTGTTGTGATTGAAGAGAATCTCTGGTGTCTATTATCCGGTGCCCTTTACAGAATTTGGTAACTTTCATTCTTTGTTTTGCAATTAACTTGAGCAGTTTTGTACTGTCTCTCAATTTCGTGCATGGGGCATTTCTTGATTTCTTGCTTTGTTCTATTGTCTCTACTTAATCTATTGGGAATCTACTTATAACTTGTAAGTGAAAATTCAGAGTTTTTGGTGACTTAGAGCTGTCCTGTAGCTGGATGCATGAAAGTGGAATTGTAATTGAAGACTATTTCATGTATGTAATAACTAACTCTGCTAAGAGTTAAAGCAGAACCATTTGACTAAACAGCTTCTGCTTATGAGATCCTTAATGCCTTTCAGCATACCTTTGAAAATCCTGAGGAAAACTTTGTGGTGGAATAATGCTGCTTTTATGTGGATTTTTGCCTTTCCCTAAGATGTTGATGGGAAACAAAGAATGACTTCTCAACTTAGTTGACTGATAAAGCTTCAATAAGAAAAGAAGTCTAAGAAGCTGTGTCAGTCTATGTTGTACGAATACCACAGGAGTTAGCTTTTATAATATCTAGTGGGTTTGTACCTGTGAAGGGAAAGGGCTCGGTTAGCTGTAATCTCATGTTAGCTTCACCCGCTCTGGAAGACAGTAGTAGTTTTTCATAGGATCCAGTACCTGACTTTCATTTTTTTATTTCTACTGCATTCTAACTTCGTTATTCCTGAATTTGGCACTTACACAGAATTACACAGAATTAATAAGGTTGGAAAAGACCATGGAGATCATCAAGTCCAACCTTTACCTAGGTTAACAACCTACCCAACATCAGTCTAACATCTATACCATCTAAACCATTTAAACCATCTAAACCATACCACTAAGTTCATCATCTAACCTATCCTTAAACACATCCAGGGACAGTGACTCCACCACCTCCCTGGGAAGTCCATTCCAGTGGGGGAATCACTCTGTGAAAAAGCTCCTCCTGATATCCAATCTAAACCTCCCCTGACGCAGCCTAAGACTGTNTGAGGGGCCCAGAACTGGACACAGTACTCGAGCTGTGGCCTAACCAGTGCCAAATACAAGGGAAGGATAACTTCCCTGGTCTTACTGGCAACACTATTCTTGATGCAGGCCAGGATGCCACTGGCCTTCTTGGCCACCTGGGCACACTGCTGACTCATATTCAGCTTCTTATCAACCAGCACCCCCAAGTCCCTCTCTGCCTGGGCATCCTCCAGCCACACCATCCATAGGGGTTATTGTGGCCAAAGTGTAAAACCCAGCACTTGGATTTATTAAACCTCATGCTATTGGACTCAGCCCATCTATCCAGCCTGTCAAGGTCCCTCTGCAGAGCCCTCCTTCCCTCTGACAGATCGACACTCATTCCAAGCTTCGTCTTTTAAGAGGGAAGGAGCTTGGGAAACACTAGTTTTTCCTAATGTAATACTGATAAAAAAGCATAAATATTAAATAGAGAGATTGTAGAATTCAGCATCACAGCTTTTCTTTTGCTATGGTATCGGGCTGTTGTTAGCTGCTAGGTGAAGCAGAATAATGCCATCTTATCCAGCTGCAAAGACCTTATTCCATACCCAATGTCCAGTCCACATTACTGAAGTTGAGAGTTACTGAAAGAGGACAGTAATTATAGTGTTATGAGATCTTGTTAGCTGATAACTTGAAATCTGGTATGCAAAAGGTATAAATGAGGTAATTGATTTATAGTGGAAATAAGACATTTCATAAGTTGTACTTTTTATTTTTGACTCTCCTTTTCCTCTGCTTGCACTTTAGTATTTTTTAGTAGTTTATTAGAGGAAACAACATTGTGAATTACAATTACAGAAAGGACTATGCACATTGGTTGTGTGATTTTACCTTAGTTACAAATTAACAATGACAATAACAAGATTATCGTTCAGTGTAATTAGATACATTTTCTGTTGCTCTGTTGTCTGGGTAGCAAGTAGGTGGACTGTTCTCAAATGTGTGGTTTACATGTCAGGTCTGAGCCAATACTCCTCCCTAGAATCTTGTAATTAAGAACTCTTATGGTAGGGCCTACATTAATTGCAGCAAGATATGAGGTTCTGATTCAAATTAACAGATCAATCCACAAATGCAAAGAAGAATAAAAGGGCAATTTATCTTTAGGGGGTGCTACTATTGACAAATTTCCCGTGTGAGCTTCTTTCTCACACTGGTAGAAATACATCTTATATTGGTTTGGGAAAGTGTCACAGGGCTGGAGAGGAGGTCAGTTGCAAGTCAACTTTTGCTGCTTTTACAGCTTCACTGTTTCTTGGTGCTTCCCAGGCTCTCCTGCCTGGCTTTCCACCGCCCTCCCGCACCAGCAGATGCTCCCAGCTGGTGGGGCTGCCGCTGCAACACTGAACATCAAAGCAGGATGGCAAGAGGTCTGAAAGTTACAAGTGCATTCATGCCCTTTAAACTTTACACTTGTAAGTAAGTGAAAAAGTGAGTCGTCAGATCTAACAAAGAAAGTGATGGTTCTCTTTTGAACAAGTTTTCAAAGTCCTTTTGAGAATCTCTGGGACAAACTAGTTTTATTTAAAGAGAATCTAAAAACTTCTAAGCAAATAGTTTGAATTGTTTAAGGTTAAATGTTCTAGATCAAAAAATAGTTTGATGGGTCAGATTCTTCTTCAGTTTTGGAGAAGCTGTGTGTCTCTTTTCTTAGGGGGCAAAAAGATGACTGTTAAAACAGGCTGTGGGGAATTAGTTGTGTGGCTAACTTTTGCTTTCTGGCTTAGGGGTCTCATGTCCAGAGAAAGCTTGAAATAACTTATCTGCATACTCTCTCTTCCTTTAATGTTTCCCAGATTTGGCAGGGAGGGGATGGTGCCCGTAGCTTGTGTTTTAGTTTTTATATTGATGCTAATTCTTATTTGAAACAATTTTAAGGTTTTCTGGTTTTTGTTCTTAATTCTATTAGTTCACTTGTTATTTGAAAAAACTTCAAACCAAATAAACACGAACACATAAAGGACATGTGGTTTGTTGTTGCAATCCTACAATATTTGACCGTGCATCTATTGCTGCCCTGGACTACTTAATAGTTTTACACAGAATGTGGAGCATGGATGGCGTGGAGGTTTTTGGGTTGTTTTTGTTGTTGTTTGCTCTTTAGTTTGAGGAGGGGGAGAGGGAGTGGGTGGGTTTCTTCCTCTTTTATTGTTTGGGGGAGTAGGGTAGAGAGCTTCCAAGTGCTACTACAAGGAAATTCTCAAAGGTTTGCTGTTCGTTTTACTGTTGCACATGCCTGTTTAAATAAGATTCTTCCTTAAGGGAAAAAAAATTAAATCATGATTCAAAAAATACTTTCCTGCTGGGACTAGCAATTAACCCATACAGCAAGTTTAGCTTATGGGCACAAAGATTCATTTTACTCTTGTAGCTTACAAACTGAAAATGCTGCAAGACTAACAGTTCCTGAATGCTTTGAAACCTTTTTTCAAATAATATTTTAAATATTATTTTTTTACCAATTTTCAAAGTAGTTCTGGACTCTTAAGAAATACCTAGGGTATTTATACAGGGTTTGTATACAGTTGTCAACATAAGGAAGAGAAAGCATTAGTTTAATATTGAATGCAAATTTGTTACCATTAGAACTTGTTTATAAATGTTGTGCTGTAACAGAATATTGTGAGCCGTTTTGGGGATTTTTGTGTACTGCGATATTGTAGAAGAACAATTAAATCGTTTTGTATCTTTAAATATTTTAGCCTTTTTAACAAACTAGTGCTCTGCAACCACACTTGAACACAGGAAACCTTCCTTCTTCTGTATCGTCATCATTTGCGATACATCCCCCTGCTGCACAGTCGCTCATTTGTTCCCTGCCTTGTCACTCAAACGTGAGTGTCTAGCACACTATCCTGTCACGGTGTCGTGGGGCTCTGCCTGCGCCTGGAACTGACAGCAGGTACAGAGAATGCTTTCAAACAGCCTTGAATGGTATTTTTTTGTTTTCCTTTCTTTTTTTTAGCCTTATTTTATTTTTAGAAGGGAAATGTCTTGTCTCTGGTATGGGAAAAAGGGAAGAAAGCACCAGCCAGTTAATCATAAATGTGCTCTGGTAATGTTAAGTGTAGTCTGTTCATTTCTGTTATTGCAGTCTTTAAATGTTGTGGTGCAGAAACAGTTTCTGGAAGTCTGAATTTTGAATGTGTAAACAGGATGCTAAGTCACAAATTCTCATTGCCTTCAGCACATAAGCTAATTGCTGGTATTCCATAGGCATTAGATAAGAGAAAGTACTTTGAGCATTAAGGGGTTCAGCAGGTTTAAGATGGGTTTTTTTACGTTTGGACTAGTGTACTTTTTCACAAAAAAATCTGATTTATAGCTAAATACTGAGAAAAGGAGTTTGTATTGTTATTTAATTAGAGAAGTGTGAACCTCCTGAGTTGCCATTACCTTCTCAGAAGTCATGCAACCTCGTAGGTATGATACTACTTCTAAATTCGACATGAGTGTGCTGTAGTCCCACTCACATTTATAATGGAGGGGAGGACCAGTACTGCTGGTGTTGTAGTTCAGATTATATTTGCATTGGATTATGAAAGTAACTGTGGTGGTTTTCAGTGTTGTTTCTCCCAACCAGACTCTTTGTAGTAGTATTCAATTTATTGTAGTATGTAAAGGAAATGGTTTTCAGCGAGATGTAGAAAACAGTAACATCTTGGGGACAGGGAGGAAATGATCTTGACAGTATATTTGTGCTTTTACCCACTGGGTAAATCTGGAAAATAGTTTTCATTTCATAGTTTTCATTTTAGACTCTGTGTGTGACGGGCTTTTTACTGTCTTTTTAAGAGTTACAGTGTTGGTACATCTTTTGAAGTACTGTTGACTTTGGCTTTTATTTTTCATCTTTTATTTATTTATAGGTTTTTATTCTTTAACTTTTATCTGTTTTTTTATTTGTTTTTTTTTTTTTTATTATGTGTAGCCAGGTTACTTGCTGTAAATGTGTGTTCCTAAATAACAAAACATTTTTGAAGTAAAAGATGCTTAGCTTTCCTCTGTGGTAGTGGTACGTAAAATGGAGATACAATACCTAAATGAACTGAAATGTTGTTTTAACATACCCGGTTACAGTGTAAGAAGTATCTGAAGACTACCAAGAATATGTTTAACATATGCCTATATATAGACAGAAATATCTTACTCAGATAAATAAAAAGTAGTAGTATCCTTATTAAAATTGCCTTAGAACCAAGAGTTTAAAAAAGTCATACTTGCCAGCTCTTAGGGAGAAGTTGAACTGAAGACTGTGTGGATCATTTTTGGTGTGAGAGAGGTAGAGAACAGGTTATTTTAACATGTAAAAAAATCAAATCAGAAGGAAGCTATATTTTTCAAAAATATTGCTATGTTGACAAGATAGGCTCTATTCTTGAATCTGGGTTTTTTCTTCAATTAATGATCACAAGGCTAATGTGCAAGTGTGTAATGTTTTTACAGAAAAGAAGGCAGGCGTATTGGTATAATTACTCTTGTATTACGCAAAACACTGGGAAACATATTAGAGACTGGCAGTGTACATGAAGTGTGCAGGTTTCTGGCTGAATCTCTCATTAGTGGTTGTTCTGAAATTTGGATGAAAACTCATCTGACATGAAGTAACAGTTGCTGGACCAAATGGAGAGATAAAGATCGCATTCTTTTATTTATAAGCAATTAAATTGTCCTGGATTATTTACCTGAAAGGCCTTTACCTGTTGATAGTTAATTTGTCTTAAGTATTGTAGGGATTTGATACTTTCCCAGGATAAGTGATCAAAATTTTGATGACTAACTAGTGCATGATGCCCCCCTTTTAAAAGGCCAGTAATGTTATCTTCCTACTTTATAGAAAATGTTTGGTATTTACTATCTCTTTATTGTACTGCAATAGAGGAGATGCCAGTAAGTTTCTGGAATGTCAAAAATGCAGGCAATGATTTTTCCTATCAAAGCATTTCAGACAAAAGACATGAGACAATGCAAGAGAACAAAAGGTGGATTGCCGCCTTTGGGAATGCTTGTCCCTGCTTTGCAGGGCTTGGATAGGCAGCATAGCCAAGGGGGACAAAAGCAATGAAAACTGATCTTTGGCATTTAGATTCTTATTATATTAATAATAGCAAAGGGAATTAAAGTGGTTTTGGTTTTAAGAAATTGAATTATTTAAGACTTGTACAACTTCTAAGGTTCTGATTTATTGGTTAACTGTAGCTGGCAAGCTAATGCCTGTAGGTCTTTGGCTATGATGGAGATATAATAATAGGGGCTTGCATCTGAAAGATAAGAATTTAGTACTTCTTGCATGTGGATGTCAGAAGTGCAAGGGTTGTTGCATCAATCCAACAATAATACTACAGAGATTTTTAAAGTCAGATCTCCACACTAAGTTTTGTTTTAGGGTAATGAATGAACTAAATGACCTGAGGGGTTTTAGTAAGAAAAAAAGCAGTGTAAGAAAAAAAGCAGTGTGCAGTTACTTTCTTACACGGATCACTGCCTAGGACCCTTTTTTGGTGACAGATATTTGCCATACTCATCATCCTACATAATTTGGGGGCCTATGCTCGTACCTCAACTAAATGTTCTAGTGTGGACTTAGTGGTTCTCCTCTGGATTTGTTCCAAGTTGGTCCAAGGGCTGGAGCACTTCTATGAAGATGGGGATGATAGAGTTGTGATTACTCAGCCCAGAGAAGAGAAGGCTCTGGAGTGATGTTATAGCACTTTCCAATATGTAAAAAAGGGTCTCCAAGAAAGCTGGAGGGGGACTTTACACAAGGGTTTGTAGTGGTAGGACAAGGCCTTAAGCTGAAGGAGGGTAGGTCTAGATTAGATACTACAAAGAAATTCTTCACTGTGAGCATGGTGAGGCACTTGAATAGGTTGCCCAAAGAAGTTGTGGAATTCCCATCCCTGGATATGTTCAAGGCAAAGCTGGATAAGGCTCTGAGTAACTTGATATAGTGGGAAGGTTCCCTGCCCATGCTACAGGGATTGGAGCTAGATGGTCTCTAAAGGTCCTTTCTCACCCGAACCACTCTGTGATTCTAGATCATCCACTGAATTATCAGGTGTTATTGTTTGTATTTTTAATAATTGGGCATTACAAATGCAGTCAAATTAGAATAGCAGATGAACATTTGGAAAGGTTTACTATAAATGAGTAGTAGAAGCTTCTTTTCTTGTGGAGTGGCAACTTGAGCTCAGGCACCAGGTGCCATGGTTTCAGCAACTGAAACGTGTTCTTCTGCTTGATAGTACTGAAACTTCCTCAAGTGGTTTTATAAGGGAGCTGGATTTTATTGGTCATATGGCTACAGATCTTTTATTCTTTGTCTGGCCTGCCTCATTAAAAACATAGTTTTCTTAAATCTAATTCTTACTTCTTTACACAAACATCTTGAACTACTTGATGTTAAATTTAGTTCTTTTGCTGACATTATCTTTCAAATTAGTCTGTTTTCATATCTTGTGAAAATAGCTTGTTATTTAGTTTTACAGACTCAGTGTAACACTTCGTGTGCTGCAGGCTTTGATTGCTTTTTTCTCAAATTCATTTCTTCTGATTATTGCAGATATTTTATCTTCAGTATATGCTAATTACAGCTTGGTACAGTTGCCATGGGCTTTAAAGCACTTTGAGACAGCTACTTAACAGTTCATCCTGCAGAGCTGTGGAGACAATACTGGTCGCTGGGGGAATGCTGCTGTCATGTGACATACTCTGCATTTCTGCCTCTGCTCTGGAAAGCAGCCTGGTGTTCAGAAAGTTCCCAAAGGGCCATCTGAAAGAGAGGGAAAGGACCACGCTCCCAGCCCAATCAGGACACTGCTGTCTATCTGCTTCTTCAATACTATTTTCTCTCAAGTAGTGTGTAATTGTTTTGTGGGGAAACTAAATTTGTCTGAAAAATAAAGTTAGTGTTTTCTCTTAAAATAGTCACAGTGGCATATAGTTCACAAATGCACCTTTTGTTTTTATCAGAAAGTATCTACAAACTTCAGAAAAGGTTTGAACTCCTTCCCTGTTCATTGAATTGGAGATGGACTGATATTTTGAGATAACTTTGTAAGTGGCCTAATATAATTACTTTGGCATTTCTTTCAATTAAATACCCAGGAATTAAGGATGACACTTTTCTTAATCTAAGAATTAATGTTCATGAAGCTTACATTTCACTTGAATTTACCCTAATGTATTAAGATTCAAAGTAAAATTGTTTAACTTTCATTCTGTCTTAATACTTTGTTTCTATTTCGTATTTGGAGTTGGTAATGAAGGTGTAGATAAGTAACATGTAAGACAGCCATTTGTCTGTTAAGCTTTACCCATTCTTATCTTTCAGAAGCACTGTTCAGCTCTGATAAGACCCTCCCTTTCTCGAATGAGGTTTAGCTATTTGTTAACTCTGAAAGTTTAGATGTGTTTGTTTTGAGGGCAGCAATTAAACCTCCCTGTTAGCAAACAGGCATGGGGGGTATCACTTGTGGCTTTGTTAAACTGAAGAATCCCTCACTGGTGTAAAGTTTTCATTTTCACACCTACCTATAGCAGAACAACGTGGCCAGGGGCTGAAAGGGCTGATCAAATACCAAGTAATTGTTAATGCGTTTCCGTGTGTTGTTAAATGACAAAAGTTCTATATTGAGAATTTTGGTTTCCATTTTGTTCACTGCGTATGCCAGTATAGTTTATAAGAGTTTGGTACTCTTGATATATTTTCAGAAAAACAAGATTAGAAACCTGAGTTTCTCCAAAAGGAGAATCCTAGGCTACTTGATTGGTTGAATCATTAGTATGCAAACCCTCAATTTGACTTAATGAATTCAATATTAAAACTGTTTGGTGTTCTGCTAAGTGGCTAAATTGCATATATATGGTGTGGAGTCCATCTTCTCATCAATGCTGTTATTGTGAATAGAGGAGGTAGTATTATATCTCTAAGGATATATTCTATATCTTTTCAAACTTGGAATTTTCCTAGACAGTTTCAAGTAACTCAGCAGAAGCCTGTTTGCCTTAAGCACACTAATATCCTGATTGTACAGGTTATATGTTTTAGTCTGTTCCAACCAGTGCCCAGACTAACCATAAGAAGTTTTGTTGCTTCTTTCTTCCTCCATTCTTTTTGAAGAGAAAATAACTAGAGAGAGAATAGAGGGTTCTTCAGGAACACTTCCTGGTCCACAGAAAGTAGCTTTGGGTATCAAGGAGACTGGATACTGATACAGCATAGTAAGGAGAGCACAGTAAATAGAGCACATAGCAAACTCATATAGATGGGCCTGCATTTTCTTCCTGGGCAGAAGAATGCTTAGATTGCTACAATTTGTGAATTTATAGGTAAGGTTATGAACTGTATATTGTGAGAAACGGGCCCACAATTATTTTAATTTTCAAAAGCAATTTATTATAAAACAAAGGCAATCAGCGCTGGGCGCGTGACTTGGTTGGTTTTCAAGTCAGAGGCGCAAAGGGTCCTCAGACAGGTCAGGTTTTTATAACAAAATTGGCACAAAAGCGGGTGGGATTATTACAATTTCTTTGAGGTAGGAGGGAAATTATTTCCATAGGTACATCCCCTTTCTCCTCCCCTTGGGAATTTGGGTCTGGGGGATTTTATTGCTTTTTGAGGGTCTTGAGGCTGAAGTAGAACACTCTTCCTCATCTTGAACTTTTCAACTTTCCTGGAAAAACTGGCATGAGCCTTCCTTGATTGGCTCTGAAGGTGGCGTTATCTTCTGGTGGACCAATTTATGGCCTATCCAGGAGATCCTGGAGAGATTTACTGCAGAAAGGTGTCTGTGTTCCTTCAAAGTTTCAGGGAGTGAACAATGTGTCCTTGTTCTAATGGCCTTCAGCAGGAAGGGCTCATTAGAGCTCACCATATCTTACATTACACTACTAACATATCTAATCACTACAACATGAATCCTATTCACTTAATCAAAGCATAACTCTAAAACTGCCTACAACATGGACTCCACTCATTAGCGAAAGCAAAATTCTATCAGCATTACATTTCACAATATGAATTTAGAAAACTTTGTCCTATAATCTTAAGTACTTAAATGTAAAAACATGTCCAGGATGGTTCTGAACGTTGCTCAGTCAAATTTCAAAATAAAAGAGGTACTGTAGCCTTCCTGGGAAACCTGTTCTAGTTCTTAACCATTGATAATGTCAACCCTTTGGGCCCAATGGTCCAGCCAGTTATTCAGCTTTGTTCTTCACATACTTGATGTGTAACTGATTTGATTGGAAGATGACTACAGAATGGAATTTAAAATAGACTTGATGAAGTAGAGAAGAATGGCATCCACGGACCCGAAAATGAAAGAATGTTACTGCTAAGAAACATATTGTACTGAAAACCACATTCCAGCATGATGGAATTGGAATCTGTGGGTTTGTTTGGTTTTTTTTAAATTAAAGACTTTGCTTTCCACTTATTTCTAATACTCTGTTAAAGACTAAGTTCTGTATGTGAGAATGAAAGTTCAAAGTAGAATGAGATGGTAGAAGCTCCTGGAATGATTAGGAGAACAGATGGGGGGGTGGGGGTTGGGAGAGGAGAGGGGAGAAAACACTGTTTAGCTTGGCGAAGTAAAAGATTAATATGACTACAAGGAAGGAACATGAAGAAATCTTGATGGGAGAGGAAACTGAATATCAGATTTTTTTATAACCTGGTTTAATTAATAAGAATAAACTTCAGACATTACTAACCTTTCAGAACAGTGCTCTTCAGCCTGGCAGGGACAAAATGCTAGCTGTTTTCAAGATAGATCTCAACCAATTCCTTAATGAAGTTGTTGAAGGTAGTTGCTAATAAGCTTAGACATATATTACTTTAAGGTTCTATAGCTTAATTTAATCATGAAGTAGTCAAGTAATCTTGTCCACTGCAAAGCAAAAATAAAGCCTGTTGACGTAAACTGTAGGCATTCTGTAGAAGGCCAGGAACAGTATCTCACTGTTGAAGTATCTTAACTTACTCATTTCACGCCTAGTTGAGTGACGAGTGGATAACCTTGAGACAAGTTCTCCTGGTTTAGTCACAAAATTTAGTATGGACTCTATACTGAAAATAAGCACTGGGTGTGAGAGGGTGCATTCCTTTCCTGTAATTTTCATAAGGCTAGTTTGACAGGTGCATTCCTTTCCTGTAATTTTCATAAGGCTAGTTTGACATTCTCTTGCATGATATTTATGATGTTTGTCATTGCATGCCAATGGTCTGCCATTACGCAGGCTTTTTGTTCACAAAACATATGAAATATGACAGTGTGCAACAGGGTCTTGGCTTCATGCCAAGAAGCTATTGTACACACTTGGTTAGGTATTTGTTTCTCAAGCAGGAAGTATTAGGCACTCCCATAGCATGTGAAAAGGTCTGTCACGTCTCAGTCACTGAGCAAAAGGGTTCATGAGCAGTTCCCAGGTGCAGGATGGTGACTGAGTATGTAGTTGAGAGGTCAAAAGCAAAGTGGCGTTGCCTATAAAGGTTGTCTACATTCCGCTATGTGAAACAGCGTCTCTGTAATGGTGTCATGGAATGTGGGATTTTTTTTCAAGAATCTTCTGAAGTACCCACATTTATGGCCCATTGTAAGTTAACTACTGCCTTGCATGTGGTACAGACTGAGCTCAAAGAAGAAACAAGACTAAAGAGTCCTCACGTTACTGCTTTTCAGGATTACATTCATAAACTGTGGGTGTGAACAAGGTAATTTCCAATGAACTGTTAAGCAAATAGAGGGATAAAACTACACTATAACAATATTCTACTCAAACATAAATGAAAGCTTTGCATATAGCTGCTTGACTCTGAAAATGCACAAACTAATACCATTTACAACAGTTCTCCTCATCTTTTTTAAAAAAAACAGTAGAAAAATCATGGAAACAAATTGAGTGCTAGTAATTTTGAGTAATTCAGCACTAAAACTGGATGTCACAAGTATTCCTTTTTCCTTGCCTTGCAGTTGCATGGGGTAGAGTGAACCATCGCTGCTCAAGAGCCAGTCATGCGTGACTGTGGGCTCTGTACTCAGGACAGTGGCGAGTATCTGGCCAAACTCCTTGTAGTAGGGGCAGGTAGATGGGGAGCTGCTGGACTTGTGGTTGTCTTCCTTTCTGTGGTAGGCTCTAGAAGTTTTTAATACACTCTTGTTACATGGGACATCCATTAAATCTCTCCACCAGCTGTTTTAAGATGCTTTCATACAAATGATGATTTTGAGTTGTTCTCAAAATCACATTATTTGCTCTAGTTACATCAAAATGACTGTTGTAGTCCTTTAGCCAGCTTGTTGCACAAGAGCAGCATGTTTTAGAGCTTTCTGACTGAAGACTTTCTAGGTATCTGCCTCCTGCCAAAGTGGAGATGCCATTTGGAGTGAATGTTTTGACAGATGAGCAACTCCTGAATCTTTGGAGGGAAATAGAAAGTCCAGGATAAAGATATTGTGAGGTGGTATTGGGATGTTATTAAACTGTAGCCTGCTATTTTGTCTTTAGCTGTATTTTCACTGCCAGATACAAGCATCAGAATTTACTGAAATGCCTGAGATTTGCTTCTAATCTTCATCCAGGGAAGCAAACCAGGTTAATAGGATTCATTAATCTGGGCGTAAAGAATGTTTGAGAGGACTTGGGGCTGAAGAGTTTGGGTTTAAGGCATGCAACTCAGTTTGACTTTTAATTTAGCATCCTGATTTTGATAACTTTACGCACTCCTCTATCAGTTCTGTATTCGTCCTAGAGCAGTGAGATATATCTGACTGCTAGTGCCCTTAGTGTTTATTTTGTTATCTTGCTGTGTTTACTCATATGTCTAAAATCGCCTACATGTGCATTGTCCTTGTAGAAACAAACATCTTTTAGCCCTTCTTGTTTGTTTGTCATTGCACATTTTCCCTTCATTATTCTACTCCAATTTTTTTCTTTCATACCTTTTTACTTTTCTTCAACTGTCAGTGGAATTATTGTCTTCCTGTCTCCATATTCAGGTAGTGTCAGTGGCTGAGTATCACCGCAGGATCGATGCTCTAAATAGCGAAGAACTGCGCACACTCTGCAGACGTCTCCAGGTGCCCTCTTCAGTAGTTTAAACCCCATCTCCAGATACTAAAACCTCTTTCTTTGTAGTGCCTTGGATCAGGGCAAGTCCTACACTCAGTGGGTTTGTCTTGTGTTCAGCACTACAAGGATCCAGCAGAAAATTCCTTTGGTCTGGATGTATTTAATTGTGCGGTGCCATGATGGAATCGGTAATTTTATGATGGAATTACTACTTCCACCTTTTACACATGGGAATTTTCTGTTAGAATTTGAAAATTTATTCTCAGTACTGCTTGACTTGCAGTGTTGTGTTTTAACTTCCACTTTAGACTGGTGTGTTGTGTTAGATAGAAGCTTTCCTAAAAAGAATGCAAAACAGGTGAAGAATCCAAAACTTTGTTGCATGGGTGTTTAATTTTATATAGGAATCTTTCATCAAGAATCTCACAGTACTTGGCAAGTATGAAGCTTCACAACTTCTGTGGAATAGGTAAGTATTTTTCCTATTATAAAAGCAGGTAACTGAGGCAGTTCAACAGGGCAAAGGTCATACACACACACACAAACCAGTACTTTGAAAGCAGTTTGATTTTTTTCAAATGTCTATGGATATGGACCAAAACTGATATTTGCATTCTCTTTAGATGTTTCTTAGTTTTTTGACAGCTATAAAATTGTTAGTAGCTCTGTGCATCATACATGACTTATTGATGGAAAGCATAGTTTAGACCTTCTTAGAAGCTTTGAACACTTCGTTTTCCTGTAGTAATTGCCTTCTGAAACTGAATGTTTGTTCTGTTTTTTTTTAATTTGATTTTGGCTTTTTTACCTATAATGTAATTACTACCATGATTAGCATAATTATTATGTAATTATTAGCTCTGATACTGCTGTTTCTTTAATAATTGGTAATTAATTTTTAAAAATATTTTGTAAGTAATATAGTTACATAGATCAATAATGAGCATGAATCATCAACCCGAAATCTGCCATTTTTATATGAAAATCAGAAATTTTTTTGAAAAAGAAATTTATTCCCTCTTGAAAACAGGAGTAGTCTGTTTTTGGCAAGTGGTGGTGGTGAATCCCTGTATTAATATCCTGGAAGTCTCAAATATTTTTCACCTGGAATGCCTAAACTCAAGGTTTAGGCTGACTTAACAAATCTAATGGATGGGCTGCAACCTATAAACTGTCTTCTGTGAGGCCATTTGAGAGTTGTGGTCTCAAATGCAGTGTAGACCGTGTGGCAGTTACTAGCCTTGGAAGCCCCTGGAATCTGACTGTAGGTCAGTCTGCTCTGTCAAAGTTTGATGGAAAATGAATCTGTAAGTTTTGAAGCTATGCTGCTCTCTTTCAAAGAGATACTTTTTAACATTGCTACAAAGTAGTATTTTTCATAGAAGAAAAAGGCTTTACTATGATAAAGGCAAAAAATACAAGGAAATGAAAACCAAATCCCAAAACAAAAAAAACTGAACTAAAACCCCACAATCCCCCACACTACTTGAGGCAAAATTATTCATGTTTTTGTTTTGCATGGTGGCCTTTGTTATTCTTTAATTCTAATTAAAGGGAATAAGCTTTCTGCTGTACAGTAGTGAACAGTGCTCTACTTGTCTGAAGTTGAAGCAGTAGTATATCATGGATGAACAACATTTAAGGTGGAAAAGATTTGGTCTATGAAATAACATTTTTAGAGATAACACTAATGCAGCATGTAGGTCATCTTTTTGTACATGAAGCTATATGGATAATTGTATATACTTTTTTGTTGATATGGAAATCTGCATAGTTTACATTGGAAATGTTTGTTACATGCCATTGAAAAAATGAACGCTTGAGCTTTTTTGCTTAATTGATATTGTTTGAAAAGGCATCCCTTTTCTTGAATTAAGGATTAATACTGTAATTCAGTTATTGTGTGACTATAGTTTGATGCTTTGACTGTACAAGCCTACATTTAAGTAACAGGAGTTTGTGATAGCAACTCCTTTTATAGTTCTTAAGGAAGAAGAAAGAGATATCCTTTTTGTTGTTGTTGTTCAGGTGGCTGTAAGTGTTTAAATATTCCTGCCTGTATTTCAGAGTTTTCTTTGAATTGGCTTTTCTTTGATTAGTTAGGCAAGTTCACAAAAGTTTGGTAAAGTTTACTGTGGTGATATTGGGAAATACTGTAGATGTGTGCTGTGTGTTTAGAGTATGAATGTGGCAAACTGGAGTTGGCAGATGGTTTTGGCAGGTATTTTCATGAAATTTTCAGGATTCAGGCTTTAATTTGGACAGTCTGGCATTCAGGGAATCTTTTTTTAGTCTGATAAATTATTCAGATGCATTCATTCTTTTTTAAGGTTTCTTTTTTAATTTTTAGTGAATAAACACTTTAAATCTGGTTGCAATGGCGTACCTTACTAGCTATCTCACTTTGTCCGCCTGTGTCAGATTTCACTATCCCTAGCAAGTGTTAAATATCCCTGCAGCAGGATTTTAGAGGGAAACCTGTTTGGATCTCAGCTCTTCTAGTTATCAGGGCACTGGCACTTTAGTTTGAAAGTGCCAGTGAATGTTGACCGAGGTAAGAAGCTGTTGTGAGCTATATCTGATGAGGAATTTTGTGGCCTTCTGCCACGTCTATTAGATAGTATCCAACAACTCAGTAGGGTAGATGTGTAGGTCAGGTGCTTTAAAGTACTACAGAACCCTTGTGCACAGTGCGTCTTTGCCAGACCTCCAAGCTCGGTATGCAGCTTAAGTATTATTGCTGCTTTCCCCTCTCTACCCGCTCAGTTCTTTCTTCTTTGATTCCCATAAGTATTCCAGCAGATCAGCTTATGAAGCAGCAATACTCTGGAGGCTCCATTCAAACAGCTTACTCAAAATACATAAAAGCAGTCTTTCCAGATGTCTGATGCATATCTGAAAAACTTTATAAGTACTCTAAAAGAATATTGACTGAGAAGGAACTGAGACATGTTAATGTTTAATTCCTTTTTCTGTTTTTTTTTTTAATTACACTTAAAGGCTATGCTAGTATTAAAATGCAAAAATTTATAACTTCTGGAAAGCATTTGAAGCTCTTCAGCTGTGTATGAGAACTGTTTTGTTGTTTCAGCATAAAACCATAGCTTTCTTCTCAGTAGGTATCTGTAAGTTAATGTTGATATATAATTATGTACCAGCTTGCTGGTAGAGAAGCATTGGAAATCTCGGTCAGGTCAAATCTATCAGATTTCTTAACTTTTTTTGAAGCACTTGCATAACTGAATTGATAACTGCATGATTTTAAACCTGCAAGGTTTGTTTCCTGCTAATAGAATGGCAAATACTTACTTTCTTGGTGTTCTTTTTGTAGATAACGACAAGAGAAGATATCAATTCAAAACAGGTAACAAATATCAAAACAGACCTGGAGCCTGAAGCATTCCGGCCAAATCTTAGTGATCCAAGTGAATTACTACAGCCAGAACAAATTGAAAAGGTATTAACTCAGATATGTAATTTTCTACTCTTGTACACTAAATGTATCACAAATAGTATAACTAGTATAAAACTGTGGTGGTTTAAGCACCGCTATACTAACTAGGGGGCACACTTAATAGTGGCGAGAAGAATGAACAGAATTTAACAACAGAGAAACACTTTATTTGTCTGGAGCTCAAACAAAGGAAAACACAGTTTAAGGGAACCCTAGACTCAACACAAAGCACCCAACAAAAACCACGAAAAAGGAAAACAAAGAAAATAAAGGGAATAGGGGAACTACTTTCAAATGCCAGCCAAGCTGGCCAAAGAGAAGCAGTGAGAAGGGAAAGCTGCTTCCCCTTCTTCTCTCTCTCTGGTGGAAGCTAACTTCTAGTCCTTGGAGTCTCTGCAAAAGACAACACGGTGAAAATTCCTCCCCCCAACCCAGGATGTTATTTTGGGGAAGCTTTCAACCTGTAGTTGTGCTGGTGTGGCTCCGATGCCGATGGGGGATGGGCGGAGTCAAGCCACGAGGCCTGGGAGTCAGAGAAGGGGAGCCGTGCTGCTGCTCTTCAGCTTTGCAGGAAGCCAAAGAGAGTGAACTTCTGTTTCTTTGGGCTTTTAAGCTCTCCAAGTCCCACATGAATCTTGCAGTCCTCTTCACAGTTTTGCCACTTTGGGTTGGCCAGCGGTCTGGGCTCCACCTCCCCCTTGGAGGTTCCCGGCTCCAACAAAATGGTGATTCCCACCAAAATCTGAGCCAACAGCCTCCCAGCGCCATCTTTTGCCAGCCGTGGGATAGCTGCCATCTCCCAGAGCACCTTCTGATTACAGAAACCCACAAAAGGGGTGTTCTGGGGCTGACCGGGCCACAGGAGCTGCCCGGGCAGCGCCCATGCCCCTCCTGCCACGTGGGGGCTGTTCCCGGGGCCGCTGGCACCGCAGACTTCTTTCTGGCTTTTCCTCGCGGCAGTGTGGGACCGGCGCTGCCACCAGGGCACCCCCGTGGCGGCGTGGGGCCGCCTCATGCCGGGAGGGACCTGTGGGCTGCAGCCGCCGCCGCCGAGAAGGGATGCGTGCAACAGCAGCTGCCCGGCTTCGCTCCGCGAGGGACCCAATCCCACAGCAGCGCCGTGCCCACTGGCTTCTTCGTGGCAGCGCGGTACTGGTGCCGGGGGGGGGAAGGCGTGCGTGGTAGAGCAGCCGCTGCGGGGCTCAGGGAAAAACTGGCGGATGCCTCATGCAGCACTGCTGCAGAGCTGCGACCAGTGCCACCCCGCAGCCTCCCGGAGCCACCCTGGTCCCGCACACCGCGGCTCCCGGCCCTGCTCCGCGTGCCGGGGCCATGCTGGGGTTAAACCTGCCCACAGCATGTCCCGGGGAAAAGCAGAAGTGAGTCAGGGAAGGAAGCGTAAAACTGAAAAAATAAGGTTTTATACCAAAAACGGGGACCCCTTCCCTCCCCCTCCCTCTAAGAAACCCACCAGCAACCCCCCCACACCTCCCTCCCCTTTCAAACCCCTACAAAAACACACAGTAGGAAGACCTTGTGTGATATTTAATAGGAGGAGATAAATTAGAAAAGATGTTAAGATCACTGAGTCCAACTATTAAGCCAGTACTGCCAAGTTGACCACTAAACCACGTCACTAAGTGCCACATCTTATGCATCCTTTGAATACCTACAGGGGTGGTGACTCAGCCACTTCCCTGAGCAGCCTGTTCCAGTGCCTGACAACCTTTGCACTGAAGAAATTTTTCATAAGATCCAATCTAGATCTCTTCTGTCACAACTTGAGAACATTTTCTCTTGTGTTATTTGTTACCTGAGAGAAAAGACTGACCACCACCTCACTACAATCTGCTTTCAGGTAGTTGTAGGGAATGATGAGGTCCCTTGGAGATTCCTTTTCTCCTGGTAAACAACATAGCTCCCTCCTTCTCCTCACTTGTGCTCTAGACATTTCATCAGCTTCACTGCCCTTCATTCAACATGCTCCAGCACCTCAGTGTTTTTCATGCAGTGAGGGACCTAGAACTGCGCAGTACTTGAGGTGCAGCCTCACCAGAGCCCAGTACAGGGGGAAAAGTCAAGATGCCATTTTTGACCACCTTGGCACACTGGTGTCTCATGCTCAGTCATCTGTCAAAGAGCACCCTCACGTCCTTTTGGTCTGGGCCACTTTTCAGCCACTCTTACCCTAGCCTTTAGCATTGCATGGGGTTGTTGCGACCCAAGTGCAGGAACCTAGCACTTTGCCTTATTGAACCTTATACCCTTGGCCTTGGTCCATCAATCCAGCCTGTCCAGATCCCTCTGCAGAGCCTTCCTACTCCCCAGCAGACCAACATGCCTGCCAGCCTGTTGTGATCTGCAAGCTGACTGAAGATTCACTCAGTCCTCTCATCCAGATAATTCATAAGGACATTAAACAGGACTGGCTCCAGTACTGAGCCCTGGAGAACATCACTAGTGATCAGCCACCAACTGGATTTAACTGCATTCACCACCACTCTCTGAGCCTGACAATCTAGTTGATTTTTTTTTTTAACCTTTACCCAGTGAATAGTGTCTGCTTATGTCTAAGCCATAAGCAGACAGTTTCTCTGGGACCATGCTATGGGAAATGGTGCCAAAGGCTTTAGTGGAGTCCAGATAGAGAATATCCACAGCCTTTCCCTCATCCACTAAGCAGGTCACTTTGTCATAGAAGATCAGGTTTGTCAAGCAGAAGTTGCCCATGTTGGCTGGGCCTAATCCCTGGAGTTGTCCTACATATGCTGTGTGATGGCACTCAAGGTCACCTGTTCCTTGACCTTCCAAGGCAACAAGGTCAGACTGGCAGGCCTGCAGTTCTTGGGATTGTCCTTACAGCCCATTTTGTAAATGGATGCCACATTTGCTAACTGGGACCAGTTAGCTTGGCAAATGATGGGAATTGCCTTAGTGAGCATTGCTGGCAGTTCTCTCTGTTTACTTGGGTGGATCCCATCTGGCACCATACACTCGTGTGTCTAAGTGTCTATGCAGAGCATGATTCATAGCTAAAATACTGGGGTTTTTTTAATCCTAACTTTCAATATACCATGAAACTTCTTGTCTATTTCTCTTCCCTTCTTTCATTCTTCCTTGAAAACATCATGGCTTTCACTGCAGTTCTTGCTGTCCAGCCAAAAGTCATCTCATTATAAATTTGTTTATTGAAGTTTTGGATTAAAAGGTACAGGAACTGGACAGCAAGTAGCAATTGCCCTTCAGCTTGTTACCTGCTCACTTGAGTGATCTAGTTACCCAATAGCTAAGACATTGATGGGACATACAGTATGTATTTTCACTGTCCTCCGATAAACCTTTTAGAGACCTTAACAAAGACATGTTCTTCAAGTGATAAATCATTCTTCTGCAGGTCACTGATAGAAGTGTTTGAGTGACCAAAAGTAGAAAATATGTATGTAAAACTTCAGGTTTCAGCTTTTACGGCCACTTATAAGTAATTCATAAACACAGAATCTCTTTTATTTGCATGTAATAGTTTCTTAAAGCATATTAAGGGTCTGTCATTTTCTTGTTAATAGCTCACAAAGTCTCTTCCGCCACGGACTATTGGCTATCCATGGACTCTTGTCTACAGTACTGCAAAGCATGGCATGAGCTTGAAGACTCTGTATCGAACAATGATGGGATTAGACACACCTGTGCTGTTGGTTATCAAAGACAGTGATGGACAGGTAGGAAGATGTTTGTGTGGAAGCGGGGGACCCATCAAGAAAAATATTTGAGGCGTATAAATGAATAGCTGACCCTTCAGTCTAACATGGGAGATAAAATTATGTGTATCAAGCAGTTTTTTTCCCTGGAGACATGTGTTGTTAAACAATCATCTGACATACATGCCTAGGAAATAGTTTAATGATACAAGTTCACTGTTGTAATGCGTGAGTCTTGTAATACCCAATTAAACAATTTGATTTTTTAAAATTAACTTAAGGCACAAGAAATATGATCTCTAAAACCTCTTCTATGCTGGGAGGTCTTGTGGAGTTCAAATGTCCTTGCCAGCTGTGGCCAGTACTTCTTGGTACATTCTGTGGCTGCAGTCAACAACTTCTATTCCAGGGTGTAGTATCTCTGTTGCATTATTTGTTTTTGTTCATTTAATCTCTGTAGTTGCACTGTCTTATCCTTTTTCTGGGATATGAAGTTGAGAAAGTGGCTCACATCTCACCATCTGAATAGCAAACATCCTCTCAAATATTCTAATAACAGATGAACACTGCAGGCAGCATGAAACTTTTTGTTTCTTTTTCTGAAAATTCTATGCTCTCTTGTGGAAGCAAGTTACTGCTGTCATGAAAAACTGACAGAACTACTGTAAAATCTGTGCCATTGCTTCACTTAACTCTCCCAGTTTGATAATCACTGTTCTCATTTTCAGGAAGCATGGGCTCATGTCATTCAGGGGGTCTGAAAACTGTAAAGAAAGGGTATATTTTTCTTATTTAGGTTGCAACTTTATTTTTAACTTGTTTCCTGCCTCAGGAGTCCTGTAAAAAGAAGAAAACCCTTCTACATTTCTGCTAGTAGATTACTCTTTCTCAGAAGTTCTTTTAAAAGGAGCTTTTTCTTCATTTACTTCTTAATCTTGAAGACAGTAACTATTGAATAAATTTGAGATGTCTCAACAGACTCATCAGCCTCTTAAATGTGTTCTGGTAACTTTACTTCTCCAATTCTCTTATTAACTTCATCAGATAATTTAGTAAGATACCTGCTTCCTAGTAGCTGATTATCTGGCCCAGAAGGAAAATGTCCCTTTTTACATAGTGGTGGCAAGACTTCTCTATGAAGTGTTGTTCTGTTTCTGAAAGTATTCATACTATCTTCTATATATGAGTATCTCAGCTTGCATATTCAAAAAGTGTCGTGGTTACCCAGTCAAAAAAGGGAGTTCACAGCAGCATTATAAGTTTCTTTTATGTGAAACAAACCTTGATGAATCTCACCTTAGTCTCATACCTAGGAATATGTGTGAAAGTCTTCCTTGAACTTTTGGGTCAAGTAGGCACTGAACTTATTTCACAGTGTATGCCAAATCTTACCTCATTTCCACTCAAGAGGGGGAGGAAATCCATGTCTATTTAGTGAGCAGCACATGCTACAGAAGGAATGGTTTAGACAACTTTTGCAACTTTTTGACATTGTAGTCAAAGTGGTGTTTTCAGTAGTTTTGTCTCATGCTGTTAATGAAAAGTGCTTGCATTTGATGACAGAAAATTAATTTACAATATGTTTCTGTACAAAGCCTATGAAAATTCAGCATACTCTCTCCTCTTATTGCAAGGATCTACAACCATGAAAAATAAGACAATGGCATCCTAATATGCCCTTTGGTGATTAGCATAATTAATTTTACCTAAAAAGATGTTTATTTTTTTGAAAGAGGTTAGTTTACCTTTATCTTGTATCTTCCTGGCAGATAGTCATATAAGACTGCTTTCCATGACTGAAAAAGAAACTAAGTACTTCTTTATAGGCTAATTTATCCAGAAATAGTTCACTAGCAGTATGCTAAGATAAATACTATTTATGCCCTTCCAGAATGTCTTTTGAGAGAGCAGGTGTTTATTCATATCTTATGCTCCAAGATCATCGTTTTCTAAGATACCTCATTCAGACAAGACCCCAGATGAGATTGAGCCATTTTGAAGAAGGATAGAATTATGATAATTTCTTGACATTTGCTAAACACACCTCCTCAGTCCCCTTTAGCAGTCTTTGTTCTGCCTACTTTGTAGCTTCTATGTTTATGAAAGATACTGGTTTTGTCATATCCTTGGTTGTGGTACTTCTCTTTTAAATTAGAACTAATTTATTTCCTGGATGACTTCCTCTGAGACCCTGTTCTTTATCCATGTTTATGAAGATTGCTTTTTAATTATGTTGGTAATAGGTTGAGTAAGGAGCAAGTATACCTTGCAAATTTTCATATTATGTTTCATTAAAGGCTTCTAAGCCTCACCCTATTGAATTTTTACTCCCAAATCTTTTCCAAATTTGATTTCTTTTCAAGTCTATTAACAATTTTACTTAAACAGCTGTTAAGGGGGAAAAAAAAAGCCAAGCAGCCCAAACTCTGAAATTTCACAAACTAAGGTTTTAATTGTATAATTAGAAATAAAGCTTCAAAGTCTCTCGAGTCAACTATGCAAGGTTTTCTGTATGGTTAGAATGTATTAGTTTTGTGTTTTACTGGTTTTACAAATAACAGTCTTGAGATGATCAGAGACAAATAGCAGAATAACTGTTGTGTGAAAAGTTCATACCTGTGTAGAGGCTGAACTGAGGTAGTTTATGTTTGGCACAACTCAGTATGTTAACAGAAGATTAATTACTTTCAAAGAATGTCAATTGTTAATGAAATCTTTTTTTTTTTTAACTTACTTACTGGGTGTATTGTCAGCCCTGAGGGTATTGATCTGAAGTAAGACAAGTCTTAGCTACCAGAGCTGCTGCAGAATTATTTGAAGAATGACTTGAGCCCTTAAAAGAAGTTAAGATGCAGAGATTCAGATAGTCTGAGGACTAAGAAATAATTGTAAGGATTCAATGACTTCCCATTGCTGGAAAATATTTATGCAGTCATTTAAACATAGAATGTTCTATGTTTCAGTAGCCCATTTTATTATGTTGGTGGATCAAACTTCCTTAATTTGAATTTAATATGGAAACTTACTCTAAAGATGCTCTATTTAAGTTCAGTTATCTGCATACAGTAAGCACAGTCTAAGGTCGTGTGAAGGGTTGACTTGGGCTGGATGCCAAGTGCCCACCAAACCACTCTATTGCTCCCTTTCCAATTGGACAGAGAAGAGAGAATAAGATGGAAAATGACTTCTAGGTTGCAAAAATGTTTGGAGAACAGTCAACACACAATTCTCTGAGTCTAGACTACTGATCCAGACACTTGAAATCACAAAGAGGAAAAAATGTCTCATCTATCCTGCTTTTTTGAGGTTTCATGGATGGAGGCAATAAAATATGCTAAAGGCGTAATGGACTACAGCAGTTATAAAAAGTATCTTTGATTCTTTCATCCTAATTTTTAACTGTAACAGTTACAAACAGTTACAGGTAGTGGAACAGATAGTAAAGAGTAACTGAAAATGAAACACTGTCTTGAAATACAAATTCCTATAAGGCCATCTAACCAGTAATGGGCTAAACAAAAAAAAAGTATAGAAAGCTGCAGGTCTTGATAATATTGGGGCTCATTTCAAGCCTACATTAAATAAAAAAAATACACGGGGGCAAAGGGGAGGCAAAAAACTCTAAAAACCTCTGGAAACTAACAGGAAAACTAACAATTCATTTGTTTTGGTATGATTTTCCTGGAAAGTGAAAATATAGTAGTTTCTTTCTCTCTTAACCCCCTTCTTGACATTGAGAATGCGATAATAAATACCTCTTCAGTGTTTGATTCTAGATGTTGAATGAAATAAATGTTTTGAAGTTAATTTACTTCTAGAAAATGAAGTAAAAGTTTTTCTCTGCCAAAAAAAAAGTTTGGGCTAGTTTTCTTGTTGACTTGCATTAAAACAAGGCTACAGAAACTTGCACCTCAGTTCATGGATCTTCAAGATTTTAAACTGAATTTGTTGTTTAACAATGCATCTGAGGCTTATGGAGGTTTCAAAAAGTGAGCACCTTTAGCTGATTGTAATACTTTTTTCATCACCTTGTCAAGTGAGTCTTCCAGAGAATCAGATTTTTACAATATGAATATTGGTCACATATATACTCAGAAGTAATTCTTTTCACTGAAGGTAAAGGAAGCATTTTACATGAGTGAAGTAACTTGTCAGGGTAGTGATATTTTGTTCTTAAAAAAGGTAATTTAAAGAAAAAGTAGAAGTAATGTGAGAAAAATGTGAGGAAGCTTCTGTAAGTCATCTGTCATAAAGGAAGTTTGGTATGTTAGTCCTACCTTTTATCTACTCTGTAAAATGGAGTCTTAATAGTGACTTCTGAAATGTACAGTACTACAAATTCCTTGCATGCTTTTTAAAAATTAAGAGTTTATTGCAAGAGATCAATGCTTGAATTCAACAAAATGTAAGCACGTGCTGGTTCACGTCCAGCTTTTCACCCACAAGAACTCCCAAGTTGTATGCTTCAGGACTGCTGTCAGTGAGTTCATCTCCAGGTCTGTACTTAAGTTTGGGATTGCCCTGACCCAGGTATAGGACCTTCCGCTTGGTCTTGTTGAACTTTGTGAACATGGGCCAAGTTCCAAGTTTGTCCAAGTTGCTCTGATTGGCATCTTGTCCTGTTAAAATCTGTCTAAGACAGAGTAACCAGTACTTACCTGTCATGTACAACCTAATTGCTTATCTTACTATTATTAGAAATGCTGTGTAGTTTCTTGAAGTTTTTCTTGCTCTTATGTATTTTTGCCACAGGTTTTTGGTGCACTAGCATCTGAACCATTTAAAGTGAGTGATGGCTTTTATGGCACTGGGGAGACATTTATGTTCACTTTTTCTCCAGATTTTGAGGTAAGTAGTAATAACTTTATATGCTTTTGCTTCCTCTCTCCCCCTATGTTCATTATCCTAAAATACTTAATGAGTATATCTAACGGTAAATCTGAAAAATACTATGTATTGGCAAAAGTCATCAGACTAGTTTTTCCATGGAATCCATAAGTGTAAAGGAAATTAGTAGTGTTCCTATAGTGAAAACATACTCAACCTGACTCTTTCATTGTACTGAGGATTTCCCTACTATTCTAAATTCTTCCAGGTGACTGTTTGAAAATTAACAAACTAAGCATCCAAGCTAAGTGTATTTTTTTGGTATTTTTCATTGTGTAGAAGTTTCAGTGCTCAAAGATGACCTGTTTTAGGAATGTTCCTATTTTAACTAGTATAAAACCTAGGAGAAATTTTATCTGCAAGTAACTTTTGCCTGAATGTTCTGTGTAAGCTTGGTAACTTCTTTAAATTGGTCTCTAGCCAGATATCTTTGCTTTCTAGTCTGTTTTGGGTTTTTCCCCATAGGTTTTCAAATGGACAGGAGACAACATGTTCTTCATTAAAGGAGACATGGATTCCCTTGCTTTTGGTGGTGGAGGGTAAGTTAGAGTCATCTAAAAGTGTGTGTCTGCACGTCTTTGAGAAGAAAACTTGGAATTGACTATAGTTTGATAGCTCAGGACTCAACAGCTACCAGCCAAGAAAGCTGTAGTTTGTCAGATGTTTAGCTTCCTGTTTAAATTTCTTCAACATCAGGAGTTTAAAAATAGTGTGACATAAAGTTTCAGCCCTGCAAGTTTATGATGCCTACTGTGCTTGACTTGCATGTGTGTCTTGCTATATTCAGAATGGACACAAAACATGATTCTGAAAGTACGTAAACGTGAAAATTATGTATATCTTGAATAGGCCTGAATTGAAACTGTACTGTCCCAGTACATGCCATTGTCTTCAAAAGCTATACATTGTCTCATCCCTTATTTTCCCTCCTGTGCAAGTACATAAGCTTCTGGGATGTTTCCCTTATTTATTGCATTCTCTTTACATATGAGAGTACTATTATGTCTTATTAACAAAAATGGAAGAGGCTGAAAACTGAGGCATTCTAGTTAGCTTTTTGTTTCAGAATATCTGAAAAAAGGGTATTACCAAATTCTTTAATTCCTTATTCTTGAATATTGAATGAAAAATATATTAGTAGGTTTAATGCTGACTCCCTTAGTCTTTTGACTCCCTCAGTTTTTTGCTTTACTACATTGTCTGTCTTGCAGAGGAGAATTTGCTCTTTGGCTCGATGGTGATCTCTACCATGGAAGAAGTCATTCATGTAAAACATTTGGGAATCACACACTTTCTAAGCGAGAAGACTTCATTATTCAAGACATAGAAATATGGGCTTTTGAATGAGTGTATAACAATTTCTACAGGTTATTGTCCCAAACCTGACATGAATCAGTGCAGCTTAAAAATCCCTAGGAGCAATATAATGCATTTTACTTCTGATTTTTTTTTCCAAAGTTTACGGCGTGGCCATTAGTTATTTTTAAATAGCAGACTTTTTTTATGCTCTCACATCTGTAATATACTGTCAGACTTTTTCTAAGCTATAGATGCAAAATTAACAGTAGTTACTTTGAGCCTTCCAGCCTACAAAATGTTCTTATCGTATTACAGTTACCTCCCAGATTTCCCACACACATTTTTCTGCAATCCTGCTAGGGGGCTGCTTCATTGAATATAGGTTATTATTTTTGTATTCAAATTATATCTGTGAATGAAGTTGCCCTCTGTGAACCTCTTAAGAAAGCTGCGTGTGGGTATTTGGCAGCAGCACTGCAGAGATTGGTCCAGACCAATGATGGGTAATTCATGTGGTGCCACAAATGAATAAGAAGCCGAGCATTCCTTCTTACACATCCCAGTACACACCTGGTGAAGTTAAAAGACATCCAAAGTCAACAGTGCCACATGTCTCGTTTAGTGTTCATATTTAGAAATAAGTCAGTTAAAATATGTTCTAGCTGCATGCTGATTGTATTTAAAGAGTGTTTTGCACATGCTGTTAATGATCTGCAGGTTTGGGACAAATACTGACAATACTGAGCTACGTGGCCAGGACTTATAAAATAGCAAGAGAATGTAAGAATATGATAGTTCCACAAAGTTAAAAGGCTAAAGCAAGAAAAACTCAGTGAATAATTTGTAGCTATAGTAGGGCATTAAAAGTAAAAGATGCATCTTTCTTCAACATAAAGTGTCAGATATATACTGTTATACTGTTGTAGCCGTGTAGCACATCAGCTCCAAGAATATAGCTTATTCCTGTCCAAAGAAAAAAATAATTGTGATGTTTTTGAGTGGGTCTCTGTTGTAAATTTACAATAAGCACCAGCTCTAATTAAAATGACATAATGTATTATAGGTAGACAATATTGTAATTCAGTAGACTCGTGGAATATGCAAACTTACTGTCATGTGACCTCAAAAAAAAAAAAAATGACAGGCTAGAATACAGTTCCAGTAGCTCTTGTCCACTTTTGTAGGAAAGTTGATAAGCCAATGTGGCAATAACAGCTCAACAAAACTGTTTGTTTCAAAGCTTTTATTCTGTGTTCTGCAAAACACAAAACAAAAAAGAACAAAAAAATTGCTGTTAAGTGTGACAGTGACTGACTTTGTGCTGAAATTTCAGCTATTTCCAATGAACATTGTATATTATCTTGTAAATTAATGTTTAAAGTAGTTTTGTTATTATAGAAAAGTGTTGATTGACGGGTTGCTTATAGCACTTTAAATTATTCTAGAAATGGAATAAGAGCCAAATGAGTTGGCTTAAGTAGATGTAGTTGTATATTATTTCAAAATATTTACATCTCTGGAGAGTTAAAAATCCAACTTATTTGAAGACAGCTTACTGCTATGGTAATGAGAAAGGGCAGATGTTTCATCCATAATATGCTAATGCTCAATATGAATAGAAAAACAGGGCTTTGCGTCCTGTCTCTATGTATAGCTCTTTATCCTCATTAGAACTTAGTACAATGTGTAGAGTAAATGTTTACAAAATAAGGAACTGTAAATAAATTGAAATGGCTTTTCTCCCCTTTGGTCTTCCACAGCAGTATTATTGTCTTTGTGGAGTTACGACTGATTATTACAACAAAAAAAAAAAAAATCCTGTAATGGATTTTAACTACTATAAGCTCACAGTGATGTATAGCAAATAAATCTAACTATATGTAAAAATAAATTTGAGTCGGAGTTTATTTAGAAGTTGGAGTTTACCTAGAAGCACAAATGAAGTTTTTTTGCTCTTCATTTAATAACTGAATAAATAAGCCTTTGCTTATTTTTGGCATTCTTGGGGTTTTTGTAAGCTCCGTGGGAAGCAATGAGAGTGCAATGCATGGTCTTCAGCCATTTTTGAGGGAGGGGAAAAAAAATCATCTCAGATCATCCTTGCTGACAAAACTCATTAATTCAAGTGCTTAGTCTATCCTAAGCTCATATTGCAAATAAAGCCTATTTTAGATGTTTAAAGGCTGATGTATGAAGAATTTTATAAAGAATTATACTTTGAAGAATTAAATGAAAGCATAGAAAAATCTTCAGTAGATTAATGTCTCCAAGTATTGGACCAGTTTTGGAACAGCATGTGGGAAGAAAAAAGTGGAAATCAAGAGTACTGTATAGTAATCAGTACAGTAGCAATTATGCTTATAAAATACTACATTAATTAAGGAATAGAAGGGCATTCAACTTTAAGCCTCAGTGACTGGCAGTGCTTAGTGATGTGACTAGCTGTGTAAAGGATCTAAGAGATTAATGCATGCCTACTAATGAAAGATGAATTCTATTAACCAGAAATGTAGTTAACTTCTGTATGACACATATAAAAGATTGCATAGTTGAGATCAAACACACTGTCGTGCACTCCTCCTGCCTTCTATTCAATATGAATTTTCTGGCAAGATTTGCTTCTATGATTGTAAAGAGCTGGGGTTTGACATATGCCGAAGGCTCATGAGATTAATTTTCAGGACTTTAATGCCAGAAGACTGTGTCTCAGCATGCAGTACTTGGATGGATTCATTGAGTAATTCAATGTTTTGCTTGGATACCTGGGAATCTTACCATATCACCTTTTGGCTCTAAATCTTATCCATATTATTTACTGCTTTTGTGACCTCTGCAAAAGGTCATGATTTATCACATACTGCTTGTGCTTGCATCATCCTGTGTAGATTGCATTAGAGGATTGGGGGTATTTTTGTAAAATGGGAATTAATATGTCTGCATAAAATCCACTCTTTAGTCAAGTTCTTCACTCATCTTCACTCCTTCAAATAAACAAAATAATCTTGTATTCCTCATGAAAAACTTGAATCTTAAATCTCTTGCATGTTCTTCCTTTGTAAATGAACAGATGTCATCCGGGTGTTTTACTGTTTTCACAGCAGTAGGGAGTTTAATTAGGAGAACAAATCTCTGCTCTTTCTCCTCTTAAGCCTACATGCTACTGCACTCAAAGAGAGCTACACTGGTACTGGAGCAGAGCATGGGAGAGTCCAGATGTGCACCCTTGTTGTAGTATGTGCAAACCAAAGTGGTCCAGTTGGCTGTCTCACTGTAGAATTGCCAGTGCCAGCTTTGCTTTCTGCTGTTCTGCCTTTCTGACAAGTTTTATAATCCTTGTTGGTTTTCTGTTGCTATAGTTATACCGCTAGAAGTATATTGCAGGACACGCTGAAAGTAATTTAGTATTCAATAGCATGTGTCAGGAAGTTGAGATGTTGGTGTGATGCAGCGTATAAATAGCAGCTGAACTGGCTGTGGGAACAGGGCTTGTCAGTATTTGTTCTGTGATCGGCGATGATTGAGCCTATCATCACAAATATTACGCTCTCTGCTACAGCTAATTTTGTTTCAATAGCCTATCCTTGTTTTAAAAACGAGCTATACTACTGAACCCAGGCTGTACAGAAAAAATTTAAAAGAAGGAATTACTGCTGTGGAGTAAGGAGCTGATTACTGCTAGGTGGAATACACATCCACTTGCTTCAAGCCACTGCAGCAACCATGGCAAGACTTGAAAAAGTACAAAATGTAAAAGTCAAATTTATTTCTTCTGATACAAGTTCCATGGTGTCACTTAAGCATGAAAGCTACATTCAGAATATGAAAAAATGTGCTTCAGTTCTTACAAAAGAGGAGAGGAGTTTTTCATACCAAGGAAGCGCACACGCTTTCCTAGTGAACTACGCAACCCTTGCAAAAGTGACACCCTCTTCAGACAGGAAAGCGGAGGAGATCCGTTTAAAATAAAATGTTTAGGGCATGAATACAGTATTTAGTAAAATAGTTGCACTCACAGTAGCTTAGAGTTGCGCACTAAGTGTTGCACACTCTCAAAATTTAAGGGTTTTACTTTTAAAGCAAGTTATAACTAGAGAAGCAGGACTTGAATAAAAATTTATACAGAGATTGCTTTAATCAAGCAGGTTTTGACCTTTATCATCTTTCTGCTTAGAATAATTTTTGTAGAGGTGGTAGTTTCACAGGAATTTAATACAGTATAGTGGGAGATTTAGACTGGGTAATTCACGGAGTACTTCTGCTCAGTTGTTTTTTAATGAGTTCAGATTTATTTTCTCCTTTCTGTGGATAAACTTGTCATGCAACTTTATGTTAAAAAAGTTATAAAGCATATGATTTACATAAAATACTTCCATACATCATAAATTATATCGGTATTTAATCTGTCTCTTCCCCAAAAATAGTAAATTCTTTTGACAAATGAGAAGGCTTTGCAACATATTGCCAACTCACAGATAAATGATGGAGGATAGTATGAGAAAAATTATTAATTATGTTGCATGTGTGTTTTCTCCTCCAGTTGGAAATAAAAAATTTAGAGTGGAAAAATGGAAAATGTTGGGTCAGTTGGTCTGTTGGGGGTTTTTTGTTGCATAGTTTTAAACATTGCAATGGGCTGACAGACTGCAAGGCTTAAGTTACCTGCTGTGAGCTAGAGATTTATGATTTGTTACTGTTTGCATTGTTACATAGCTTAATTAAAGAATTCAAGACAAGGAGAGATTTAAAGAGGTCTCGTGAGCTTGTAGACTAGTCTTTTCTTCCTTCAAGAGTCAGTTGATATCATGTTGCCCTTCTCTAAATCTGTAATCTTATATGGTAAGTATAAATGCACATATATGAGTCTTCCAATGTGCAAGGAGACATAATTGTCGTAGCAGCAACAAAAGGAGGGCTAAAGAGAATCTATTGTTTAGTGAATATGTGAGGAAACATAGTGCAAAGGCTGAGGTAATTAAGGCCACCTTTGTGTCAAATCTTTTATAGTAAGGCCAGTTGTTCTCAGGGGTGCTGGTCAACAGTGTCTGAGCGTGGGCCAGCAGTGTGCCCAGATGGCCAAGAGGGTCAGTGAGATCCTGGTTTGTATCAGAACCAGTGTGACCAGCAGGACCAAGGCAGTGATTGTCCCCCTGTATTCAGCACAGGTGAGGCCACACTTCAAATCCTGTGTCCAGTTCTGGGCCCGTCACTACAAGAAGGACATGGAGGTGCTGGAGTGTGTCCAGAGAAGGGCAACAGAAATGAGAAAGAGTGGAGCACAAGTTTTACGAGAAGCTGCTGGGGCTGTTTAGCCTGGAGAAAAGGAGGCTCAAAGGGACCACCTCACTCTCTTTAATGACCTGAAAGAATGTTGTAGTGCAGTAGTGGTCAGTCTTCACTTAAGTAACAAGCCATAGGACTAGGGGACCTGGCCTTAAGTTGCACCATGGAGCTTTAGGTTGTATATTAGGAAAAAAGCATTGGAATGAGCTCCTCACAGAAGTGGTGGAGTTCACATTCCTGGAGGGATTTAAAACACATTTGGAATTCACACTTAGAACACCAGAAAAAATGTCCCTATGCTCTTTTCATCAGCTAAATGATGGTCTGTTCCATCGCTGAATGTGTTTGAACAGAAGTTAAAGAATTTCAGTTCTCTCTATGTTCCATTAAGGAGAAAACAGGAAGGTTCCCCATCCTTTTTGTCCCTGAATTACATTCAGTTAGGCTGAGAAGTTTGCTGTGCAGCTTAGTCTGTCCTTGCCTCTCTTGCCCCCACTACTAGTGGAGCATTATATGGAGATGTTAAGGCATAGTCTTGGCCACAGTGACTTCTGGTGTGCATAGAGGAGCATGCAGAAAAATTAAATGCCAATAATCAGTTGCTTGCAAATGTTTAAATGGACGACTGTTATGAATTTCAGCATTAGCTTAGGTGCAGATGTATCTAAATTTCAGATGTTTGGACTGAATCAAGTGCAATTTTTGCTTCTAAAGTAAATGTTTAACCTGCCCTGATGAACGTGGAGAAAATGATTGGGTTTTAAAATGCCAGCAGTTTATTCAGTCCACATTAGGTGTCTGTCTCCCTTTGTCATAAAGGGCAGGAGCATTAAAATGCCAACACTAAATTTGCTGGTCATCCAGTCAGCTCAGCCTTTTTTGTCAGTAGGTGTGACATTTCACCCTTCATAGATGTGCATGGTTGAAAGGAAAGACAAAATCAGAGAGTCTGCAAAAACTCACCAGCTTTTATTAGTAAATTGCACATGGCGTAGAAATTGGTGTGTTATTTTCTGACTTACTATATAAGCACATGGCAGTTGGTCTTGGATAGAGGTAAGATGAAAAAGAAGAGAGAAGGAAAGAAAAGAGGGATCACCAGTCCTGATTCCAGCATAGGTCCAGCTGGTGGAATGTCCTGGGACACATCTGGGCTTGGTGGGTACACTTTTTTATAGGTAGGTTGTCCCTTCTCTGAAGATAGGAGACTTGCTTTCTATATGAACTAGTTATCCTGAGCAGTCTGTTCTTTCAGACTGGGGAATTTTCTTTCCAGAAGCGGGTCACAGTGCTTCGAGGTTGTCTTTATCTCCCCCCCCTACAGTCCATGTCCATTTCTCAGCCTCGTATCTCCAGGAAGTAGAACAAGGACATTTGTTCTAGAAAAGTGCTGTCCTACATCCACATGGCCCCCTTCTGCAGCCACATCTTGTTCTTTCCCATTGGTGTGCTATTACCAACAATCCTTGGTTGTGATCGCCACTTTGTTTTTGTTATTACCAACAATTGGCTTCACAGCTATCTGGCTATCAGTGCTTGAGACATACACATTAGCTCCTTCTGGGATTCTACAGTAGGCATTCAGACGGATGGCTCTCATGTAAATGTAAGTTTCCCTGCAGGTGAGTGGTAGGTGGCATAGACTTTGTAGCAATGCACAAGCTCTAGATATGCTGTAAGCATGTGTAATACTGAAATGCACCACTTCCTGGTATGCTATGGTTTGTTTCAGTACGAAAATATATCACACCTACTGTCTTGGGTGGGTGAATGAAAGCAGATGTGTATGATTCCTCATACAATGATGAGGTGCTCTTGGGCTTTAAGTCACACGTGAACAGAACACTGAAACACTAGTGCTGAGCTGTACCGCTGCTTTTTTTTTCCTGTGGTTGGATCAGAGTTCTTAGAAATACTTAATTCACTTAATACACACCACAGCACATTAAGTGTTCTTTGTACAGCTATTTTGTATAAGAACTGTTTCCATGTACCCTGATATCATTTTCTGGAGCTTTGAACCGAGAAACCGCTACAGAGAAATATTTTAGCAGTCTGTGTAAAGCAGAATGCACTTACATTTTGAAGCAACTTACTGATATTTTACTTCACAGTATATACATAAATACTTATTTGCAACTGTGGGGGAGAATAAGTGAGAATTAATTGAGAGTTTTATTTATAGTTTATGTATTCTTTTGACAACAAAATTTTCTCAATTTAGACAGCTGTGAAGGTCATTATATAAAAATGTTAAGAATAAGTTAAGAATATTCAGGTAAAAATTATGATATGTAAGAATTACACTTAGAGGTCAGTTTTGTAGGTCAGCTTGGGTAGTCTATTGGATCTCAAGAAATCATTTTTAGTTAAGTTCCACTGAATCCATCGTATAATTAATTCTTCTATAGAGTCACAGTGTTTAAGTGCCTAAAATATTAATGATTTACACAGACTTAAACCAGTAGTCAGTTCTTGTATCACTAACTTATAAAGTATTTTACTTATTTGTACATTTGAGCTTCAAACTGTAATAGTGTGCTTATAAAAAGAGAGCAATATTTGGTTTATCAAAGAGACAAGATGTTTATATACCTTTTCTTCTAAGATGATATTTGCACTTTTCAGTGTGAAAGAATCTTATGAGTTAAAGACTTCTTTCTCATTATGCCAATTACTTGCCCAAGCATCTTGCTCCGAACCAAATGCTTTTCATGTGAAGTACACCCATTTTTATCAGGACATCTATTTTTATGGTAGTAAAGAAACTGATCTCTATAATTCAGTAACCATTAGAGACCTTACAGAGGTCTCAGATTTGTGAATGATTCAAACAAGACCTAGGAGTATTAGTTCATTAGTGTTTATTCCTCTTCAGCATCACCTAGACTGAAGTTCATTATTTCAGTGATGTTAGAACTGCAAATTCTGTAAATTTAGGTCATTTTCCTCAGTTATGAACACTGTTTATTTTTTCTCACAGAAGTACATTGCAATGGAAGATGATGATGTTAGTCACTCTTTTGCTATACATAAAAGTACAAGTACCTAGCTAGTTTTTGTTACATATTATTTTCCCTGTGTTTATAAGAACTGTATTGGTGTAGATAATCAGATGATACATTGCACAATGTTGAATAGAAGGCACTTTCTAAGCGACTATCCTGTCAAAATGTTATTCATTACATTCCCTAACTCTAAACATGAAACTACCTAATAAATTAGTTATATAAATGCAATAAATATATAAAACTATATTTATAAAAACGATTTTGTATGCGATATACATATGAGAAAGCTCTGTGAATAGTTGCCACAATATAATACTGCAGTAGTAGTAGTTGCATGTCCTGCCTGTAAAGAAAACAAATGTAATGTCCTTGATTCTGTAATAAAATCATTTTGCAGGCATTTAAATAATTAGAAAATACATGCATGAGATCATTTTCACAGGTCAAAGATTTGGCCTGAGTTTATATTGTCACTCAGCTTCTGATCTGGCATGTTTCATATTTATGATATCCCGGTATGAGGACTTGGTAGGATCTTGAATGTAAGTAGAAGTAGAAATTGGAATTGATTTTTAGCTATTTATATTGCCATGGCCTTTTATAATCAGCTGATTATATTCAGTATAGATTTTTCTCTTTATTATTTCACATAGTAATTAACTTAAGTGTCCTTCTGGTACAGAGTAAAGTCCATATGGATACTTCGGTTACCAAATAAAAAATACATATTTAGAAAAATACTATGTGTTTTCTATATGAGTGAACAGGAGGAAACTTGCATTCAAAATGTGGAAATGCTAATAGAAAAGGAGAAAAGTTCTCCAAAAGTTGTTCTGGTTTGCTTATTTTAATAAAGTAATTATGACATTATCATCCCTTCCTTGCCATAACATTTCTCCCTCAAAGTCCACCAGCCCGTGTTTCCTGGCTCTCATCAGAATCCCAACAACCTTATCTGAAATGCGAACATATCTGTCAAAAAGTTCCCCAAAAGTAACTTGGATCTTGCCATCAGGCTGTGGCTTAGCCATTGATTCAATGATGAAGCACATGTCCCTGATTTCCCGATGGATATGGGCCTCGGCTCTCTTGGCTCTTTCAGCGGTTTTGGTTCCTTCCTTTGGGTGGCCATATCCTTCATCTCCTTTGTGCAGGCGCGTGGACATGGCCAGCTCATGGTCAAATTCCTCACTGAAGGGATTCAGCTTCTGTGTGATGATGTGTTGGTCGGCCCATTCTTGCCATCTGTCCTTCAGACTGTGAACAGCGCTGTGTTTCCTGCGAGCGTTGCTGCGAGCCTCTTCACTCAGCCTGCTTGCGCTGAAAGAAACAAAAAAGGGTTTGAGCTTTGAATTCCGTTGTTCAATGGCTCAGTTCTGCTACTGATCTCTGCCGTTAACTGTTACTGTTTTTCCGGATGAGATAGTAGCCACCAGGTGGCATGAGTTCGCCGCTCCTAAATTCATTCTTCATCCACATTCAATTTGCACTCAAATGCGAATTCACTGACTACAGCTTTATCCCTGCTACGCTACCATCCCTCCAGCCCAGATCTGAGCCCGTTTTGACAAACTTTCCCCCAGAATGATTTCAAGTTTTGCTCCGTTACAGAATTATATTGATTACCTGCACTTTGTGTACTTTTGGTCAGTCACAAAGCTCCCCGTTTTATGTGCCTAGCCAAGCCTGAAATCTGCCTGCCCTAGGTTTGAGTTGATAATAACTGCAGTTGTATAGTCTAGGTCCTCCACTATTCCTGCATGAAAAACAGAGGGTAGGGTCTAGAAAAATCTTCTCTGTAATAGATACCAATATTTAAAGTAACAACAACGAGCTAATAGAGTGTGGTAGCTCATTCTATGCTTCTATATTTGAAGTATGATTCTGAATAAATATCAAAGTCTAAAATTCACATTCCCTTGGGCAGGGTAGAAGCCTGAAATACACTTAAGGCCACAAGAATTATTTTTTTTTTTAATGTGTGTATAGCAACATCATAATGCTGGATGACTCCCATCAGAGAAGTTGATACTCTTTCCTCTAGTGGCCAATCTCACATGTTGTGGGGCAGCTTATAGATAGTCTGAGCTAGTCTTTGTGCTGTCCACATCCTGATACTGTGTCTGTACGGAGCTCAGCCAGAGACTGTGCTGTGGCTGTGCCAAAGTAATCTATTTTCCAATATTTTTACTCCCCAAAAGGCTGCTCTGAAAACTCTTCAATAATGTCAGCTGAATGTTAATGGAGAATCAAAATACACTGAGCAAACAGTACAGAGGACTGCAAAGTTGCAGAAAATTCTGTTTCTCTACTGTTTGGGCACTCCTTTGTTTTCTACTAAGGTGGTTGAAAGAGAGAATAGGATTCACGGAGATGTTCCAAGTTCAGATCTAGGGCACCAGAAGTGCCAGTACTGGGAAGCACTGTAACGGTACAGCAACAAGTGCAGACACTTCCAGCCAGGGATAGAAGAACCAGGAGAGCTGGACCACTTCATTATCTGTGGAGTTGCTATAAGATTGAATGTATTGAGAACCTGTGTTTAAAAAGTTCCAAAATACTCTTTCCCAACAATTTGGTTAAAAACCTTGGAAGACTTAGGAATACAGCTGCCAAGTAAATGCACCTCTCTTTTGTGATGTGATTGCAGAGCATCCTGAGAGTAGGCAGAGTGTCTGTACCTGTGATTTTGTGCATGTAAGTGATTAGCAGATAAGTGTTTAACAGATAGTCTGTGTGTTTAACAGGTGTTGGCAGGAAAGCATTAAAATTTACCAGTGGGGTAAAACTGGACAACTTTTTTTCCCAATTATAAATCAAATGCTCCTCTATATAAACAGGTGTCATACAGAAAGAGAAAGCTGTGATCCTTTGTTCCTTCCCCTGAATTATGCCCTCATTGCCCAGAGGAACTGTGGGTACAAGGTTTGATTACACAAAGGAATTTGTCTCCTGAGTCCTATGGACAGATATCCTGTAAGCCACAGAGACCTTATGCCATTGCAGTCAGAACTCCTGATGAAGATCAGATTGATTGCTTCACCAGCTCCTCATGTGAGAAGGTATCCGTAAAGTTAGGGGGAAAATATTCCAAGTTAATCAAAGTTGCCTTGAAGAAGTGATGCTAACAGTCTCAGTGGAGCTGATGGGTAGATATTACCATGGAGTGCTTATCCCTTATGAAGCAGCCAGCTGCTCCTTCTTTCTGAGGGCCATGATCTCTGAGAAAGTTCTGGAGCTTCAATTCCCCAAGTCGACCAGAAAGAAGACAGTGAGTGAGATAGCAGGAAGCTGTAAAATCATTGTTGCCTGCTTTAATTTACCAGCCTACAATGTATTCCTTCCTTTTCCTATTGAAACCTTTAATTTTTTTTTCTAGCAGAATACTTTTACTGCCTTCCTCATCTGAATCATCTCCTCAGTGTTTGAGAAAATCTCCATCTTATCTATGCTTTTGCTATTATTGTGCCTCAGATAGGTTTGAAAAGAACTTACTGTTACTAACTTTTTAAAATGCATTTTCTAATTTAACCATTTCTGGTGCCGATATACTACTTTTGCCCTTGTTTAGCTTAATGACAATTTAACGCAGTGCACATAGAAGCATTTTTTCCATGTTTCTACCTCACTTACACAGAAGATTTTGGATCAAAACCAAAGGTTGTGAATTTAACCCACTGTATGAAGTGCTTTCTCTATTACAATCAACTAAGTTAACCTATTAACCTGAATTATCATCCTAAATGCATTCTGACCTAAGAGGAATAATATCTCTGTTCCATAATCCCTCTTAATTCTTTCTGTAGGGGAAAAGCATGGATGACTTTAATATTTTGAGTTTCACATCCCCTTTGTTTCATCCCTTTGGCTCCTAAGCAGGAACAAAGTAGTGTTTCCTATGCCAGTAGAAGTTAACTGACCTTCTACAAAGGAAACAACCTTATTCCAGTAAACACTGCAGCTGGAAATAATTGAAGTGCTGATGTGAGAAAAACAAAATGCTGCCACTGATGCTTTTTTCCCTGGAAAATAGGAAAATGGGAGATATGTTTTAAAAACCATGTACTTAGGGCCTTTTTGAAGACGATTAAGCCACATTGAAAGGCTCATAAAAGTAGCAGGCTGAAATAATATTCTGAGGGCATAAAAGAAATTTTAAAAAATGAATAGTTAAAAATCCAGTCCTGATAACAGCACTGTAAGTGCAGAAAATTATTTTTGTGTCAGATTTCTGTGAAAGAGAGAGGTGTAAGTAACACAGAGGGTGTTATTTCAATCATTTGCACCTCAGAAAATATGGCTAATCAGTGTTTTTTCTATATAGCAGCACTAAAATTAAGGCAGAGAAAAAATATAAGTAAATTTTAACAGAAACTAGGTAGTTGGTTTGATTTTACTATAACATTTTAAACCAAGAAAATTGTTTTAATTGAGATTATTTATGGACAAGCGCTGCAAAAGTATTCTTTTTTCCACCGTATGTGTGAAATCTTTGGTTTGAGGTCCTAACTTCTCTGGAAGGATGGTGCACACAGTCTTTACCAAAAGTGGGGAGCACAAACTTTCAAGTTCTAGGTTACTGGAGAGATTTTTTTCACTTTGGTTATTAAACATTTTATGGGAGGTGACTGATGAGCTCTACAGCAAATCATCATTATAATCCCATCTGAATAGTTAAAATAGCTCTGTGCGTGCATGTGTTAAGATAGCTGTACTAATAGGAACTGTAGGGTTGAAAACAATGACTATGTTAGTCACGGTCTAATGCTGGATATGGTAAATGCTCATCACTAGCAAGGTGCAAAATCCAAGCAGTGGAAATTATACAGCCTGCCTGCCTGTCTGCAGAGGGATCACAAAGTCTGTTTTGGCACTTTCATCAGTTTTTCATCATTGGTGCTGATGCCAGTTTTTTATTTCTGAAAAGGCAATTAGGATACAATATGAATATTCTGGCCCTGGTGCTCTTATTTCTGCTGCCTTACCCTTTGGCCATGGGCTAATTGGTTGGGTGAAAAGCCTGACTTGTCTCAAATTGCCTCCTGCTCGGCTTGCGTTGCCTTTATTGTTTGATGGATGTAGTGTAGAAGGTCCACCACGGGATGGCTCCAGTAAGAACCCATGTCCTGGTACCAGCCTTTTCCTTCCTGCAGGCTCTGGCAGATGAGCTGTGCCAAGGGTTTAAGTTTCCCTTCCTGATATCCTCCCTGCTCAGCAAAGCCAGTGGGCAACATGTGAGCTGCACCTCAGCCACAGCTCGGCATTACTAGCCTCAGAGGCTGGACTTCCCTTTATTGCAATTTTACAGCGAGATGTGAGGTTTCACATCCAAACAGTTCAGGCTCAACCACATGTTCCTTTCTGCTACCTTTGTTCCACAGCAGTACCAAATTTGTAAAACAGAGGACTGGAGCACACAGTGTCTATACTGGCTGCATACGGTTTCCCGTCTTGCAGCATTGGACATATGGATGTCTTTTTATTCTTTTACTGGCAAAAGAGAGAAGACTTTGTTTAGCATCTACCCACTGGCAAGTGTGGCCACAGCACAGATATTTATAGCTGTCTTCTGGAAACGTAGTTCTTCTGGAGATCTCTGGGAGTAGAAACTAGAGAATTTCTACCAAACTCTGCTGTTCCTCAGCTCTTATGGGAGGCTTCCCAAGAAAGTTTATGGCTGACCACTACTTGTTTACCATCTGGGCTCCAAATTTAATATGTGCCAGCTGTTGTGTAGTAATCTACAAGCCTAAGACTCTTACTGAAAGAAATCTTACTCGAAACTCTCTGACGCTATGAATTTACTAGTTAATTCAAATATTTAAGTAGAACCTATAATAACTCTGTAAGTAACAGGTTGTTCCTTTTTCTTCACACAATTTACAGGTATAAGGAACTTATATTTCCTCGGCATAGTCAATGAATGTACTTCCCTATCCCTTCATCCCATATTGTTGTGTATCCAAAGAGAGATGTTGATATTGAAGAATCTCTTGATGATTCAAGTGTTCTTTTTGTCAAAGGATTTATAGCATATAGGCTGGATTCTTTCTAATATATGTTTGGGGTCCCAGATCCCATGAAAGTTTCCTTTCTTTCAGTTGATAAATTTCAAAGCCATGGAAAAGCTTCCAAAGGGAAGCAGTGAAACTAGCTTTTGATAAGATGTACTTGGAAGTAATTCCTGCAATATTAATTTTGGACGTTTTCTGCAAATTGCTCCTGAGAATATTTACAGTCTATACTAAGCAAAATAATAAGTATTTGGAAATATTCTTTGTCAAATAAATTGCTGTCGACAACGTTTGCTAAAATAACTGCATAGTTGATATTTTGAAATATGGATTAGAGTATTAAGAAGTAAGTAGCTATTTTGATGAGCCAGGAAATCCAGTGTGAAAATTAAATGTAATTACCATTTCCCTAGTATAACTTTCTGATTGTCTCTATTATGTATATAGCACATAAAACCCTAGGGTTTATAGTTAGGTGTTATTGACTAGCTACTTAAGCACAGAGACATATATGAAGGATTTCCTGAATTTTATTTCTTTTAATTCAATAGTTTCTCTCTGATCACTTCCTACCATTTCTCCTCTCCTCCCATCTTTCTCATGGAAACCTGTGCCTCTCTGCCATTTATGATAATGTAATAAGGATGCTTTACTTACAGAGATGGTACAGGTCGTTTAATCTTAACAGCTGTCACCTCTCGGTCACTGTCTTCCTGCTCAAGTTTTTCCTCTGCTTCCCCATAGCCACTGTCCTGAGCATCCAGGCTGTCATCATGACACTTAAGTAGAAGTTCTTTCTTAGCCTGCGCTTTGTCCTGTTGTTCCATATGTTCCCAGCCCTTGGTCAGATCTGACACCACAGTTGAACACTTTCTCCTTGTGGTTGGAGATAATTTGCTCCTAAGAATTTTGTCAATAGCACTTGATTCTTCTTTGAGCTTGGTCATCTCTGAGTTGCTGTTGTTATTCTCATATCTTTCACTGAGCAGGCTGACGTCGCCTCCTCGTTCATAGGCTTTGCTGACAACGGTTTTGGTCACCTCTTTGCTTTTAATGCTGAACATTTTGAGGGCTTCATCTGATTCTCTTGCATTTTTTTCAGCATCTCTTATTGTCACTTGTTCCTTTGCTGAGGATTTCTCATCTTTTTCTTGGTCCCTCTTGACAGATGAAATATGCCAGTTTTTGAAGGAACTTTCTTGTACAGGCTGAGCTGATGATTCCTCTGAAGTGGGGACCCATCCAGAGGGCTCTTGCTCTTGTTTTACATAGTGGTCAGACACCCACTGCTGCCAACCTCGTGCCAAGCTAAAGACTTGGCTGGCCATTCTGATCTTGTGGACAGCCCTTTTCACAGGAGCAGTGCTCGGCTTTTCTTCAGGAGCCATGTTGCTGTCTGCTGCCATGCTAGCTTTTCCCTTGTGCTCCACACCTCCTGAATGGAGTTCCTGAAGTGAATAATACCCTCTGAAGAGGGCCACACAGATTTAAATAGAAACAGGAGCAGTTGATGCCCATGGAAAATATGTGAAACACTTCTCACAAAGATATTGTATCCTCACTGTTGCAGAGGTCTTTTTTTAAAACGCGGGGTTGCATTTCATCACAGCAGATGAATGATGCATGATGTAAACAGGGTGACACAGACCTGCACTGAAAATAATTGGAAATTAGCATCTCTTTTAGTACCACCTCCCTGGGACTGATGAAATCCCGGTTTTTTTGGCAAGGGTCATGTTCTTCCGGAGCTCCAGAACATGGGTTAGAGATCCTGATCAGAGTGACTGAAACTGCTAAATATGAAGTGCTGTCAGTTGCTAACAATTTTGACCAGAGTGGAGACTTCTCATTATTACAAGTAATAATAGTGACTCTTGTTATGAAGTGTGAAGCCAGAAGCAGGTTATAAATGTGAAATTTTTAGATGCATTTTCTAAAAGCGTGCTAGGTGATTTCTTCTAGTTGCTCATATGTCCAAGGAAATCCAGGTTTGTTAATTTTTTAAAAGGTATTTATGTGTTCTGTTCCCAGTCATTACCTATTAATGTCTGTCTCTTTAGAGCATACCTTCAGGGGGGTCTGGGAACACTATCGTGTTTGGTGTCAGCATGAAGGAAGAGGAAATCGCTATCTCTGGGGATCAATATAATAAGTCTGACTTTATCAGATGGATGAATGACCTCCTAGTTCTATGATTTTGAAACAACTAAGTACGGCCTACTTAGTTTCTCACTGTTTTTCAAGAAAGTTGTACTATAAAGCTTAGTGTTTCCTTAAATATTATTTACAGCATAACTATATTTACTATGTACAGTATAGAAATAAATCAGTTTTCCTAGGAAACCTTGTGATTTCTTCATTCATTTCTAGAATATGTTCATATTTGAATTTCTAAAATTGTTTAGTGAATTGGTACATGAATTTTTGCATGACAATAAACAGACATTTTTCCAAGATATGGTTCTATAGTATCTTGTTTCATAGTATATTTCCTAAACAGGAATGGAAAATGGCATAGCTTTTTTGATCCATCATACCTTGCAGATTACAGGATGACCTGTTGCTCTTGCCACTTGGTACTCTGAGGCACCCTGAACTTCAAGGAATTCAGTTGGCTTTGTTAGTGTTACATCAGAGATAAATATGGACTGTTGGTACTCTGCCTTTTTATCTTCACTCTATTAAAGGCTGGGCTGTTTGCAGTAGGTCAGATTGTATTTAGCTCTTGATTAATGCTGTAAGACTACATCATACCTTTGACTTCTATGAAGAATTTGTCATTAATCTGTGGAGTGATTTCCTCTTCAAAACTCATGACATAATGTAAGTTAGTCTTGCTATTTGATATTTACTCATACTTTTATTTTAGAAAGAAATGTATCACCTCTGTATACTGTACAGTTCCAGTCATTGCCAACTGCATCATAACTGTGAGATGGCATTGTGAAGTATCCCGGGACAACTTGATTAAAAAACATGTGTTACTAAGCACTTATTCTGGGGGCATTTTAGGGCTAATCAGGAATGAGACTTTTTTGTGCTTAAAAAGTACACATGCGCATGCATGCATTCACATAGTGTGTGTATGTTCCCTAAAATACAAGGAAGGTTAAAATGAAATTAGAGAATAATGCATATGCAGAGTAGGAGTATTACATCAGCTCATTATATCGTTCCATTTGATTTATTGAGTATAAGGGTGGCTGAGGCTTTAGGAATGAACTGTAAGCTAAGTACAGTTGTAAGGGGTAAGGCCAGGGAAGGACAGAAGTGAAACAAGTGACTGTAGAAGGACAATATTGGAGTGTAAACCCCATAGAGACCCCTGTTGTAAGGCAGGGTCAGCTCCACTTTGATGTGCTCTGGTTCCTGTTTCACTTGCTCTTAAAGAGTTCCAGCAGTAGACACTCTCCACTGTCTGGACAATCTATCCCACTGGTTAACTAGCATAAAGGAAACCTTTTCTGTGGTCTAACCTCCACTTCTGTTGCGCCATTTAAAACCTTTATCAGTGTCAAGAACAGGCAAATCATTCCTTTTCTGAGGCAACCTTTCTTTCTGAAGATTCCTGCATTCTTCCTCAATCTTCTGAATGACTACATTTTCCCCAAATTTTCTTATGTTTCTGGGATCCATAGTCATGTTTTTTCCACCTTCTGAGTTCCCTACACTAGGTCCATGTCTTTGTTCAAGTATGATATCCAAAATGAGGATAGTGTTCTGCATTAAACTTGCCTATAAAGCCAAAAAGGGATAAATGCCTTGAATGTTCTGCTCCTGGTTCATGTTTTTGTAGTCCCTGAAGTTTCCAAAGGCTTTCCTGCTCAGTGGCTGGCTGTTTTCACAGAGCTGACTGTTCCTTCATATGTAACCATTGTTGTTAGTATGTTCTAAATTTTTTTAGGCAACTTTTCAATTTGTCATAGCCAATATAATTTTTAATTCCTGTTCCAGTGTTCTTGCAATATGATTCATATTTAATAATATCCTGTCTATTCCACTTCCAGAATCACAAATTAAAATAGCACATAAATATGAAGTAGATGCATATAATAAGCATGAACAGTTTGATAGAGAATTATTTATTTTATATGGTTTTCCAGTTAATTTAGTAGTATTCCAATGAATTTTATATATAAGATGAAAATAAACCTGACCAATATGGAGATGTCTAGCATCTGCTGAACTTGACTATCTTTGGGGGTCGCACCAGATGAACTCTGCCGGTCCCTTCCAGCTGCAGGCATTCTGTGATCTTCCAAAACCTGCTCCTTAAATTAGAATTAAGATTGGCTTAATGTAATTTGTAATCAAATCAAAAATTGCTTCTAACTGTGATTGTTACAAACAAACTCTGCTAAGTTTGTTATTGCAAATACTGTTGAAGTTCTTGAACACTTTTGCTCTCATACAGTCTTTGCAAGGAGTTGTATTAACATTCGTGACTCTTCAAAAGAGTTGCATTCCTGAGGAATATTTGGAAATTGCAGCACTTTTCAAAGAAGTTGTTAGCAAAGAGCCTTTTTTTTTAACTAATGGACTTGCCCTTGGCATACTGGTCATAATCCTACAGTTTTGATACTTAAATAGTTTAGAGAAATGACAATGAAAAGTTACGAACTACTGGAAAACACCAAGATTACAGATCTAAACTACTATTAAATCCATGTTGCACAACAATATGTTAAACAAATGTTTAGTTTAAATTGATCACTATATTAAGCTGAAGTGTTACGAAATCACAGACTTGTTCAAAGTTCTAGTGAATCTTTCATCTAATTATTCTGAGAATAACTGAATTCGTGGTGCTTAATTTTAGGGTGTACAATCATGTTGCCTTGAATATGTTGAATGATATCTCATTTTATATGGTGATGATGCCAGCAAAAAGTTAGTTGTAAGTATAAATGATGTCTGAGTCACCCAGTGAGATTCAAACATTGAGGGTCGCTTGTTTTACAAATGTTTCACTGCAGTCAGAATGGAATTTATTACTTCATGGGTTTAAATTTTTATTCTTAGTGAAATAATCAGTCAAAGCTATAACTATATTTCCATGTGTCATCTCCCTACTGACACTTCTAAAAGCTGACAGCCAGCCCTTAGGGCACGGGTAGGTTTTAGGCAGGCTGGACCTGAAACACATTTTCTATGTGTCTTCCATACATCACAAAGTCACAAGGAATATTCCAATGAATAGAAAGGCTTAGTGAGGGTGGCAGTGTCATAGGCTTTCACAAGTTCAAAAACTATGCTTAAGATCAGAGTTGAGGGACCATTTCTTGCAAAAGATACATAGGAGAAAAGGCAATTGGAAAAAGTAATAGATGAGCAAGCTTGTCACTTATGCTGAAGTTGTAAACTCCCTTGCCCTTGACCCTGACTGCCTACGGTTCTGGGATTTAATCTCGTTGACACCTTGAGACAAATCTGCACTTGTTCACAGGACCTTATTTCTACTTTTGAATTGCTGCCTTTCACATAGTACCTCTGACTTCCTGGATCCAAAGTTGTGAGGGACCAGCTGAAAGGTTGCCAATGTCAGTGTTGAAAGTAGGGATGCTTTTGTTACATGGTAGTTTAGTTTCTTTCCCCTCATCCCACAAGATGGATTGTTCCATATATATTTAAAAATCCTTTTATTTTCTCTGCACTATAGAACATTAACAGTCTCTGGGAGAGCAGTTTGCCATCCTTTTGTTTGTTTGTATTGTTTAAGGATGATTAATTTTAAAAGTAGGACTGTATCCTTTATACGTAACTTTACCTGTCAGACATTGATATAGGTTTCTCAATGTTTTTGATGTCAAGGAATTTAATTTTGAACCAACTGTATGAAAGATACTGTCTTCCTCCTCAAAGTTAATGGTGAATAATGAGAACAATCTGTGGTTCTTTGTTAAGTATAACCAGCTGCCATTGTCAGGAATCTTAAGACTGAATTTTCTTTTCACCATGACACTGTTAAAGTACATTTTGTGAGAGCATAGTATGTTATCGCAAAAAACCTGGGAGAAGAGTTAGAGTTCAAGATTTCATTTTATTTAAGAGTTTACATTGGACACATTCCTTTTAACAACAGCAGTGAACAATAGTCTTATTTAGGACACAGTTTCATGTAAAATCCAGGTGTCTGAGCTCTAAGAAAGGGACAGTTCCTGAGCCTTTGTCCAGCCATTAAAAGAAAACAATCAATGCATTCATTAATGTAGTTTCTTGTGTTTTATTCTATATATAGACATAGCCTTTTTTTTTTTTTTTTTTTTAAAAAAAACCCCTGAAATTCTGTTCTACTGAGAAACTATCCCTGTGTAATAAGCATGGAATCTTGAGTCTGCATTTGATTATGTGTCATCTAGGCTTATCCATGATCTATCATGACAACACTACATTTTGAAGAAAATAAATCCAGTCATGAAAAACCTGATCAGAACCTGGGTTGGAAGACTTTCAGTTGTGGAAGGGTAGTGAGGAGAGAGGGAAAACCCAATGCCCAGTAGCAGCAGCTATAGCTAATGATTTGTAGAGCATAACCCCAGTAGGTTACTGTAGGTGAGACAGATTTGAATGAAAGCCACTCAAGTAATAGAAAATAGCCCTGTAAATTCTGGACTGGCTAAAGATCGTAATACAGCGTGATTTTTCACTGAAGTCTGTTAGAGAAATCTGTCTGTTAGAGCTAAAAGAAACCCGTTTAGGATGGTGAAATGTCTCTATGTTCCTATAGAAGCCCTGCTGCTGAAGTGACAAAAGTCTCTGCTGTCTTGAATATCTCACTCCTCTAAAGTTGTCTTCACTTTTCAGAAGATGAAAACTAAGACTAGGATGTACAGTCTTAAAGCACTTTGGCACTCTCTTCCTACTTTTGCATGTAGTGCCCACAGCTTTTCTTAATAGATGCCTGCAAGAAATCCACACAGTGTAGTCAAGTTTACGCAGGAAAAGGAAGTAGAGGTAAGATTGAATGGTTTTAGTACCAGTTTACCTCTAAGCATAAATACATCTTTTATCTGAATATCTGTGGGGCGTGAACAGAAACAAGGTAACAAGCACTAGAAAAGCACTTTCATTTAAAAGTGTAAGCAAACATTTTCACAAAGTCATTTCCATTAGGCATTTAGTTCTACTAGTATTATGGAGGAATTTATGCAGATCATTAAAAAAAAAAGAGGCCTTTAAAAGACACCCACAAACATGTTCATATTCAAGTTTATATTGATCATATTTATTTGTAAATTAATGGTTATCTTTTTCTGATTAAGAAAATTATATAATATTATGAGCAATTTAATTTTGTTGTTCCAACTTGCTGACGTATCTTAGTTTACAGCTTACCTAGAAATAGTCTTATGGCTTTGAGAACATGACATTATTGATGCTGTTGAAACCTGAGCAGAACACTAGGTACAAGGAATTTAAAGTCTTCTCATAACTTTGCAATATGAGAAGGACGGGAGCCATACCAGAAGAGGAGAACTTGAAATCAAACACTTGAATGTAATGTGAGAGATGATAAATATATTTTACACATCTACAAGAAAAGAATCACAATTAAAAGAAGAAAAAAAAAAGGCACCGTTCCATATAGTCAAAATATGTTACAAATAAGAGATAAGAGGTATAATCAAATCACCATCCTCCAGGTCATGACAAGCCAGTGTTCTCATCCATTATGACTTTAATTTTTCATGTTAATATTAAGTGCATGTTTCTGCTTAATGATGTTTCTCAGATTTCAAGGTGGAAAATGTGAGAGGAAAAAGGAATTTTCACAATTTAAAAAAGAAATTCCTTTCAGAGACAGTGTCTTCTGTTTCATTAGACCACTACAAATCAGAGCTGAATAAACCACTTTGTGTTTGATTTATCATTAGTCTGTTTAAAATGCGTTTACTTCCTAGTATTACTCGGTGTCCATCACCTTGTTCTCCTATATTGTCTTTACAGTCTACCAATTCTGTTTAAAATCTGACAATACAAAGTATAAAAAATAAACAATTGTGCCTTCGTTGTGCATAGCTGACCTACCACAGGTTTTTGAAGGATCATTGAAAAGTTACACCTAACTTCTAATGAAGTTGATAATTATTGCCTTTATATTGTAAGTATTGCAACTTAAAAAATTTAAATCTTAGCTTCTGAAATTACCATTTGAAAAAGGGAGCAGAAAACAGACTGGAAATTTTAGGAAACATTTGAATGCAGAAACACCTATACAAAGAAAGAAAAAAACCTCAAAAAGAATGAGTCTGTATATAATATAAATGTGTTATTTCATTATTTGCTTTAAAGTGTTGTAATTCAAAATCAGGCTCAGAACTCAGGAAATAGGCCTATCTCAGGATAGTTTCAGTATGGGTTCAGTAAGAAGGTTTTTCAGTATTCACTAAGGGGAAATACCATGAATTAGGCAAATACTACATTTTTTAAAAAAATCTATTAATTGGCATATTTTCTATCCCTCAGTCAAAATCATGCTCAGCTCTTTTGATGTCCCATATCCTTAAAAGTCCTGACACAAAGCATTGCATGAAACAATTGAAGTTATGGCCTAGATTTGGAGGTATCTACGGTAGAAAACAGAAATCCTCTTAATTAATCCATCATGATTTTTCTTGCAATATGGGGGATCTCATTTTAAAAGTGATACCCGTATACCGAAGCTGTAAACTGTGACTGTGATTCTTGACCTCTGGGTAACTCAAACGAAGTCTCCTGAGTGCTGTTGGCTCTGCCTGCTCCCCCTACGATCACATTCCAGTGCAACAGGCAGGGCAGACCTTTATTTATTAGTTCTCACTTAACCACCAGCTGCTCTAACAGCATGCAGCTGTGTTTTTGTTAGCAGAGGTAGACCCCTAACTTTACTCATCTTTGGCTGCATGGATGTCCGGTGGCCAGTCTATGGGAGGAGTGCTGCTCTGTGAAGTTACTTATGTGAGCCAAGTTGACATTAGGTATCAAGAAGTGAGTGATGGGAATTGCTGGAAGATCATGTGGTATTTGCACTGCCATATGGATGTTTCCATGGCTCATGACTAAGCTTCAATTGCCATGGAAGCTGGCAAAAAAAGAACTGAGATCTCCTGGCATTAATTTTGATCAAAAACTTCAAAACCATATTTGATTAAATTATATACCTACTTCATTTTTAAACTATGCTTCAGGCATCTGCCTTACTTCTTACATTATATAAGAGTAATTGACAGATCACAATTATGGTGTAAAATTCTGCGCAAAAAGAAGATGAGAGCAAAGGAGTGGAGTCTTGAGGTCATTGTTTAAAGCTGCCCATCATTTGATTTGCAACTAAGGGAACAAGTTATGAGGTCCTCTTGGATGCAAGGATACCTGATTGCTGGTTGCAGCACCCAAACTGGATTGAACTGTTCTAGGGTGGGGTCACAAGTATCTACTCATTTTTCTCATCAGCTTGGTCTGCTAATTGTCTGCTCCAGCACACTGACAGGTATGCCTATTAATCCAGTAAATGACTTAGTGATTCAAAGCATAGATCAAGATACTGGCAGCGATTTGGAGGGAAAATTTGGCTGCTCATCTTCTTTGCTTGCCTGAGACAAGTCAACATCCTTCACAGTCCTTCATCCATTTGAGCACAGAATATTTGAGGAAGCAGTAAATTTTCCGGGGTGGATTTTGATTTTTGAAAAGAAGTGACTGGTAAACTTGAGATGTTTTGCTTCTCAAACAGGAAAACTGATTCTAGCTTTTCATTGGACTGGACCAGTTCTTGCCCTACATCACTAGTCACTGCGGACTTAATTCAGTCTTGTATACTGCAGGAGATGTTTGAGTGAAATGTGATTGAACGTTAACTAATTCAATATTACCTGACAGCCCAAGAATGCCACCTCAGCTTTTCTATCTCTCTCTTTTTTTTTTTTTTTTAAATAACAGAGAAACATATGTTTACATTTGAAGAGTATTATGGCACTCTCACCATTGGGCTTGATATGGTAATTTTGGGCCTAATATATTTGTCCCTTTTTTCTGTGGAGTCTATTAAGTTTTCTGGGAGAGGCTAATGGATCTGTCCTATTGGCTTAACAGGTTTTCCAATATATTATAACAATATCAGAATTTTAAGTAAGTTGAAAGTAATCTACTTTTGCTCCTTTCTTAGACAGATGATTGCCAATATGTTTTTTGTTGTTGTTGAAATTGCTGCCCTGTATCAATGTTGGTCTTTATTTTTCTCTTGGCATTGCTCTTCAGATAGTGATTTATAGTTCCAGGCTTACTCAGGAAATAAAGAGAAAGTGATTGGGAGATTTTGAATGGTAGGAAAGAAATAATAAAAATAAAAGACTCTTTGCCTGTAGAGTCCACTCACTGAAATGCTTCTCATGTTATTCCCAATGGGCTTCAAACTGTATGACAAAGTTCTGAGCATGAATATGTACTTCATTTAAGGCCTCTACTATTTTGAGAGTTGTATAATGAAAAGGGGACAGCTTATTCAAGTCCCAGGGCTACAGTGTTCCACAAAATTGGCAACAAGCCAATTGTATATGTATTGCATAAGCCATTGTATATGTAGTGCATACACACTAAAAGTACAATAAAAATAATTGCGTGTAGAAAAGACATTTCTCATTGTCGTTGTTTTGGACCTGCTGGTTGTGAGCCTTCAAGGGCACTTTCTCATGAGACTGATGATGGAGATCCGTGGGGAAGGTCTTGTGCCTTGATGAACAGTTGATGCAGCTCTTACACCTCCACCTCTGTTGTCAGTTCCCCCTGCATTGGTCTCTAAAAAAATGCACAGTGCCCTGGCTCTTTGTGCAGCTCCTCCCTATTACAGAATCACAGAATTACTAGGTTGGAAGAGACCTCCAAGATCATCGAATCCAACCCTTGCCCTAACACCTCAACTAGACTAGACTATGTCACCAAGTGCCACGTCCAGCCTTTTTTTAAACACATCCAGGGATGGTGACTCCACCACCTCCCTGGGCAGTCTATTTCAAAACTTTATTACTCTTTCTGTAAAAAAACCTTCTTCCTAATATCTAACCTATACCTCCCTTGACGCAGCTTGAGACTGTGTCCTCTTGTTCTGTCAGTTGCTGCCTGGTGGAAGAGACCAACCCCCACTGCTCGTGAGCCCTGCTTGCGCTAACTGGACCCATGCAGAGGCCAGCGAGGCTGAGCAGTGCTGCTGGAGACTGCCTGCCCTCAGTACTGGGAGTGGAGTTCATGGTGCCAGGAACTGAAAGTCTTTAAAGAGTGTCATGGGAAGAGTCAGATACCCGGAGCAAGGCTCCACAATTGGCCAGCTGAGGAAGGCAAAGAGAAGAAGATCTTCTTCTACTGATTATTATTGAGAATTTGTGATCCAAAGATGATTACAGGATTACATTTAATAGTAAATAAATAAACTTAACAATAAAGAAAAATGTCCAGAGGAAGATTTGATTTCTATGACTGAGCATAATTTTCTCTAATTTTATCTAATCTTCAGTAAATCATTGCACTGAACCATTCCCCCTTCCATATTTGTGCTTTTGCCTCTAGTTTGGGATGTTTTTTTGACATTTATTAAAAAACTGACAAGAGACTACAGTCCATCTATGAAACAGTACTTTTTGGAAATTGTGGTATTGCCATAGATTAAAGTGCTGTAATCCTCTCATTTAAAAAAAAAATATTTTTTCCTACATGAAATCAACACTGGATGTCTTTATGCATATTTAATATTTTAGTATAGAAAACAGTTTAAATCTAGGGAAATCTGAAAGGGTCAGATTCTGATATCTACTAGTATTCATTAAGTTTTGTTATACAGGGATTCTCAACAACACTTGCTAGCAAACTGGCAAGAAAAGTGATCATTATCTGATATAATGAGTGTGGTGGCCCATTAGAAGATGAAGAACCTTATATTTTAATTCAGCTATAGAAAATCCTTTGTTATTGGGACTGGAAGATGTGGACAAGTGTGGACAAACAAGATGATGAAAGGCACGGAATGGAATTCAAGGTTAGTGGCTGCCCAGGCTAGAGGTGCAGAGTTAAATTATGGCAGTGATGAATGCACATATCACATTCTAACACAAGGGTAAATAAACATGGCATAATCACTCAAATAAATCTGATTAGATGATCAATGTTTCCTTGAGTGTTGGATGGATTTTCCCTGTGGAGCACATAGTACATCTTACTGTATAATGTTTAGGAAAGTGCACTTCCTGGTCCTTTGACAACTGCTAACTTTAACGTGTTTGAGAATAACAATAAACAGTTTTAAAAGTACCTCAATGACACTAAAAATCAGGGAAACATCAATGTATTGTCAGTTTTACAATTATCTTTGTGTGTCAAAATGAGTTAGCTGCTACTCACTCACAAAAACCTAATTTGTCTGTCTTTACTGTCATGAATAATCCTGATCATTTGTCACAGGACATTTAAATACATGCCTAGCTGTAGAAGGATTTAAATCTTTCATCAAAATGAAGCTCTTGATCCAAGTTTGTTCAGGTACTTCTGTTACAAATATGCAGTGGCTCCATTTGGAAAGAATTTGTAAGAAGCATATGAATCTCTGAAGAAATAGCCAGCACTCTTCTCTGCCAATTCACACTGATTTTTCTTTGAAAGGTTTTTATTCTTTGTGATGGCAGGACAGAAATAGGAGCAATGGTAATTTTGACTGTTTTAACTTAAACCATGACAGCAGAGGTTGCAGAAGAAATAATGGCAGGATTAAGATACTAGCACTGATTCAGGGCCTTCTTACTGGCCAAAACCCAGAAGTCAGAAAAGTTCTCCTATTAATGAGTAATGTGGGTAACTTCTATGTAAGCATGGAGCTATCACCTCCCTCTCTTGTCGTGGTGGTATTGTTTAATCATGTCCATGCTTTACATATTTCCAGTACTGTTTAGCTATTTTCTAAACTTCATCTGCCTTCTGAACAGGGGGATTTTCATAGCCTAGTAAGTCTCAAGTGTTGCTTCAAACACTTCTCATAATTTTTAGTTTTCTTGCTTAAATTCTGGATGGCAAATGAGTTCCCAGGTAAAATTTTTTTCTACAACACTATCCGTCCTACATCTGTATTATGAGACCATTATGGCATCTCAAAAGCAAAGATAATCCCTCTGCTCAGTGTGAACATCTGTAAAAAAGTGGCTGACCTCCAAGCCAGTGTAAATAGATCATTTATGGAAATAAATAAATTAGTGTTGGAGCCAGACTTGTCCTGAATTCTTCTGTGAGTGGAGAATTGGACAGAATTGAGAGATCAAGAGTCATGAGGTTAATGAGGTCATGCTGCCAGGGCCTGGTCTGGGTTTAATATAACATGAAAGATTCAGCTCTGATCCTGACTGGCACGTTCACTTAGCAGCAATACCATCCCGGCACCAGTCTGTTCAGAAACCTTAAACCATCTTTTGTCAGCTGTCTTCTTCCTGTGTGACACCATCAGAAGATCTATGTTCCTCTGCACGTGAAACCACTTAGACTATCTCACTTCATGTTTTTTGTAAACATGTTTGATAAGAAGAAAGAGTGACTAATATGGTTTCTCCTTTTTAAGCATGGATGGACTGTAGAATCCATGGAAAGGGATTTCCAAAAATGTAGCAAACAGTGTTTGATAACCCTTACTCACTATCCACTAAGTTGCCAGTGAGCTCTAGTTGAACTATATAAAATGCCACATTTTACGTTGCACAAGAGAAAGAGCTCTTATAATCAATAGCTCTTATCTAGAAAATGGGAAGGATGTGCCTTCTGCTGCTGAATGCTTTATGAGAGCTGACCAGCTGACCAGTTATAGATAGCTATCAATATTTTTTTTATTATTCATGCTCTCAGGATAGTGTGTGATAAGAAACCTCAGAAACAAACAAACAAACAAACAAATAATAACAAAACCAAACAAAAAACCCACAAAATCAAAAAGTTACATATAATTGCTTGTTACAAAACATTTTCTACCCTGTGCACTGAATGAGGTTTCTGTTGAAAGTGGACACAGTTCTCGGGTTGAGACAGATGACGTCTGGGGCAGAGGGGGAGCAGAGCTTCAGAATCACAGCTTTTTTTTTGCTTTGGTAAGTTAGTACCCCTAACTCTGTACTTCAACAAAAGCAGCTTTTTGCATGCCACAAGGCCTTTCATAGTTTACTATATAATTTCCTATGGAGCACCTTCTCTATTGGAATATGAAGTTATATGAAAACTAAAACAGTTCCGTTTCAACAAAATTCTGACAGAACATCAAGAATTTTCAAAACTGCATCTTTTGCTGTCACAAAAGAAAGACCCTACCCATCATCTCTGAAGCATAAAGATTTTTCAAGGAAAAACTGAAAACAGTTTGTAAAAATTCAAAATATTTCTCTTTCAAAGCTTGAAAATGGAATGTATTACATTTCATTTTTCAGTCTTTTATTTCATAATTTACTGTATGTAATATTAAATGGAACCTCACACTGTAAACCTTGCTTCTGCAATGAAAGAAAATAAAACACTTTTTGTGGTGGTTTTTTTTTAGTTAATTATTTTTGCTTCCGTCATTGATCTTTCATTTTGAAGGAAAGAAGGAGACTTTATTCTTTGCTACATCTAAAAAAGAAGGTTACTATTTTTTTCCATTGTCTCACACACTTGAACTTTGTGAGCACTGCCAGCTGCTGAACTAAGCTATTGCAGTACTTGTCAGACCTCCTATCCTCCTCTTGGCTGTCACTGCCACCCAGACAAGTCTTTGTCTTCCCAAAGTAAAACTGATGAGAATTACAATACCTTCAGTCAGCAGTTTTCAGGCCCTCTGAGACCTCAGAAGATCTGTAGTCTGCCTGAAATTCTGGAAATAATCTATTTACATGTTTCTATAATGACATGTAGTGGAACTTCATTTCCATGCACATCTCTGGCTTTTTTTATCTTGACTTGGGCTAATAGAGCTCTGTGAACTCAGATGTTTGATACACTGAAATTCGGCTGCTCAGCAATTCTATGGACTAAGATTTCTTTTGAATTTTTGCCGTATCAGGGTCTGCACAGGGTGACCTTCCACCAAACCCAAATAAGTCCTAGAGTAGTTTCAACTTAATAATGCAGTGTATATCAGTACTGTAATAGTTTAGATTTTGTAAAATGCTATAGTCAAGCTTTATCTTTTTTTTTTGATTCATTGTACCTCGCTAGCTCCATCTTTGTTCATTGATACCATTTGATACAGTGTTTCATTGGGCTGTTCTGCAGTGTTCCTTTGAATAAAGCTGGTAGCCTAAAAGGTAATAAACAGAATCAGCATCAAAGATGAAGGGATTTTACTTTTGTTTTACTTAAATGGAGCCTCAGGCTTAAAATTCCCAATGAAGCACTTTAAACTAGATTGCAAATGTTAAACATCAACACATTTATTAACTTGATTTTACTATAAAAAGAAATTGTCCTAAAGTCTTCCATATGCAAAAAACTGCGTGTGATGTGATATGTTGAAACACTACCTTAATGGCATCTTGACCCAAATGTTGTGACTCTGTTCCATGATCTTTTTGCTAATGTGAGAATCATGGAAAACTCCTGCCACATTTGATGAAAATAAACAGCACATCATTCAGGGAGAATTTTCCTATTCCTATTACTAATGCATCATAGCATGGCCAACACTGAAGAAATGCCTCCTAGAAGTGCTAAGGGGTGTCAGGCCTCCCATTCCCTAGCAACCACAAAGAAAATGCTAAGATTGTTACAAGTTTCACTAATTGAAAGTAACATTTTGGATCAGTCACAATACAGATTCAGGTCATGACTAGGAATGGAAATAATTTTGGAGTCAGTGATTGATGATCCCCTGTTGGTAATAGATGCTGGGCAGGAACTGATCCTCAGTCTTAAACCTCTCTACAGACCACAGAAAAACATTAAGGCCTTGAGAAGTGTACTAAAATCTGATAGATTCTTCTTGGGGGTCCCCAAAAGGTTAAGAAAAGAATGTCTGCCAGTCGACTTTTTCTTCTTTCTCCTGCCATATTCTGTAATTCTATTTTTTCCTTCACAAGTCTATCAAAAGTCATATGAAGCTGCAAGATAAAATAGATGTAGGCTGTACCTCAATGTCAGCTGCTGCAGACTGTGAAAGCCAGGGCTGATATAAGCTGTCATGTTATCATTCCCTCTCCTTCCATAGCTCTTTCTTACTATTTGCTGGCAAAGGTAACACACAAAGGCTTCTTAAACAATACAAGTCTCCTTTCTCAGTCTTAATGAAACAAAACTTTTCTTTCAATCGAACAGATAGAAAATTGTCCTCAGTTAAGCTTATATGGTCATTTGGGAGCCAAGTGAAACTAACGAACAGGAAAATACGTTTAAGAAGGTTTAGGTGGCACAAACCACTGCTGCACAGCTGACCAAGACCAAAAGTTTTCACAAACACTTCAAATCTCTGTTCTTCTCCACAGTGGTTTTCCACAGAAAAAAAGTTGGAATGGAAACCTTGTTCTTATTTTGGAAACAGTAAAAGGGTTTTGGATTGTTTTTTGGTTTTTTTTAGTGATTGCATGACTCTCTATGATATAGATTATGACTGAAAAAAATAATTTCCCTGGTACAAGGAAACTTTCTATTGTAATAATGATCTGTAGAAGGCAGAGGTCTTTCCTGGGGCTGTTCTGTCTGTGAAATAACTTTCCACAAGGGCAAGGATAAGCCTTGTGACTTTCCTCCACAAATGACTGTCCGTGTATTGCTGTCCCACATACAGCAACTGCTTACCTAAGCTGCTTCACTAAGCAACTCAGAGCAGCCTTTAAAGTATAAAAGTCACAGGTCAAGGAAGCATGACCAGTCTGGCAGAACAGTCACGGGCAATTTTGATTTGCAGCTAAGAACAGAACTTGGCCAACAAGCAATCACCCAGGACTCGTACAAAAATGTAAAGCTGCTTCTTCCTTGAAAAGGCATTGATGGTTTTTTTGCTGGAGGCAGAGTATAGCTTCAGACCATGTAGTGATCCTGAAATTGGACCCTGGGCAGAGGTGGACATGGACATGCTACTTTAATGATACATGTTGCTGCTCTCCCATTGTCAGGTACTGAAGCCAGTGAATGGATAACAAGCTGCTGTTTCTTCTCTGTCAGTGGCACATAACTCAGTATTGAGAACATCAGCTTCAGCCTTCTAGTCCTAAAATCCTGAAATCATATTAAGTGTACAGAATTGGAGACTGAAGGAGTTTCTCATCAACAGCAAGTTCCAATCCTACCTCAAATGGCTCAAATTACTCAAATGGCTTCTCAGACACAGACTGATCCTTAGAACTGCTCTTTTTATTTCTTTTAAAGATTTTCCCCCATTAGCTTCATTTATTCCCCATATCTAGGACTCTTATCTGTCTTTTCAAGGATCAGATTTGATCTCCTTCCTCTAATTTACACAGAGGCAGGGCATGTGCAGAAACAGGAACTTTTCTTGAAAGAAGGTTCACACTATGATCTTGCACCTTGTGCAGCACTCATTTCTTCCTACTGGCCTCTGCTAAACAGGATCAAAAAGAACATGACGGTAATGTGTCACAGCCATAGACTATTGCATAGGAGGTATTAGCTGCCCCCTCTCTAACATCATTGATAATACTGGGCTATTCATGTGAAAATACATAGAGTTATTTGTTCCTTGCTATGGCAGTTTTCATTTTACTTTCCTGCATTTGGTAATCTGGCAGTGACTAGCAGTTGCAGAGAGGTATTCCACCAGAAATCTGACAATTGATGTTGTCAGTCCCCAGCCAGGGAACTGGAGGGTGTCCTGTGGACAGCAAGAGACTCCTGTGGCCAAGGGAGATGGTGTACATTCAGAGTTCCCTGAGGAAAGGGGCAGTAAATATTTCAGATCACTCTAAAATCACTCTTAATGTGAAATAAGGCTAGAAATAAGTTTAACTTACAAAAAGTGGAGAGAAGCTCCTAAATCAATCTAAAGATAAACAGGGTGAAACATGATAAATAGCTTAATAAATACCTGGTACTTCATTGCAATTTCAGCTTTTGGGTTTTTTGGGGTTTTTTTTCAGTTAGTGGAGCTAAGCACTGGGGCACATGGACACAAATCATTTTGGATGTTGCAGCTGTCTGATCCTTAAACAATTCACATTCTCACAGTGTTGTCTTTCCAGGTAAATATTAGTGGTATATGGAGGATGTGAAAGTGTAGTACCACTACTCTGTGGTAATATTCTCTTAGTGTAGTTCCGATAGGTGAGGAGGTCTGGTGATTTATTCAATATAAAGAGTGTGATTCTGAGCAGAAAAAAAACTTGTTATCATTTGAACAGGAGGTAAAACAAGGTTCTGCTCACTTCCTTCTGAGAATTTTCATTTTTGAGAAGTACAGGAAAAATTTCTGAAAGCTCTTAATCAGCTAGCATTCTGTGAGTTCCCAGAAATATTTCAGCTAGCAAACTATGCCTGTCCTCTGACAAAAACTCAGGTAAGGGGGAAGATTAATAAATTTGGGTTTATGTTTAAAAGAAATTAAAACTGAAAAACATAACATTGCAAACAGTGCCACTGTGCAAATAGCGCTGCCAAGCTTTTCATTTGACTCGCAGGTGCTCGGCAGTGGCTTTGTTGTGATATTGCTTGTCAGGTGCTTTGCAATCACAGTGAAATATTGGTCAGGTGCTGGAGCTCATCCTGGTAGGCTGGAGCAGCAGGGCACGGCTTATCTTCCCTGCTCTGTCACACAGAAGTCTCTGTGCAGTGCAAGGTGGGTGGGCAGGAGGCCATGCTGAGGCATGGGACGAGATTGTGTTGTCTGATCATCATCTTTGGTGTCCCACAAATGGCTGGCCAGGCTATTTTATCCCTGCATGTAGACTTAGGTGTTTTGTTTTATCAAAAGGCACCAGTGGGCCCTTTTGCAGATGGCTACCTAGCCCAGCTTTTGCAAAGCTTCTTTGGCCAGCAGCACTTAAAGACGAAAGCGTGCAGTGTTCAGTCTGTTTTGTCTCTTAGAAGCTGCCAAAATGTTTTTTGGCACATATCACTAACTGCAGAAAACAAATCAACTGGATGATAAAAGCAACAGCAGCAACCTCTAGCTTTAGCCTTTTATTTCCTGTGGAACTTAGGAAGATGAAGTATTTGATTTCTGAGGTTATTGATGTGTGACTTCTTGCCCATTCTCTTTTTTTCTTCTCTCTGCATATCCTTTTAACTAACTTTTAGGAGTAATTTTCCATTCCTCTTTATTTTCTTTCCTAGACAGGCAATGGCACAGTTTAATGTCCCCAGCTGTTGCTAGGGAAACTGAATTATGAACCCAGCTTGTCAAGCAAATGAAGAGCAATTATTTCTGAAGTACTTCTATAAACTTGGATGAAAGATGGTCACATGGCTTTTAAGGTAATTTTGATAGCACTGTTTTGTAAGATTACTCAGCACTTCCATTGACAACTCTCTGTATTGTAACTCCTGCTGTTCATCATGGCATTTCCTTCGTGTGCTTTATTTGGGAAGTCCCAATAAACTTGACCCAGCTGTTTCTAAGCAGAGAGAGAGCAAAAATTGTTTTAGACGTATTCAACTAATTCTTACAGCTGCCTTCTCTCTTTATAGAGCTGTCACTATGGTGCAGCAAAGTGACATTTTCCAGGGCAGGAACGCTGTGGTGGTAGGAGCTTTCAGGGAGGGGAAGGACATTTTTCTCTCCTGGAGTCTAGGTGTGTGTTTGGTCTAGCATTTTTCCCAGTGAAGCCGCAGCTATCCCTTTAGGTAGTTTCTTCCTTTCTGCTGTTCATTGGAAGGGAATGTGGACAAGCAGCGGGCTCTGTTGCTGCTGGGCTATTACAGGTGTGTGCTGGGAGACCCATTGCACGGACAGCCCCGCGTCCTCTCCTTCATCCTGTGATGCCTGTGTGAGCACATAGCTTCCCTCTGCTTGGTGTGGTGAGAGGCCACATTATCTTAGCATTCAGAGAAACTCAAATGCAGAAGATGCAGCAGGGTTACGGAGCGGTGGGCATGTTAAACTACCATCAACGTCAGCTGCAGCCGTGTGATGTCTCAGGGTTGTTCCCAAGACTCTTCTGGAATGTGCAACTCCCCTTGAGGTCAGTGGATATTTTCAGTTTGTGGCTGAGTGCCTGCACTTTGCCATCCCCACTGCACAGTTTTGTCCAGAAGTAGCAGGTTGTTTCTCATTTGTAATGTTGCTATCTATACAGCCTTCAACTCCTCTAACATTAATAAGAAAATTTAAATAAGTATTACCTTACACTTCATATAGCTATCTCAGGAAACAGGGCCTAACACACCCTGAGACAGACCTTCAAACAAAACCAGTATGTGCTGTTTTCTGAAGAACCTTCTTGTGCTTTGTGGCATTTGTATTACGTTCATGAGGAATTATTTTTCATCAACACACAGTTTGTCAGTGAAAATCATTATGCACTCAGAACTTCATTCAGTGAGTGGAGTCAGTAAATTGTACAATTAGATCAGTTGGTTAGAGCACGGTGCTAATAAAACCAAATTTGTGGGTTTGATTCCTGTATGGGCCAGTTACTTAAGAGCTGGACACAATGATGTGGGCCCCTTCCAACTCAGAATATTCTGTATATGTATTAGATTTTTACTATTTGGTAATGAAAAATATTTGAGAATAATGGCAAAAAAATGTATACTCATAGACTGTTAATAACTTCTGGGTTAGTGTAAGATAGCACTTTTCTAGTGCAATCTAACATGTTGAGGGACAGTTGGCACCGTGATTATAGGATACACAAGAAGCCTCACTGGCTCATCAACATCCTGGAAAGTCTAACAAGAAGTGAGGCAACAATGCTTGGATTCCAGTCTTACTTAGACGTCTTAAAGAACTGCTGGAATATTTTATGCCTTCCCTCTCCTAACATAGAAAATTTACCTGAAAATGTCAAATCAAAATATTTTTTTTAAAAAACAATACTTTATTTATATTTACAACTTGAGATTTTTGTCACTAAAATGGTTCTGTTCCTTTGTTTTCTTCATCTTTTTCACAGACATAATACTAGCCCTACATAAATATGTAAACTAACATATTTTGAGAAGCAGAGATCAAACTTAATACTAAATTTTCCATTTTTGTTTAAAATGGTACTTCACTTTTGTGAAACTCTGTCCAGCTCTGAGGTCCCCAGAAAGACATTGGAACAAGTCTGAAGGAGTGCCCATGAAGATGATCCAAAGGCTGGAGCAACTCTTCTATGAAGACAGGTTGAGAGAGCTGGGGCTGTTTGACTTGGAGCAGAGAAGGCACCAGGGAGAACATATAGCACCTTTCCGGTGCCTAAAGTGGACGTACAGGAGAGGAACTTTTACAGGAACATATAGCGATAGGATAAGGCGAAATGACCGTGAGCTGAAAAAGGGTAGATTTAGGTTGGGTATTAGGAAGAAATTCTTTAAGGATGGTGAAACAGACATACATTCTCCAGAGAGGTTGTGGAATCCTCCTCCCCCCTGAAGGTGTTCAAGACCAGGCTGAACAGAGCTCTGAGCAATCTGGTCCAGTGTAAGGCTCCCTGCTTATGACAGGGTAGTTGGAACTAGATGATCTTTAATGTCCTTTCCAACCCAGGCCATTCTATGATTCTGTCAAAGGGCCTGACTCTATTAATTTGTCTTACATTGTAGGAAATAATGCATTGCATTTTTACCTGTCTGATACCCAGGTAATACCCTATAGTTGCCGGTGGATAACATCACTGCTCCGTGGTGCTGAGGCCCCCATGAAATCTTTCTCTTCTTTAGAACAAAAAGGATCTATTTTGTTACTTGTTTTCAATCACCTTGAAAGTTTGTCTGTGTGAAGCATCATATTTAGGATGGCTGGACTGTATGTATATTTGGCCATTTCTAGTAATTGGTAATCAAATACTACAAATGAGAAATGTTTTTGTTATAGAAAGCTCTTTCTGCTTCTGTTGTGAGAATTAATTCTTGAGTAGCCTCAGTCTGGATTTCATTCTGAAGCTCTCTTTACTTTTTGCATTTGCAGGAGCAAGAGCCGAGGTATGGGAGCCATGCAAAGGGCTGAAGACAGGCAGTTAATCTGCAAGTGCAGTGACTGCTAGATCTCTCTAGGCAGAATTTTCAGGTTTTTTTCGGGGAGGGGGGTGGGGGGGCGGAGATGTGGGGAAGACAAGTGTTTAAATAAAGACTTTGCTATAAATAAGTTGTCAAAGTTACCATGGTAACTTCTCTATGGTAACGATTTTCATGTGCTTTTCAGCTACCAGACACTATTCAGGAGACGAAGAATAAATTAATTTGAAACTTTATTGAGAAGGAAGTAACTTTCAATTAATCGTCTCACATTTGCCGTGAGGTACACAGGCATGGATTGACTGGGAGATGAAGAGGAGGGTGAAGAATGAAGAGGCAGGTTTGGCGTTGAGTAGAGCAGCCGGCGTATCCCTCTGTCATTCCTGCAGCAACGCCGCCCATTCACCTGCCGGAGCACTCACCGGGATAGTGTCTGGTCTCGGGTTAACAGCATGCTCCAGGCAGCTCCCAAATTCACAGCAGTCAGCTCTGCCAAAGCCCTGCAGCTTCCCGATAAATCCGGGACAAGCTCGCGGGCCGGGAAAGGGAGAGGGGCCACGCGGTGTGGAGCGCCCGGCACCAGCTCCGACAGGCTCTGCTCCACGCTGAAGTCATCCAGAGGGAAGGGATCGGTGGTTCTTTTAATCTCAGCATCCAGTAAACAAGTCATTCTTTCCATCAGCGGGGAGGTTCTGCCGCTCCGGACTCCTGGATTCTGTGAGCGTCCGTCCCATTCCCAATCTCCTGCTGACATCTGCTGGCTCCCGCTGGCGGAAAGCTCAGGATGTTGGGAAAGACAGCCAGCCCTTGTCTTCTTGCTGCTGCTGCCTTGTAGTCCCTAAGCTGTTGGTTCATAAACCTTTAGAGGAGATTAATTTATTTGGAACAAATATCTATTGGGCTAAGCCTACGTTACTGCATGAGCACGGCATAAGAGAACAGGATATCTCTTCTCAACAGCTGGGAGGACTGTAAAATTGACTTTTAGGCGATTCAGCATTTCTTCTAGGCTCCTCTTAAAGGGGCCACGCTGGTTATGATGGAGCAGAGTTCCACTCACACGACACTGACTGGGGGCTGGCTCACCACTGAGGATGGTGTCCCACAACATGTCAAAGGAGGCAAGGGTTCCAGCAGAGCAGAAGCTGTATAAGGTAAATTGACTCGTCGATTGATCCAAATGAAACAGCAGTGCTGCTGACTTGGTATCTTTTATGACAGGCAATTATGTACCATTAATTGTTAGATCTACTTCAGAGTTTCTGACTTTACAGAGACACTCAGTGCAATGCAGGAGTCAGACATCAAGATGAAGAAAATTTAATATTTATTTTCTAGCAATCCTGAGTTATACAAGGACCTATTTTCTGTTGCCTTGCCTGAAATACACTTAAGTATTTAGTGTGCTAACAGACAAAAAAACTTTATACTTCTCTATATGATGGTGCAACTAGAGTAGCAGGAGACATGGTCTAAAAGTTTAAGCATAGGGTTACATGTTCTTATCTGCATATAAGTGTCCAGTAATCTGAACTGAAGGAAGTGTTTTTTCCTTTTTTTCTTTTTATGTGGCAGTTTCAAACCTCAAAAAACTGTGATATGTTGTACTGTTGTGGTTCCACCCAAGGGAGGAACAATGTACTCACAGTTGCTTGTTCACTCCCCCACTGGTGAGATCAGGGAGAGAATCAGAAGAGTGAAAGCTAGAAAACTTGTGAGTTGAGATAAAGACAATGTAATAGGGAAAGAAGAAGCCACACATGCAAGCAAAGAAAAACAAAGAATTTATTGACACCTTCCCATATCAGGCCATCTCTCAGAGAGCAGGGTCCCATTATATGTAATGGTTACTTGGGTACACTATCACTCCAGATATCCCTCCCTCGACATATTGAGCATGATGTCATATGGTATGGAAATTCTTCAGTTTGGGACACCTGTCCTTGCTGTGACATGTCCCATCTTCCCATGCACTTTCAACTTCTTCACCAGCATGACAGGATGAAAAGCAAAAAAGTCCTTGGCTCTGTGTAAGCACTGCTCAGCAATGATAAAAGCACCCCTGTGTTCAACATAAATCCAAAACACAGCCCTGTAGTAGCCACTGTGAAGAAAAATACCTCAGCCAAAACCAGCACAAATACAAAGCAGTTACTGCTACTTACTGAAATTAGACAAATGGAGTATTCAGTGAGACAGTACCAGCCCTTACAAACCGTGGTGCACCATGTGAAATGCTGTTTTTGGAGTGAATAATGACTAGAGTCTCGGGGCTGATCAAGGGATTTGTTTAATTCTTGTGTTGCAGTAGCACCTACAATGTCAGTGTAAAAGGCACTGCTTTCACTGAGGAATTAGCTGAGCAGAAGGAAAGAAGAGCTGCCATCTTGTGTGGGGAGCTGAGACTGCACTAAACAAGGATAAAATTAGAAGACACTTAAAAATTTACTATCCCTTTGGGAATTCATTAAGTAAAGATTATTTCTTTGTAGTGATTATTTCCATATTTTTTTCTTTTTGCTTTTAACTAATGCAAATGAATCACTTCATCCAATAAGCACTTTTTCTGGCTTCAGCAGTACTGCAAACTCATTGAGAAGATACTGAGGCAGTGGAACCTATCCATTCTCTGCACCAGCTAGCAGAATTGACTGGCCATGAAGTAGGACATCTTACAGCCAGGAACACCAGCCCAGCACACAGAAAATATCTTTGTGTAACTTTTGTATACAAAGTAGGATAACCATGAATAAGTTGTGGTGTGTTCCATGGTGTTGATAGAAGCAGATGGCAGCAGGCACCTTTCTTCAAGCCTCTTGGTACATTCTTTATAGGATCTGCGTTCAGTGCACTTTTTTTGTTTGTTTGTTTGTTTTTCTGGATGTTGATGTTTAACACAACCAAGCAAATACTGGAAGCCAATACTGGAAGCACAGAGATGTTACTGCAGCTTCTGTTTTCCTATTCCCTCTTAACTCCTAATAACAATGTCGAATATGGGAGCTAAGTAACAAATTATCAGCAGATCTGGATGGACAATACTTAAGCAAATCCTTCACTTGCTTTCCCTCTGGCTGCCCTGGGCAAGGGAACTGGGATGCTCTGTTTCTGGAGCCTGCCATGGGCACTGTCCATCACCATGTCATCCACAAAGTAATTGATCCTGTGTGATTCAATGACTGGATTCCCTGTCTCTCACATTGAACAAATGTAGAACAACACCTAAAGAGGCTGTCCCAGATGTACTGTTGAGAATCTGAGAGATCCATACAGCTCTCAGGTGAGAGATGATTTTCAGCACTGGCATTGATGAGCAAGAGAAAATATTCCCTTTTTGTTTAGCCTGGGATCTTCCCCTACTACATTTTACAGGAATGAAGCTGGACCCTTCTCCAGTCACTAAGGCAGCACCAGAAAGTATAACATCCTTACTTTAGTTTTTGCCTTTTGAGATTTACCAGTGGTAACCAGACTCGAGGACATGAAGACCTTGTGGCAAAACTGAGTGTTTCTAACATGTAGGCAAAAGACAATAGTTCCCCGTAAGTGTAGGGGCATGGTGGTAATAGAGAGTCTTATCATGGTAAATGGAGAGACAGAAGAAGACCACCGAAGCCACCAGAGTCTTAACTCAGAAGTCTGGATGAAAATAAAGGAGAGTGGATATCATCTTAATTTTTTTCCCTGAAGGAAGACATTGCCTTTTAAAAAAAAGTAACGCCTTAGCCAGGACAGAGCCAATCTTCCTGTCAGAAAGACAGGCTTTGTGTTCAAGGTACTGTTGTGAGAAAATCCCTTTTGGTATTTAGGAGTAAGTCCACAGGTTTTATCATGACCTCAGTGAAGTCTAGAATCCACCCAGAAGTGACAAACCTGCAACTGCTAACTAGAAGACATTGTCCTCATCTACTTCTTATCCTCACCTGCTTCTGCTTGTCCTCACCCACTTCTACTTGTCAAGCAGACAAAGGATACTGAAAGGTTACATGTTGTGTCAAGCTTACCTTCCTTTAAATATCTACTAGTTCTCTGCTATAAAGTTCCCATTAAGAACCACACAGTGAAGGCCGCCTGGGGAAGTTTATGTGATTTCTGCAACATCCTATTACCAACAGAACAGGAACAGGGTAAACTTGAGGTCTGTGAGCTACAGAAACAAAGTAACAAATAAATTATGAAAACCTGATTCCTCTAGGCAGGCTACATAGGGAGTACTGAGAGAGCAGGTTATCTTCATGTTGACAACTGTACAGAAAAACTACATGATCTGGCAAGTGCTGAATTCTCAAGCAACAGTCCATTGTATTCACTTAAGTCCAGAAAAATCAGATGCCAAGAAAATTAACAGACAGATCGAGGTTCAGTTTGACATAGTCAATCTTTAATGGATATGCATTAACCCCTCTAATAGGTACCTCCATTTCATTTAATATCCAGCTTATATTTGGGTAAATGAACACACTCTGACATAAACGTGGGAGGAGGAAAACGAGCTCTGTAGTTGTATGTACTGCTTTCTGCTTTTATAACATGCATAATAATCTCGTGCTTCTTTACTATCATTTGAAGCCTATATTAAGAATCTGCACTAGAATGTGATTCCATGTTCCCATTCCCCTGATATTATATGACTGAAGCTCATGTCTCAGTTTCCTAATATATACACACAGACTGTATTACCCTGAGTGTGGTCATTAAGAAACATTTCAGGCTAGAACTAATAGTAGCACTGAACATACCATAAGGAAATTTTCTTTACTTTCTCAGCCTGACCCGTTCTTGAAACCACAGAGACGCTCTCAGCACACAGACAAACGCGAATCTGAACTACAGCCATGCATTACCCCATTTGCCAGTATGCCAATGTTTATACCCATGAATTAGGAGCATTCTAATTGCAATCCTAACCACATACAGAAACATCTATGCTTTCAAATGTAAAGTGTGCGTAATCAAGTTCCAGCTATTTAAATTCAGTTCTAGCAGCATATGTAGCCAGGTTGTATTAGTTTATGGAAGGCCTTTTTGGTTGTCTTTTTGGTTTTTCTTTCTCCTTTGCTCCCTCTTCTCACGAGTAATGGTGAATAAATGAAATTCTGCTTCCAGGTGTGTGTTTAAGATGGGATCTGTGAGCTCTTCAGTATGTGTTAAGGCCACTGAATCATGCTGGCTTTATTTTTAAAGGACACAATCTTTTAAGATACGCTTAACCAGCTCAGATTGTAGAGACTCGGTGCTTCCAAATACTCTTTTTAGTCCCTGATATCCTCTACTACAATGAAGCAAATTGCTGTTTCCTCACAACAGAGAAGCATAAGCATGTACTGAATGTCCCTGGCTAGAGGTGGTGATGTCAAATCACTAAGTTGCTGACGAGATAAAATGGAAAGATGAAACCTCTTTGCATTTCTATTTGTTTTAATTATGTTTTTATACACAGAGTGTAAACTGATGTTGCATGGAGATCTCTGGAAAGCTTTGCCATACTTTCTCCAAAACAATCAATGCTACCTTTGTGAGCTCATAACATTTCTGTGGTGTAAATAGTGGTTATTTATTCCTACCCTGTATTGTATTATCTAACTCCTACAAAGCCTGGGATTTGAATGTATGTCCTTGTTTGGCAGCAAAAAGTTCTGTACTTAGGCTACAGAGCTGGCTCTTTTTAAGCATAGTTTTAAAAATGCAAATGCAGTGGCCCATGTTTCCCATGGAATTACAATAACGTACAGTCCTAATTTATTGTGTTCAGTGTTTGAACAAATAATTTCTTCCTTACGTATTCAAATGGCCATCCATCAACTCTTTCAAGACTGAATCTACAGTACCCTTCTAAATAGTTGCAGAAAAGTCTTTTATTAATTATCACACACAGAGTATTATTACTGCCAGCCCTGGTGACTGAAGAAATAATTCTTTGTGTTTCTTTGTTGTAACTTATTGCTTCTATCTTGGCATCAAATCTGCTCACTCGAGGCTCATGAGTCTAACCAGCACTGCCACCATGTACAGAGCTCTGTATACACACAGAATACAGAATATGCTGAGTTGGAAGGAACTCACAGGGATCATCAAGTCCATCTCCTGGCCCTACACAGGATCATTCCCCAAGAGTCACACCATGTGCCTGAGAGTATTGTCCAAATATTTCTTGACCTCTGACAGGCTTAGTGCTGTGACCACTTCCCTGGGGAGCATGTTCCAGTGCCCAACCAACTTCTGGGTGAAGAATCTTTTTCTACTATCCAACCTAAACCTCCCCTGACACAACTTCAGGCCGTTCCCTCAGGTTCTGTCACTACAGAGAAGAGATCAGTGTCTGCCCCTCCTCTTCTCCTTGTCAGGAAGTTGTAACAGCAATGAGGTCTCCTCTCTGTCTCTTCTTCTCCAAGCTGAACAGACCGAGTGTCCTCAGCTAGTCCTCATACAACTTCCCCTCAAGGCCCTTCACCATCTTCATTGCTCTCATTTAGATAGTCTCTTATAGCTTAATATTTTTCTTATATTGTGGCGACCAAAACTGCCACAATAATCAAGGTGAGGCTGCACCAGTGCAGAGCAGAGCAGAACAACCACCTGTCTCGACCAGCTGGTGATTCTTTGCATGATGCCCCCCAGGACACAGTTGGCCCTCCTGGCTGCTAGGGCACTTCTGACTCATATTCAACTTGCCACCAATCAGAACCTCCAAGTCCCTTTCTGCGGTACTACTTTCCAGCATCTTATTCCCCTGTCTTCATATGGTTGGTGATTGCCTAGCCCTCTAATTTGTCACAGTCTCTCTGCAGGGCCTCACTGTCTTCGAGGGAGTCAATAGTTCTTCCCAGTTTTGTGTCATCTGCAAACTTACTTAGTACCCCTTTGTCTCAGATTAGAGCAATACCTTCCACAGAAGATAGGAACATTCCTGGAGTGGAAAAGAAAAACTCCTTCTTCACTTTACTATATCCTTCGAATCGAGCGGCTTTCAGACAAAAATGTAGAAAAAAGCAGCAAACAGTAACAAAATGGTAACAAGAAAAATCAACCCAACAAACCCCACTCCCCTTTTCCCCCTCCATGTATTTTTTCCTCAGTGTGGCCACAGCTGTGGGGGAAAATGGGCAGGTCCTGCAGGCTCGCCACACATGGAATAAGAGAATAAGGTTTTGCTGATGAGATGGGGTTTTGCTGATGATAGAGGAACAGTGGGAGATGGGGAAAAGCAGGCACACTGGTTTCAAGCTTGGGCATATGCAGGCAGGGCTCTCCTCTCTCTTTCTCTTCTTCCTCTTTCTCTCTCTCTTTCTCTTTCTCTTTCTCTTTCTCTTTCTCTTTCTCTTTCTCTTTCTCTTTCTCTTTCTCTTTCTCTCTCTCTTTCTTCTTTCTTCTTTCTTCTTTCTCTCTCTTCTCCTTCTCTTCTCTCTCTCTCTCTCCGGGGCTGCTGCAGGGTCCACCTGGATGCAAGAACTGGGCCAGTGAGGCAGAAGCAACTGCAAGAGGGTGTCTTGGCCCTAGGGCAGCAGATGGGAGAAACACCACCAGTGAGGCAGCACCAGGCTCTCTCTCCCAGGATTACAGCCAAAAAAACAGTGAGCCTGGGTGGTCACTCATGGAGTCATTCTACTGTCTGTAGAAAACAGATGGCAGAGATGGGGCAGGGGAAAGGCAGGCATAATCCACCCCCTCCCCTGCACAGCATTCAGGGCAGGAATGTACCTGCTGTCAAGGGCTATCAGCTCTCCAGTCAAAAGAAAATGGAGCCCTCCGACCCCACCCTTGTTGAGGAATTCTGTCCTTGTCTTAGTTGGGTTACCTTCTCCCTTCCTATGCCAGCATCATGGTGGTACTGGAAAAATTTCTCAAAAAGAAATCTGACCCATGACACCCTTCCAGTCCTGCTTCCAAGTCATTTATGAAGATGATGAAGAGAACAGGGCCTGGGTTGGAGCCCCGTGTAACCTCACTAGTGACAGGTTGCCAGTCAAATGTTACCCGATTCACTATTACCCTCTGTGCTTAAATCTGAGAGTCAACTGCTCACCCACTGCATGGTGTGTTTATTCAGCTGTGTGCTGGACATTTTCTCCAGATGGATATTGTGAGAGACAGTATTGAAAGACTTACTGAAAACTGAAATTATATCAACTGACTTCCCTTGATCAGCTGGGTGGGTTACCTTGTTATTAAAGGAAATTAGATTTGATTAGAAGGACTTTCCTCTCATGAAGCCATGCTGGCTGTGACCGATGTCTGCATTGTCTTTCAGGTGTTTTTCAATATTTTACAGAATAGGGTTCTCCATAACTTTACTAGGCACTTAAGTGAGACTGAAAGGCCTTTAGTTTCTGGGGTCTCCCTTCCAGTCCTTCTTGAAGATCAGAACCATGTTTGCCTGCTTCCAGTCATCTGGGAACCTGAAAGGAGAAGATATCGAACTCTTGAGTGGAGCACTTGTCTCTTCTAATGGGAGGAGTAGAGGCCATAGTTGGCAGGTAGAATAAGCAATGTTTCATCACAAACTTGAGGCTGTGCAAAATGCTTTGTGTTGTGTGGTGGATTTATCACTAGGGGGCGTGCAACAGCGACGAAAGACTGAACTGGTTCAAAAATAAGCAACAGATTTATTGTCCGGGGCTCTACCAAAAACCTTATGGGATCCCGAGACACTAAACAAAACACAACATAATACAACACCCGAGAATGTCATGCAATAAACAAAAATAACCAAACTGCTCCTCAAAGTCGGCGGTTGGCTGAGAAGCAGTGGAAGGAAGGGGAAGCCACTTTGCAGATGGTGTTCCTTCAGCACTCCTGCAAGATAAAGAAGGTGAAAAGCACCCCCTTCAGGGACACCTACAGGGGAAAGCTATCACTTATGGTTTGGCTGAGTTGTCTCCAGATGCTATCACTGAAGCTCCGATGGCACTGTGCTGCTGCCTGTGCTGATGGAGGTGAGGGGAAGCAAGCTGCGCAGTCTGGGAGCTGGGAGGAGGGGAGCTGCGCTGCTCTCAGCTCAGGAGAAAGCCGAAAGAGAGCCAGGACTTCTGTGTACGTGGCTTTTATGCCCTGGAAGTCCCGCGAGAATTCGGTGTCTTCTTCCTGGCCAGGGTGTCCTCTGATTGGCTGGTGGAATTGGGCTCCGTCATCACTCCAGGCAAAATGGTGGTTCCCACTGAAACGGCATGTGGCCGAGGCCTGGGGGAGCCATCAGCCCTGCCATGTGCTCGGGGTCCGGAGTCTGGCGGCTGCTGCCAGCCGTGGGGCCACTGGCTCCACCCGTGGCACACTCGACCCCCAGGAGGGATCCCTGGGCCAGCGGGACCACAGGAGCTGCCCGCGGGCCAGGGAGGGAAGTGGGTGCAGCCGCGCACCACAGTGACCAGCAAGGAGGCCCTGCTGCCATCCCCAGAAAGCCAGGGAGCGGCAGCGCCAGTCACAGCCCGCTGCATGAGGCTAGGGGAGCTGTGGGAGCCCACAATGCCCGCGGTCACTCTGTTCTGCCCGCCACCGTCAGCAGAGGGGCACCGCACAGCTCTGCTTGCTCTGCACGGTGCTGGGCAGGACTGGGCAGCGTTGCCTGCCTGCACAATGCCGCCTCTTCGCCACCAATGCCGAGTTCTCGGGCCCCCGCCGCAGCTGAGTGATGGGGGAAAAACTCTGTGCCCGCCACGCCAAAGGGCCACTCAACCGTGGGCACACGGGAGCATCAATTCCATTCCTGTGTCTCTCCACCATTGCCGCTCCCCGGCCCCTGCCCCGGGATGCAGAGAGCGGAGGTGGGGGAGAAGCTCTGAAGATGCCAACACTGCAATCTTGGCTAAAAACCCCTGGTTTTACGAATAAGCAAACAATCCAAATATCTTCCCTTCCGGACTTCCCCCCGAAAACCCCATTTCAAACCCATAACATGTTGATGGAGAGCTCAGATCATAGAACCATAGAATCACAGAATGATTTGAGTTGACATAACAGAAAGTGGAGTATTTTTTGTTCTTCTAATTCACGATTAAATGCTTTCAAAATGCTCAGTGCAAAACAACATTACGTTTCCCTGCTTTTACAATTTGTGCATTATTTGTCTGAGTTACATTATACTTCTTCTGACTCTTCCCAATGATTGAGCTTGTTTGCTTGTTGGGCTTTACAGGGATGATACTGCCAGCTGAGTAACATGTTTTCTCTTTCAGCAGAAGAAGCAGTAGAGCATGGCATGTCCATTCTACCCATTTTACTTTAAGTTTAAAGCTCAATATGTAATGCTACTGTCAGTAGACTTGACTGTCCGGAAAGCTTCAAAATGTGGTGCATTTTTTCCAGGTTTCTGTTCATAGTTATGATCTTCATTTTTAATTATTATCTCCATTCTGGACGTACCTTATTTGGTAAAAAGATGACCCTAGGATAATTGCTCACTTTAATAATGGTAAGGACATGTTAAAAATAATGCTTAATAATGTGGTCACATAAGGACTACCCCCCCCAAAAAAAAAAAAAAAAAAGTGTTTTGAAGAGTACATTGTCACTCCAGAAGTTTTGATTCCTGAAAATTGAGATGAGATAGTAATTTATATTTAGAAACTCTATTTGTGTGCTTTTCATTTTTCTCCATGACAAGAAAGAATAGCATAATTTAAGGAGCTCAGTGCTGCTCCTTGCTAAAATATAGTAACAAAAATAAGAGACTTGCACAAGGAAACAGTTTGTGATAGAAAGTGCTGATCTTTCAAGAGGGTGTCCATTTAAGACATGTAGATTATCAAAAGTAAAGTCAAAAGGTCAAGTCTTGGCTTGCCAATATACTTCTGGGATTGCCAGAGGTCTGGATTTGGCCACGTTTCTCTGGTGTGGTTGGAGGATGGCAGATATGGGAGCATCTGGAACAGGAAGCTTATACATAGATTGAGAAGTTTATTTTGAAGAAAGGATGCATTTAAAACAGGATATGAGAAGGAATTCTTCCTTGTTTTTCCTTCAAATCCACATGAGTAGGAAGTGAAGAGCATTGAAGATTGGATTTGGTGCCATGCACATTCTTATCTGGCTCATCTAAGTGCATCCCTCCCTCGGGGGATAGGTCTTCTTTCTTTATCTTCCATGCTGGAAGCCCGTGGTTCTCATACTCTTACACTAGGGTGAAGGCTGTGGTATTTTTGTGTTTGAACTCTGTTGATCCAGGAAATCAGCTAGGTTATGATGCAAAGAGTTTTTTATAGGTGAAACCTTAAGGCTATGTATACTTCGTTTTCCTAAAATGTATTCAGCTTTGTAGATGTGAAACTGTGGGACTTTGTATATTTTGCTTTTCTAAGACGCTTTTAGCCCTATAAGTTACAATTTATTTAAGATCTTTTGCAATTATTCAATGCTTTGGAAACTTAATGGAACCGTGTAGAAGTAGAATTGAATACAAGAGTTTTGTAAGAAGTATAACTTTAAATAAGAAAGCTATTTAGAAAACTAGAACTTATAAGTGATAAAGAGCTTAAGTAATAGTATAGTTGCAATTGAAAGAATGTAGAATTGATTAATCAAGACCACAGCACCTGGGAAAGAATGCAAAAACAATAGTTTTCACTGTATAAAGTAGCCAATAAAAGATGAGAAGATTTAGAAAAGAAACAAAGCTGAATTAGCATACAAATAAAACCTCTGTATTTTCTGTATGTAATTGAGTGGACTAGGAGGAGGTATCCCCCCTGTTCCTGATGTTGAATAAACAAATACTGGCTACTCAAAAGATGTAAATCTTTGAGTAGCTTTTCATAAGCAGTTTTTGCTTCAGTTACACTTGCTAGTATTTTCCTGTTGCAGCATATATTGGTTTAGGGAAATAGGAGATTGCTTTTAAAAAAGTGCAGTTTTCTCTTACCACAACAGAAAATGATGAAGTTGGGACTTTTTATGTCTAGAATTATAAATAAGTACATTAGTGCCTACCTGACTGCAGTTTTTCCCTTCTGAGGGCTGTATGACAGTTTACAACACAGTCACTTCTGTAGCTTACTCTGCATCATTATAGCTAAAAAAAGATTTTTATTTCCACATTTTAGCTGAGGCATATGAACTTGTTGAATAATACCCAGGAAACAAACTAAAGTAGCAACATGAAATGCATTTATTTGATGAGTTTTTTCCCCCCCAAAAAAACCTGCTATCTGGTTATATCTTTTCCCCAATTCCTGCTTGCATTTCCCCCCAGTCCTGCTACTGAATTAATGTAGACCAGGCCTATGGTGAACAGGCTAACAGAAGTATCACAGCACACTGATGTATTGCTCTGGGGAAGTTGAAATCTGTCACAGAGGGAGATGAACTGGAACTGATTTTAGATTCCTGTTCAATTTCTTAAGAGTCTGAGCAAAAGAAAAACAAGGGGAGGTGGAGTGGTAAAGGGGCCAAGACTTTAAATAGTATTCTTGACATTTTGAAATAATGATCATTGGTACTAATGTCTAAGAGCTTATAAACCACTGCCTCATGTGGATTAAAGAAGTAGAAAGCAAGCTCTCTCTTAGGTAGAGTACTTTGTAGTGCTATCTCGGCTTTGTGGATTAAGACAGATTTCAATAGGCTTACATTTCCTAACATGTCTATGACCACCAGGGCCCCTTATGGTTCTCATTGCAGACTATAACCACCTGCGAGGAAGAGGAAACTCATCTTTCTGCCTGTAAGGCAGATCCAGCACTTGCAGCTAGAAGCTCTTATCTACACATATAATTTACCATGTAAAGTAATGCAGATTAGAAGCAGGGAGTAGTGGCAATATGGATCAAGGTTACTCTGGAGCTCTTGCCAATGCAAAATAACACAGATATCAATACATTCACTTCTTTCGGCCCTCTCTGCTCCTTTGCTCTAGCCTTCAACAGAGTTTTCTATGGTGTGAGATGCCCCTGCCTAAGGAAAATTTTCAAATAGTTTTCAACAGCTTTTGAATACTACCATTGTGAAGGAATAACATCTTTTCTTGGGATCAAACTGTTCTGGCAATGGTGGTGTACTGGCAGTGTCAGCCAGGCTGTCCTCCCTCCCAGCAGGCTGTTGTGCAAACACTGGCAGGAATGGAGTCAGCCTCCAGCTTTGTAAGGACAGAACGGTCCATTACAACACAGTACTTCTCACCATGTGTAGGAGAGCTGTGTAGACATTGGAACCAATCTGACAGGGGAGAGACAGACATCTGTAAAGTGAGATAATAGCTAATATGTGACAGAAGGTGATATGTCTGTATGAAGTTATGAATTCTGTTGGGGATTGGGTTCTGAATTGTCAAAGTTAGTCTCAGCAGCCCTGGCCAGGAAAATTGCTTGCTCAAAGTGAAGGCAGTAGGTGCTCTGTGAGAAGCAGCCTAATAGGGCTGTGCTCAGCAGGGGAGGCTGCAAACAGGCTTTCTGCTGCTGAGGTTTGTGTGACCATGTGCTGTGAAGGTACAGAGCCCTGTATTGCTCCTGAACGTCTAAGGCAGGGTGGGTGGTAAACCAGGGCAGGATCACTGCAAAGAATGAGGTTCAATAGTAGCCTTGCCAGGGACTCTGGTTTAGGAAATCCTTTTCCTCCTACAGCTTTGTTCCCATTCTAAATCAGAAATCCCATTCCATGCACAAGATCTCTCTCCTCTCATTTGTGCTGCTAAAATTGTTGTCAGACAAGATGCAAAACTGACTTCTGTACCAGGATGCCCTCTTTTTAAGTATTCTGGTCAGCTTTTCCTCTTGCCAAATGCACTTACAGGCTGTTTGCACAAGCTAACTAGTTAGAGAAAATGAATGGATTTATTTTATTTTATTTTATTTTATTTTATTTTATTTTATTTTATTTTATTTTATTTTATTTTATTTTATTTTATTTTATTTTATTTTATTTTATTTTATTTTATTTTTTTATTATTTTCATCCTCGATTCACCCCCATCTGTTAGTTCTGTATCTGTCTGAATTTCCTGTTTCATCATTTATGCCTGCCATTTCATTATCAATTTGGATCATAAAATGTTCAAACAAATATATTGTGCTGGTGTCATGGAAATGGAATATCAGGAATGACCATTGAGTGGAGTCTGGAGAACTGAAATAATTAAATCGGTACCCAACACAATATTTTTTGTGGCTGCAGTCTGAGAAATAAGACTGTGTTTCACACTTGAAACACAAAAATTTTTTTGATAAGAATATGTAACAGAAGATGATGCAGAAGGAAGCAAGCTGGTCTAGCAGAGACAGCTCTTCATGCTGTGAGCAGAAGGAACCAGCAAAAAGGGATATCTGACAGACTCATCTTCTGGCAGATGTCCATGTACGGCACACTGAAAAAACATTTCATGCTTAGAGATAATGCTTCCCTGCCATTACCTCTGTAAGGTTTGGGCATGAATCAATCTTTTGATTTAAAATGAAAACTACCTGCAACTTCAGCATGGTTTGCAGAGTAATAAGATTTGTTTTTCTTAAATGTAACTAATAAATAGATTGATTTTTCTTTGTTTCACTTCAAATTTGTGACAAAGTTTTTGCTGTGAGGTTTGCAACATAATTCAATACCTTAATAGAGTGAGGCTATCAGGAGTGGCTGTCAGATGTGGATGACATTCTTGTGACTCAGGGCTGGAAAAGAACAAATTACCAGAAATGAGTGGAATTCCCTCTCAAGTAAAGGATGGAAAGTTCATCAATCACTTATTAGTAAATTATGAAATATTGTATTTTGTGACCAGAAATCCATAATGAATGTGGATTGTGTTTGCAATGCACATTTATAATTTCAATAGTGTTGTTGGTTTAAGGTTGTTGTGTCCACTGAAAAATTCAGTCAATATGTGTGGAAATTATTCACTATCTTCAATGCATAAGAACTCTTTCTCCAGGAATTTACTGCATTTACACACAGAATTACACACAGAATTAATAAGGTTGGAAAAGTCCAACCTTTACCTAGGTTAACAACCTACCCAACATCAGTCTAACATCTATACCGTCTAAACCATTTAAACCATCTAAACCATACCACTAAGTTCATCATCTAACCTATCCTTAAACACATCCAGGGACAATGACTCCACCACCTCCCTGGGAAGCCCATTCCAGTGGGGGATCACTCTCACTATGAAAAAGTTCCTCCTGATATCCAACATAAACCTCCCCTGACGCAGCCTAAGACTGTGTCCTCTTGTCCTGTCACTGGGAGCCCGAGAGAAGAGACCGACCCCCGCCTGACTACAGCCTCCTTTCAGGTAGTTACAGACAGCAATAAGGTCACCCCTGAGCCTCCTCTTCTCCAGGCTGAACAACCCCAGCTCCTTCAGCCGTTCCTCATAGGGCTTGTGCTCCAGCCCCTTCACCATCCTCGTTGCCCTTCTCTGGACACGCTCCAGCAACTCAATATCCTTCTTAAACTGAGGGGCCCAGAACTGGACACAGTACTCGAGCTGTGGCCTAACCAGTGCCAAATACAAGGGAAGGATAACTTCCCTGGTCCTACTGGCAACACTATTCTTGATGCAGGCCAGGATGCCATTGGCCTTCTTGGCCACCTGGGCACACTGCTGACTCATATTCAGCTTCCTATCAACCAGCACCCCCAAGTCCCTCTCTGCCTGGGCATCCTCCAGCCACACCGACCCCAGCCTATAACTCTGCATGGGGTTATTGCGGCCAAAGTGCAAAACCCGGCACTTGGATTTATTAAACCTCATGCTATTGGACTCAGCCCATCTATCCAGCCTGTCAAGGTCTCTCTGCAGAGCCCTCCTTCCCTCTGACAGATCGACACTCATTCCAAGCTTGGTGTCATCCGCAAACTTACTAATAACGGATTCCATCCCCTCATCCAGATCATCAATAAAGATGTTGAATAAAACCGGCCTCAACACTGAACCCTGAGGGACCCCACTGGTGACCGGCCTCCAACTAGACATGACTCCATTCACCACCACCCTCTGAGCTCAGCCATCCAGCCAATTCTTAACCCAGGACAGAGTAAACCTGTCTAAGCCACAATCCATCAGCTTAACCAGGAGTTTATTATGGGAAACAGTATCAAAGGCTTTACTAAAATCAAGATGCACTACATCCACAGGTTTCCCCTCATCGATCAGATGAGTTACCTGATCATAAAAGGAGACTAGGTTAGTTAAACAGGATTTTCCCCTCCTGAATCCATGCTGGCTACATCTGATCCCCTTATTTTCCTGTAGATGCAGCATAATTTCCCTTAAGATGATACGCTCCATAATTTTCCCCAGTACCGAGGTCAGGCTGACAGGTCTATAATTCTCCGGATAATATTTGTAATACAATATTTTATAACAGGTAAGTTTGTGGTTATTCTGATGTTTTAAAAAATCAGTACTTAGAGTATGAAAACCATATTTCTGCAATTGTAGCTTTTTTTGGTGGGCAAACAAAGGGATGTGACTTCATTTCACTTTCCTGCAGAATCTTTGATTTATGAAGTATATTCTTTCATATTTCATATTGGACCTTTGACTGTTCTTCTCAGTGTGTTACAATGCAACTGGAAAAGGAGAAATTACTTTTAAACTACCTGGTGCATTATAAATAAAGCTATCTGGAAAAGCTGAGTGAATTTGGAAAATCAAGAGTATTGTTTAAGGATGAGCAAGAACAAACTTACTCAGTTTTGCTTTCCAAAATGGGTTTCTTAAATAGATAGTTATAGGAGGCCTAAAATAATACTCTCAAATAAAGAGCATGTTCCTTTTCCTCTTTGAGTTGGCTTTGGCTAATAACTATATAGAGAAGAATTGCAGGTTTTCGACTTTTAGGTGTTTGGAAATGTTGTTCACTGACCATGGCCATTACAATGTTTTAGTTTTACATATAACTGTTGGTAAACCTCATATTTATGAGTTCTTTTCACTGATCATTGTATATTATTTAAGTTGGGTTGAATTTTTTTTTTCAGCAGGTTCAAAAATTTTTATACTTTTTAATCCATTGATTACCTTTTCAATGCCTACAGATAAACCATAGTTGAAACCCAATGAAGAACCTAGAAAGAAATCTGTCAACATCTTCTTGTATTGTGATTTCTCTCCCATATGCTGGTAATGGCAATGTCTTGACAGACAGCTGGAGCAGTAGCATTCAAAGCCACTGTCATGTATACTCCATATCCTGTCTGAGAAAGTACACTTTGATCATGCTACCCAGGAAGAATCCCTGAATCCCCAAGGGAAAGTGTATGTTTCGATATATTCAGTGAACATGTCGTAGAATTTAGATGTGAAAGCATAAATAAATTGTTTTGCTACTCTGAGCATCACTGGAAATCTCATTTAGCAAACATCAACACAATAAAACCCCAAGTCTCTTGACCCAGAAAAGCAGTTAGACTTATGTGTCTTTTAGTCTTGGTGGCTACTGCTTATGACTTGGAATTGGACTGGAAGCCCTGTGATGCAGCTTTCACAAGGGAGAAACAACTGTCTCTTTTCTGTTGACACTGGGTTAGTGGATGAGTTCAGTTGAGGAGGTTGGGCAGTCACCCAAAACAGAGCAGAGATATAAATATTAGCAGAATATTCTCATGGGAGGTCCACAGCATTTAAAGTTGGCTTCCTCAATTGGTCTTGGAACCTGATAGAGCTTGGCAGACTTGTCTATTTTCTCAGGCATTAAATGAGCATGGCTTGGATTATCTCCTTAAATGTTTCCTTTCTTTTTGGTGAAGTATAGAACATGGGGAATGACTTAAAAAAAAAAAAAAAAAAAGAAAAAAGAAAATGGATAGTTTGTATCCTGAATCCATATTTATCATAGAAAGGGACAGGAAAGACCCCAAAGGGTCACCTACTACATTCTCCTATCCCCAGGGAGGATTAATGATACATTAAATGGAGCTCCCACGCTGTGGTGCACCGCTGATGCATGAACCCCTCAAAAGTGACTGTAACAGTGCTGCACAGAGTTGCAGCACTCTGGGGCAAGTCTTCAGTGCACAGAAAATACTATTTTCAGGATATTTGGAATAGGCTTGCTGAGCCCTCCTGCAAAAGGAAGGAGGCCTGTAACTGATTGAGGCAATTCAGCCTCAAAGGATAGTGACAGCAGCTTAATGGTGGATGCAGCAGGATGTGTGCTTGTCTCCTGTTGTTCAGTTGGGCTTTCTGCCTGTGACAGATTTCCTGGCTTGCTCCTCTTAGCTAGTGCTGCAGCTACAGTCCATGGGTTTCTCAGCCACTTCACCTATGTGTCCATATCTATTCTCTGGCACTGAAAGCACCTGGAGTAGATTAGCCTTTGTTCTCATTATTGTACTCTGTTATCCTTCACATAAAAATGCCCATTTGTCGGACAGCTGCCCGTTGGAGGTGACACATGGCCTGTTCTGACTCCAAAAACGTGCAGAGGAAAGAGAAAAGCAGATTGTTTGAAAACCCCAAACAAATTTTAGTAATTTAATAGAAAAGATAACTGAGTCCCCGTGCAAGGGTACATACTTTCTTGCAACTGAGTTTAATTCAGTAGATTTAACCACACTCCATTGATGCAGGTCCTCCCTGTACCTCCTTGCAGATTTCCCTTATGCATGATCACTTTGCATGAGGTCATCTTGTCATCCTGGCAAAGCAAAAGCCCTATCTGCTTGAGGCTTTTTACTTGTGAAGTAGAACTTTCTTTAGCAATTTTTTACACATTCTGGTCTATGCCTTCTGTGTTGGCTCCAAGGCTCAGTTGACCTGTGCTACAGAGAGATTCATGCAAGCAGTTTTTGTATATGGTGTTATTGAGTGCTGGTCACTCAAATGATGATTAACTTGCTGCTGTGATCTTTAATCTATTCTGCTCGTAGTGCCCGCTTGGGGAACACCCCTATATACTATAGTCTGCATTTCTCTCAAGGCCACTGGAGGAAGGACAATGCAAGTGAAGTAAAAGAGCATGGGTTTTGGGACACAGGGGCCAGCCAAGTGAAGAGAACACAACAGGAGGTTCAGAAAGACAAGTTTTGTGGAATAGGGATGTGGAGTGAGGTCTCTGTCTTAGTAGGAGCTGATAGGGTAATAATAGATCTGGTAGCTAGACACTGATTCACAACACATACTAGCAAGGATGGACAGGAAAGCAATCTGGGCAGCATTGGAGATAACATACAGAGCTGCTAGATCATCAGGGTGCTCATGACCAGTGTTGATGCAGCACAGTAACCTCGGCTTTTGGGTAGAAGAAACAGGCTGTGTTATCAGGCAGAACAGGATGACACTATGACAGATATCACACTAAAATAAAGAAGTTGACCAAAAAAGAGCTTTTGAAATGTAGATCTGCTGCGCCTGAAAACTTTATTTCTTCCCTGAAAGGTTAAGTATCTAATGGAGGTTCAATCTCTTTTTTTATTTGCTGAAGGAAGCAGATGAGGGACAAGAGACACTCTTAAGACCGTGCCTTGGCTTGAAAGAGGAAAATTTTTCTCTTGCAAAACCCATGAAAGCTGATAGCTTTCACCCCTGTGAAGACAACTTCCTCAGGGGGTCAATTTATGAAGGCATATTATACTGTGCTGACACCTTAGTATGGCTTCAAGATTGAAGACGTAGATTTATCATCTCAGCTTTTGCTAGTATTTTAGTGAGTCTTTTGTGAAGAAATACAAGGTAGCTGTGCCCATAACTGTTGTCATGTCTTTATTTTCATAGTGCTGTGCTGGATTTCCATATCTGTTGCAGGAGTAGAAAGAGCTATGTCAAGTGATGTTGCTCTTTGGCTTGTTAGATACTCTTCCTGTGAGACACAATACTAAGAGAAGCAAAGCTGACTTTAGGACTTGACTGATCCTGGAATTCTGCTCTTCTGTCTGACAAGGACTCTTTCACTTGCCCTTTCTGTAGTTGCATATTGCCATTTGCCAGAGTATTTTGGCAACCTGGTCTCTCATTTAGTTTAACATTGAGATGTTCAGAAGATAAGCGATCCTCTAAGAACCATAATATGTCTGCTATTAAGAAATACTGTGATTAATGGAAGCTGAAGTGTGAACATTGAAACATAATATATAATAATTCCCCATTCTGAATTTCTGAACAACCGCAGATTGTAGCATGTTTTATGGTGTCCTTAAGGAAGTAAATTATTTATGGGCATATAAAAGAGAAATTCTTTCCTAAATCTTATATCACATGATTCAGAGAAAGAAATCTACTTTTAAAATTTTTATAATTTTTAAATGAGAAAGTAGAGCATTTACGAGTTTGTGAATGGTCCTTCTGACACTGTCATCAATTGCCAGGAAATGCAGTTGCTCAGAAATGGCATCACAGTTCTCATCTTGGATCACTTCCTGTTTTGCTCCTCTTATATTACTACATGACTTGCAGAGAGCTGTCACTTTCTAGATTCTCAGCCAAATAAGTAATGAATATGGCTTCATTTAGCAACTCAGACCTTTACATCTGCAAGTTAGCTTTTTTTTAGTGACTTCAAAAGAAATGTATGCTGACTGAAAACCTTGAGAGGGAAGAATAGTTTTATTATATGTGTGCGTATGGAATATGAGCGTATGGTACAGCTAATTATTTTAAACATATTGTTATATTTAAATCTGACCCACAAATTAATGATGATATTGTAATCTGTCTAGCCCAGGTTGCAGTTAGGAAAGAATATATTTAGAAACATGGATTAAATTTTACTACTAAAACAACTTTCCATATTATGGTCTGGGACTGTGAAATATACTTTTGTAGTAACTAATAATATAATATCGCCAACACACCATTGAACTCACCTTTTACTCCAGACACAAGGAGAATGTTTATAAAGTTTTTCTCTTTCACATAGATTTGTTATGTTTCAACAAGAATAGTAAGAAAAGCAAATTGAAACTCATTCCAGAAAGGAAAATTAAGAATTACAAGAAGAAAGTGAATAAACAACAAAGTTATGGTGGGATGAGCTTCATAGCATATAATACTATCACTTAGCCATTTTAAAGAAAATGTTCCTCAGTGTTTCTGGGAAAATTGCAAAATACAGTTCATTAACCTAGTTTACTAGAGTCTTTAACTACCAACTGAAAATTAACTTGTACTTCTTTGTGTTTTTCTTGTAGGTCTAGGTTAGATTCAAATGAGAATATCATGTTATTTGTGTTTTACAAACCCTTTCTTGCAGAAGTCTTAGTAGACTACCAGAGTCGTCTAAGGACGACTTCTCTTCAAATCCTCTTCTCTCCTCCTCCACTAGTTACCAACTCTGTGACTGGCCACCTTTCATCAGACTACAGTCATTGAAGAGATAGGAAAAAGGGAAATGACCTTGGCATTAGTCAGTGATTTAAAGAAACAGTCACAGGAAGGAGATGTCTGTCCCACAAAGGGCTTCTACCCGCAATTCTCCACATCCTTCAATCTTTCAGTCTCAAATGGGAAACTGTTTCACCTGTCTGGAGCCACCTGGAAGCACTGGAATATTAAACAAAAAGAAATCAATTGTCTGAAGAACATTAGCTATGCTGGTAAATGTGTGATGAGATGCTGCTAGTAGCTCAGATGCATAAGTACAAGGAGCACAAACATGAATATCTGTTGAAAGCACACGAAACTTTTTTGTGCTGGTTGCTTGGCACTCATGCAGCTGGGCTGCTGCAGAAATCTGGGTATGAAATAGCAGAGGAGAGAATAGGACCAATCAACTCGGTGCTATGAATGCAACTTTGCCTCCTGATTATAAGTTTTCAAATTACTATCACGTTTGGATTCCTTCTGTCCACTGAAACTCCCAAAAGTTAGACTTTTAGTGGAAATTTCATTATGAGACAACCTTTACCTCTATAAACATGTCCTTGTCTGTCAAATGTAAACTAGAGTTAGTTAGGCAAAATCATGAGCCACAGATCAAACACAGCTTTTGTGTAAGTGGATGTTGCTTCATTTACTTCTGTTTTATCTGGGACTGAGGTTCATTAAATGCTCAACTAGGAAGGTATGTCTGAATATCTTAAATTAGAGAAATTGCTTTGTCCCCTATCCCAGCTGAGGAAGCTCTTGGAAGTTGTGACAGAAGTAAAATGTGACCAAACAGTTTTGGAACTGGAGAATATATTATCTAAACACTTTGTAGTGATAGCCATATGGTTCTTCCAGTAAAGTTATGTTATAGATGATCCAGGCTGTCCAGGTGGATAGGTTATTTCTGCCATTAAGGATGTATGGAAGCCGCAAGACTTTTCCAGGTGAAAATCTTCCAAGCTTATCCATAACTTCAAGTCTTACAAAATCTTCTCATACATACCTTGAATATGATATGCTGTATACATTTTGATATGTATTTTTTTATAGGCTAATGAGACCTACTCTATTTCTCAACATTCCTGGGTTCACTAGGAAGTGGATGCTTTTATGTCTTTGAAAATTGGATTCTAAATGCCTTACTGACATCTTCACAGACTGAGAAGAAATATATTCATTTTATGTGTGGGAAATTGAATTTTCAGCTGGATTTACCTATATTCTTGCCATTTCAGGCGGAGCTTCCTTTCTTTCACTAGTTTGGTTTTTTGAAGCCAGTCAAAAGGAAGGAAAAAGCTGCAAAAACTACCTTGGAAAAAACTTGCCTGTTGTTTCCCTCACAGCTATAATATTGGAGGTATTGTATGTACAACAAATTGCTTTGGATGTGAGAACTTTTAATATAATCTTTTTTTTTTTTTTTNTTGTCAAATGATCAAAATCTTCGGACATGAGAGCTATAGTGTAATGACATATCATTATTTTAAAAAAGATTTAGTGCTCTGAGATAAAATAATTGCTTTCTAGCTATTATGATGATAATAAGCATTTCTTGGTAATAGTATATATGTCACACGGAATTGAAGATTTATTGTTTTTATTTTTGGAATGAGGATATAATTTTTCAAAACTGACTGATTAAAAGGAAAAAGGAAGATAGTCTAGGTGTGACTGAGATGTCCTTGACTTGTCTACCAGGACATCTCTGTTAACTTTCTGTGTCAGGAATCAGCCTGTAGATGTCCCCCAACACATATTGTGCTATTTCCAGTGTTCAGTTCTGCTGAAAGCAGCTATAATACTTATAAATTACCAACAGCTCAAGTTAAAGAAAGACAGAAAGATGAAAAGCTGCTCTGGAATGGCTATTCTGTGGGAGTGGGAGGACAGTTGAAGGAATGACAGAGCGATGAGCCTCTTCGACCAAGAGAAACATGAGCTAAACAAGAGCTGATAAAAAGAAATAGAAATTAGTCTTACAGAAAACTGAAGACATCAGAAAAAAGGGAGCCAATAATGGCACAATTCCTTGTGACTCTTAGATGTGGAAATGATAGATTTTTCTCTCATTTAGTAAACCAGAGCTGGCTGTACTTCATGATGAAATGAATGTTGCACTTCCATGAATTAGCAGGTTTGCCAGTACATGACATCTTTGACAAAACCCACAAGTTAGGGGGAGAAAATCTAGTTCAATCCATAATCATTCTGATGAGATGATGAATTTTGGTGATCCTTGTCTGTGTTTAGCTAATGTCACTAAGTGATGAGTAGTGCCTACATCAGTGGTGAACTTGGTCCTGCCTACATATCCTATGGTGGAGCTGGATGAACCCTGCATATGGTTTGTAACAATGGATGGAATCCTAAGTGGCTGTTTCACCCATTTGCAATATATTCTTTTTAAAAAACAATTGATTTCTTCTTGCACAAGACTTTGATAAATGATTTCTACTTGTACCAATTCCCATATTTACATGGAAATGAGCACATCTGTCAAAGAGAAAGAGTATTGACTGGTCACAATATATTATTTGCTCTGATATTTGTAATTTTGGTTGTTATCCTTCTGTTTTCAAAACTATCCACAGAGGACCTGAAAGAATACAGAGTAACCTTTTCCTCAACACAAGTAAGGAAGAGTCAAAGCAAACAGTAATGAGTGCATTTAGCTGGCAAATTTCATAATACTTACATTCAACTCTACTGCTGTTCTAACATAGATCACAGCACAGTAAGTAATGAAAAGACAGCAGCATTCAACTTGCAGATGAGCAACACAGAACTGCAAAATTTGAACGAAATTTCTTCCACCATGGCAGATCCACAGAATCATAGAATAATTTGAGTCAGAAAAGACCCTCAAGATCATCGAATTTAACCATTAAACTAACACTATGAAGTCCATCACTACACCACGTCCCTAAGTGCCACAGCCACATGTTTTTTGAATACCTCCAAGGATGGTGAGACAACCACTTCCCTGAGCAGTCTCTTCCAAGGCTTGACAATGCTATCAGTGAATAAATGTTTCCTAATATCTAATCTAAACCTCTCCTGAAGCAACTTTAGTCTGTTTTCTGTTGTCCTGTCACTTGTTGTTTGGGAGAAGAGACCAACTGCACTGCTGGCTCGTGTTCAGCTGGCCATCTACCAGCACCACCAGGTCCTTTTCCACTGAGTAGTTTTCTGGCCACTCATTCCCTAAGCCTGTAGCACTGACTTGGGTTGTTTTGACCCAAGAATCTGGCACCTGATCTCGTTGAACCTCATACATTAATCTTGCCCATTGATCTAGACTTTATAGATATCTCTGCAGAGCCTTCAGTTCTACCTATGTACCCAATGACAGCTCTATAATCAGGCCTCAGAGTCTCCAGTAGGGGAGTCTCCTAAGCCTCCCTCCAGGAAAGCTACCATGACATTTGATTATTTCCTTTTTTGAACAGCTTCTTCAATTTTCTTTGCCTCATAATCCTTTCTTATTTGTTGTTGACATAGGTAATATCAAAACCTGCAAAGAAATAATGATTTCTCTTGTATCAATGATTTGCATACTGGAAGACTACTTTGTTCCACTCTTTACTCCATCCTTCTCTTCCTTAAGCTGCACAGTGCTATTTGCTTCATCCCTTTCTCAACAGAAATTTTTTCAAGATCTTATTTTTACTTCCCTGTGGAGTCTCTCCAGGTTTTATACATTTTTCAGGAAGGAATAATGTGATATCTTGTCATGTTTAGCTTGCCATTCACCATAACATACACAGTTTCTGCAGAACTGTTAAATAATATGTTGGGTTTTTTTCCCCATTATTTCTGCCTAAATTGAAATGTTTTGATGAAAAGTCATAATTACTTATATGCTAAATACAATTTTCAATATTTCTCCACTCACCTGCCAGTACTTTTTCTTACTCAATCTCTGAGATTGTTGAATCAATGCCATTTTTCAGTATAATGGTGGGAAAAAATCCTTAGAGATAAAGAAAATAAGTAAACATGAGAATAAAGATTTGACTTGATGATCTTGGAAGTCTTTCTAATCTTTATGTTTCTAAGATTCTATATCTTTATTTCAATAGGATTTTGGATACTGTTCGTGAGGAATCTTAGTTGACTTATTCATCTGCTACTAATTAGAATGACCTTCCCAAAGTCACACAGCAAGCATTTTGATGTAACTAATGTGGTACAGAAACAGAGATTGCATTCTGGACAGTTCATGTACTGACAGGGAAAAATAAGAAGTCTTGGAATAACTAAAATACTCACTCAAGAAACATTTAAAATGTGATATATTGAAGTATTTCTACAAATTAATTTCTTATGGATAAACCACAGTGACTTTTTTGTCATACTTCTTAATGTATAAAAATGCTTACAAAATTTATTTCTGATAGTTTCGAAAGGAGTTTACAAAAACAATAATTGACTGAAGGAAGTGTATATCAGACAGTATATCTGTAACACAGTTCTGGACTAAGCTTTTCTCATTCCATGGGTGAGCTTAGGTGAATTAATTCCTGCAGGTATATTGCTTCTGGCTTGTAAGAGGATGTGTAATTGAGTTCTTTCACTTGTAGAGTAAGTTCCAGTATAAAGGAATGTAAAAAATTGCATCTGAGTTTTCAAGAAACAAGTTGCACACAGGAGACTTGCTGTGAAGGAGTTGTTGAAATGTGAGGTGCTATGACTTTTATAACAAGGTAACCATATACATTGAGCCTTCAATATGATTGATTGTGTTTTTGGTAGTTTTTTGTGGGTTTACTTTTCTTTTTTTTTCTTTTTTTTTTTTTTTTGCCTTTGCAGTGGTGATGTATTGTATTTTGCTTTGTTTTCTGCTATGAAATTGCAGATGAATTGTAGGAGGTAGGAAAGAGACAATTTGAACTGCTGACTGCTTCAGTGAGACTGAGGGTGCAAGGGACATCTCACATTTCATCAAACCTCCAATGATAGACTAGAGGGATTGAGAAGAGCAAGCAGGAGTCAAGTCTGATAAGCAGTACCATTAGTCGGTGAAAACTATGAGTCAGGTACTAACCAGTAGTTTTTCTGTATAGTTACCCCATTAAATAATTTTCTCAAAGCCATAGCAGGTTTCTGATAGTTGTACTTGATGATACACCTAGTTGCATTTGTCAATACATGTGTTAATCAAGGATACTGAGAAAAGCTTTGCATCGAGTTGATGCACCCTAGCAAGCCATATTATTTAGTGTAGTCAGAGAAGCTGTGAAAATTTCCTGAATTTCAACTTTTCACTGCATCTTTTGTGTCTTCTTGTTGCTTTTTTCCCACACACCCTAGAAAAGTTTTTCCCACTGACATAGTCAAAGATACACAGAATTACACAGAATTAATATGGCTGGAAAAGACCATAGAGATCACCAAGTCCAACCTTTACCTAGGTTAACAATCTATCCAACATCAGTCTAACATCTATACCATCTAAACCATCCAAACCGTCTAAACCATGCCACTAAGTTCATCATCTAACTTCTCCTATAAATTAAATTAATATATGAATTAAATTAATCCATGAATTAAATTAATCCACTTCTTTTATTGTCACTGTAGAGTTAGCACATTTCTTTCTCCCAAGATGGTGGACAAAAAGAAATAAATTTATCTCTTTTTTAATTTTAAAGGTTTTTATATATATTTTTTTCTTGCTATATCCATCTCTATATCTCCTTGCTTCTACTTGTTTTTGCCTTTTGCAGGGCAAGGAGAAGTTGACCTCAGTACTAGAAAGTTTCTCTCCACAATTGTGTCAGGACATTGGAAAAGCTAATTTCTTCCTGACCACAGCCATACACAGAAATAACAGATGTTTTTCTCCGTGTGCTGAGATCAGGTGCTAAAGTGTGCTGGGGAGGACAGATGTGTTGCATCAACAGTGCTTTCCTTCTGACATAGTAAAGAGTTGTTTTCTTTACCTTTTTCTCCATAATTTAATACAATTATATTGAACCTGGTCTTCTGATATCATGACTAACTCTTTGCATTTATATAGGCACTAATCCAGAAAATCACAGATATTTTTCCATAGGAAATCCCTCTGAGCGAACATCATATGCTTTATTCAGAAGAGGAACTGCTGTCGGCAGAATACAGTGGGGTTGAATCATCTCCTTTAGATGGATGCACTTAAATAGCATATTTAAAAACATGTACAATTCTAATGGAAACAAACTGTGGTGTTAATTTTGATAGAGTAAATGGGCCAAGGGTCACTAAGGTGTTGGTGTTAACCTGATCATGTAATTGTAAAGCAGTCACAACTAGCTCAGATATTTGAGTACAGAGACCTTAAATTACCGTGACTAATTTACATGATAAATAGACTGGAATATTCAAGCCAAACTCATGCATGTACACACACACACACACACACACGTTGATTAGACTGTACTGGATTTGAAAACCCAACAAACCAAACCAAGTACAAAATATATGGGGTTTTGAAGCTAAGAAGTTAGGAAGCTGCTTGATTTTGCAAAGTAAATCTATTGGGGAGTTTCCTGAATCTTTTTTGCCAGAGATATTGGTTGAGATCTCTTAATCTTGGAAGCATCCTTTTTAGTAGAGAAAAGCAAGCTGTTTCTGCTGAAGATTTTTACTAACCACTCTGAAGCAGCTGTCTGACTTTGGTCTTTTTATCTCTTTGATAAAAAGACAGAGAAGAGAGGGGAGGAAGGTAGTAGCAGGTGAGGTAACTGGGATTTGCTCTTGGTCCTGGGAGCAAAAGCAGCTGTTTTTTTGTGGTGGATCATAAGAGTTACTGGGACAATCTCAACTGCTAGATTTGCAGATCTGGCTCAGTTCCACAGCAAAGGTTGGCGTATCCAGCTGAACTCCCACTGCCTCTCCTGGAATGGTCTTCTGGGGCTGCTCCATAGAGTGAGTGCAGAGTCATGGTGGGAAAAAAGAGTGAGGGAGAGAAAAATCTGGGCCAGGGGTGGGGGTGGTGTATGGTGTAGGGTGGTATAAAAGGGGGTGGAAGGAAGATAAGTGTCAGTACAGTGGTATGTTATAGAGAGAAGAGATTGGCGAATGATCCCCAGCCCCTCCTGAAGTGGATGTTTCTGTGGTGCTGTGGTCCTATGAGTGACCTTGTGTCTGGGATTGCTGTCTGCCATTTCAACGGGTAGATTAGCTAAGCACAGTATCTGGATGACTTAAATATGACACTGAGCCTGAGGGTGTAGTCTGGAATACATTCATCAACACATAAGTCCAGAAGAAGGACCAAGGACTTAGATGAGTATGTTTTTCCCATATCTCTAGTGGGTTTTGCTCTTAAAATCTATCTTGAGAGATTAGTCAGATAACTATTTTTCTAAATCATAGTCGAGAACAGTATTCTGAAATATTAATTAGCATTGTAAAGTGTGTCATCTGCATGCTCCACTGCTCTAGGTAGATTTGGATGCCCAAAGAAACGTGACTACACCCGAAGAACATGTTCAGTCCTTGCAGAGCAGGAGGATGTGGTTCATGTTTCACTTCCCAGTTCTGACTGTTTTGTTACCAGGATCTGTTTCGTTCTCACTCAACTCCAAGATAAGATCTGTAGGGTTATCATCTTCCTATATACATGAGTTTCCTCTCAAAAACAACTTGCGGTTGTGGACAGGGAAGAATCCGTGGCGTGCTCCGATTTGTTCCCAGACAGAGCATTCAGAGGACCAGGGGTGTAGGGTGCACCCATCCTGCCTCAAAGCTGTAACCAGGGTCTCTGCATGGAAAGCAGAACTGACATCAGCAGGAAGAGTAGATCTTGGCAGTGTTTCAGGGATATCAGCTGTCTGTGGAAGGAATGAAACAGTGGAGCAAAGCCTAGGATTTTCTCACTGGAGGAGAGGAATGCTATATGGTCTCTGAGTATGCTGACAGTTACTGCAACCTGATGAATGCTGTGTCCTTCCTGGACAATTTTCTTTTGGCCAGAAAGAAAAATTCTTCCTAAAAGACTATGTTACATCCTCATGGCATCTTTTTTTAGTGAGCATAAGGTTGAGAAGGCCTGAAAAGAAAACTTAGTTCAATTGTTACATACAATCTTAGCTACTATATACCTTATATACATATATATACTTATCAAAACTGGGGTTTCTATTGTACTATAGGAAGAATCTATGGAAAAAGGGAAAAGGCAAGAAGTCTACAATCTGTGATTATGCAAGGCCCCCTTTATCTCCATTTTTTACAACGATGATAGGAGAGAGAGTTATAATAAGTAATTAAAATGGCATCTTTCATTATAATAAAATGATAAAACTTGCTGGCTGCTTTCTATAAACATAACATTATAGATTCTGAGGGGAAGCTGAAATGTAAACAGTACTTTTTTACATAAACACTCACTAAAAGTCTTGTTCTTCTTTCCTAAAGACTCCACACCAGTACTTGATTGCAAACTTAAATTAAATTATTTGGAGGCTGAGTTTAACATTTTTCAGTACAGATAAACAACATACTTCAAAGTAAACATTGCCACATGATATGTGCAACCTTAAGGATATACCATTTTAATCATTACTGCTGACATTACTTCTTTATCCTTGGTAAAACATCATCAATTGAAATGAAATTACCTTTGATTCTACACAGGTAAATAGTCAAATTAAAATTCTTACTTTCTAATGCATAAACACTAAAATTTCATGTGTCTGTTATGAACATAGGTTAATTGCCATTACTGACTTCATGTCTGATTCATGAAAAAACTGAAAACTTTGTTTATGTACTTGGCAAGTGGTTTGGGGTGTGCTCTCTCTCTCTCTGAAATTTTTCATGCCCTCACACATGAAATATCTCTCAGTAAAGTTGTTGTTGCCTTAATCTAAGTTAAGGTTCTTCTGAACAAAAATATACATGTGCATTCTTCATGTCTGGAAGTGTGCACCACTCTAATGGTGTAAATGACTGTCACTGCTATGTCTAGAAGAAATGGTATCAACCACATATCTTGTGCCTCTGTCCTTCCACTCCTCTCTCCTAAACTTTCCTAAACTCTCAGTTTTTGTGTCAAGTGTTACAGAGCAGAAGCCATTGGTAAAAATGCTTCAGAGCAAAGTAACTCTGTGGAGCAGAAAGTTAGAGCCAGAGAACAAAATGCTAGTTTTCTTCAAGAAATGATAACAGCTTGAACCTCTCTTCCTCTTCAATCCTCACATTAGAAGACGGTGCACTACTGAGGTTAGGTCAGTACACACATGTTTTAAATTAGTGGTTTATAAACAAGGAAGTGACAATTATTTGTTATGATTATTTGTCAAATAATCACATCTGTGCCTAATTACCGTATATATGCCAGTGTTTGCATTTCTCAGAAAGCTGAAATCAGTGAGAATAGCTTTTGATAGTACATTGTGAGCCTAAGTTTAATGGTTACAAGCCTTTTAACACAATATACATTGTGTTAAAAGTTATAAATAAAAGCACCATGCAGCTCTAATCAGACTCAGTCCTTATCTTTCCTTTGGAAAGTTTGCAAAACACAGCAATGAATCTTACAAAGTCTCTGTGGTGTGGGTTTCTCTCATACTCAAAGCCTTCTTATCAGATAAATTCTGGTCTTATTGTTTTATTACCATATGGTATTGTCTCTTTGTTAATACATATATAGCCTCACTATACTGTGTCCAGGCTACAGTTTTCAGTACTCATCTTATTTATTTGTGTTTTTTTCTTCTATTATTGCATGCAGTCCATTCCTTTAGAAACATAATCTTTCACCAGTAGTTTAATTTCTAATGTCAGCTTATTTTAAGACTCACAAACTCAGCTTTTGAATACCAAACTAAAAAACATTTCAGTGCTCATTTAAAGATAGTGACTTTTCTTTGACATTCTTCCTCTTTAGAAATTCTTATCTCAGATTCCATCCAAAAGTGTATTTGGGGAAAGGGAAATTGTAAGTATGTCTTTACATGAGTGTTTGTTTGCCCCAGAGGTGTTTGCGCTGTCATCTCTTAAAGTGCTTGAGTTTATGAGTCACTTGGGGTCCAGAAAAACATAACACATACTTGAATTTTTCTGAGGCTTTGGACTTAATTTTTGAAGTATGTGTGATGTTGTCTTCCCTACCCTGAAAGAATGTTTCCCAGCTGTGTCAGGACTTTTAACACTTTGTTATGTCATTCTTTCATGTCTTACAGGAAGAAGGGTAAGATGCGTATCACCATCCTGTTTGTGGTCATAGAGCATGTCTGTGAAAAATACATATAAGGAGACGTAGTGCGAGTGTCTGGCTGGAGGAATGCCTCTGTGGTTTGGGCTTACAGTGCCGAGTTTCTGTGTGTGGTTATGCTTTGGCATAGTCACACTGCCTTACATGGTGAGAATTTCGGGGTGTTACCTTTCAGGCCATCCATGTACCTCTGTCTGCTTTTAAGATCTTTAAATGAACTCACTCAAGAGACAGCAATTTTGCCACTTTTCCTCAGATTTGCCCTGTCTAAACTGTCTCTAGCTCAGGGCTGTGAGCTACAGCTGAGTGGGCAAGAGCATGACATAGCAGCCACATCACCCAGCAGGCCCATGTGCATGGAGCTTCCACACAATTTCCCTTTGGGACAGGCAATGAGACAGAGGCTTCAGAGTACAACATTGGGTAATGTAGCAATAGGAATAGGTACAGGAGAATGAAAATATAGTTTTACTGTAATTCATTGTGTATTTGTGGAATTAACGACCAACCATAGATAGGTGTGATGTCAGTCAACTGTAACAGCATAACCCCACTTTCATCACGTATTTCCCTCTTCTTTTTTGGGTAAGCTGAGACACTAAGGATGATCCCACTTACACAAGGGGAAAAAATTATGATTGATTTTTGATCAATGAACTAGTTTAAACCTTTCTTTGGCTTCTCTATTATCACATTTCTGCTGTACTGTCAGGCTAAAAATTGCAGTTGGAAAATTCTAATCAGCTAGTTGTCACCTTACTGCTCAGAAAAGTGAGTTCAGACTACCTAAGGCTGAAGTTTAAAATCCCGTTTTCCAACCTCCTGAAGATGTATTTTCATGAGTGTGTCACTGTTCCTAGACACTCTTCTCATTTTGTTCCCCTCTGCAACCAAAGAGGGTGAGCTTTACATTGGACTCAGTTCTGTCCAAGGAAGTTAAGGAGCTTAAGCGTACTTATTGCACTGTTTTCCTGCAGGAATTTAGATTTAAATCAAATGTCTTTCACCAAGGCTTAGACATGGTCCCCAGTGCAAAGTACTTCATGGTGCTGTTTAAGAAACTCCATGTTATGGTCCCAAAAGGTGTTACTGAACAATTTCAGGTGCATGAGAACAGGTGATCTGAAAGCTGAGTGTGCCTGAATTTACTCTTGCTTTGAGCTTTGATGGAAATCATGTGATCTAAATCCACTCACAGCTGAGCTGAAACAGAGTCTCCCTTTCCAGAGAGAAGAAACTGATGCATAAGGCAGAAAAGTTCAACACTAACAGCAACATGGAAAAATGAAATTAGTCTTGTAGTGTTAATCCACTCTCTTCAGAAGCTTTCCATAACATAATATAAAAACTCACTAGATCTAATCTGTCAGGGGAGTCAGAAAGATACTTTGTCTACTTTAATTTTTTTCAATATATACCACAGAAGACAGTCACTCAGGTGGCAGCTAGTGTTAATCAATCAGCCAATTACAGCTGAAGACAGAACTACACATGGAAGGCAGAATATACATTATCGTGATGGAATTCAATCTGAGCAGATGCTTTTATTGTCTTGTTATCTATATGTAAATGTCACAATTTTTGGAAATGATAGATGAATTTTATTAAATAAATCGATTGCAGTAAAAATGTGAAAATCTATTATTTCTTGTTGTCACATCTGAAAGAATTAATTGCTAAGTCAAAATTTGTTGGCTATATAGATTTTAAAGATTTTGAATGAATTAAGACAAATTACTTCATATATGCCATAAGAGACTTCAATTTCTTAAATAATACAAAAGAAAAATTAAACAGAGAAATATGGTTCATATCTGAAAATGCAGAAGAAAACTGCTGAGTTCCTCAGAAACCAAAGTCTGGGGGAAAAAAAGTCTAGGCTGATGAAAAAATCCAAATAATAAGCATAACAATCTGATGTAGAAAAGAAATAGAATATGTAAGTTTAATTTTATAGCAATGGCTATAAATGAAGAGTTAAGAACTGGAGACAGTGATTCTTTGGGACACATATGCCTGGATACTATTGAAATGAAAAAAATACAGGAAAAGTACTAGCACAGCAAAGTAAAGTAGAATTTAAAAGAATTTTCATACAATATTAGAAACAAGAATAATTAGAATATTAATATTAGATTGAATAATAATGCAGAAAATTTAAAAATGTTAATTCAATTATTATTTCTCTTTAGGATAAAAAGATGAGATTACTTTACATAATGGTACACATGTCCTTTCTTTTCCACTATAGTCTTAGCCAGATGTCACAAGGTAATTTTTAAATTTTGGTATTTTAAAATTACAAGTTGCAATAAACTGTGTCTAAGAGATTAAAAAAAAAAAAGGCTTGGGAGCAGTCTAATTTATTTTCAGTAAACCAAAGAACACTGAGAAAAGTCCAAACTAAGTTATTGTTAAGCCAAAATTGGGATATGAAAAAATCTGAATAATTCATAGACCTGTCATCATAGCTTTGATAAATGATGGTATGGTAATCAATTAAAAAAGAACTAGAAGACAGTCAGTTAAATTAACAATAGTTAGCATGGGCTTGTAGATCTAGTCATATTAACATTGCATAATCCCTTTAGTCAATAGACAGAATATTAATGGCATTGTATATTGAATGTGCTATAAATTACTTGAATTATTATATCATTGTGGTTTCATAAAATACTTGAATTATGATACCATTGCAGTTTCATTTAGGAAATCAGAGTGTTACAAATTATATATTTTAAATGGATTAAACCCTGATTGAATCTGAACGTAAAATGGGATTTACTACTGACATAGAAGGGGAACTTATGTTAAAATTTTTTTTTTTTGAATGTTTCTTGGTCCTAGGCTTAAAAAAAGGATCATAAATGACTTGCAAGAAACATAAAGTCGTCACTGATTTTAGTTACGTATAATTCCATGCATGAGTGAGAGATAATGTAGCTGACTGAAGTAATGTTGATCACCATGTAGGTGAGAGCCAATCTGTAGTATACAAATCTATTTCATGGCAAAAGGAGAAATGCATACTCAGAGGACCTAAAAAAGTAGGTCATGGTTACAATGTTGATGACTTCTTGGAAGAGCAAAGACTAAAGCGACTTGGTTGTGATGGACAAGCACAGTCAGTTCACTGCAAATTTTGAAGCTTTTCTCTGACTGAAGTTATTAATGCATTCTTTATCTTTTGTAAAAAAAAATAAGTATTAAGAAACTGTAACTCTACGTGATGTACAGTTCATTATGCCTCTGCACTCCTCATAGATATTCAGATTTACTATATGTAATTTAAGAAAGATATTGAAATATTGCGTGAGGTTCTGAAAAAGATTCAGAGAGTACTTAATTCTTTGAAAAAGTTATACTTTACAGTGAAGGATTGATAAATGGGCTCTTTATTGAGGAGAAAATTACATGGTGATGTAGCACTGTTTTTAAGTATTCTCTAAGAAAATGCTGTTTCACGAGTGGATGGGTGTCAAAAGTGGATGTTAGGTCGAAGGCTGAACTTAATGTTCTCAGAGGTCTTTTCCAACCTACATACAGATTCTGTGATTCTGTTTGTAGTGTAACAGAAAAATACATTATAAAATCATGAGGATGGATGTCATTCGTAGGCACACTTATTTTAAAATAACATGTCAATATTTACTAGTAAGAAATACAAAAAATTTAATAGTTATGCAAAAGAACAGTATGATAATATAATGTGGTATACACATGTAATATTCTAGTAATATGAAAATAATACAAAAAAAGAAAAGCTGAGATATAATGTAAAACTCTTAAAGCTTATAAAACCACCCTCTGTCTCTGGACATTTCAAAATCATACAACAAATTTCAGTTGCAATACACCTTCATGAAGTCATATGGCTGAAGTTGTGTAGTAAATTGTTCTTTGCAATCATAGTAGTCTATGTTTGCATCTATGACTTGGTGGAAGCAAGGCCTGGGTCAAGATAATCAAATTCGAAAGGGAGTTATCTTATTGTGACAGAGTTAGAATTTCTGACTGCATGTTACTAATGCTCACTAGTAAAGCTATGGGGCTCTTCGATGGTAACACACAATTCTAAAGTGCCTGCTTGGATTCTAATTCTTTATGAACTGCAGTATCTCTAAGGTAAAAACCTTTAATTTTTGACAGTATTATTATTTTAATTATAAATACTCTATAATTCCTAGAAACTGAAATTTTGTGTTATGCAACCTGTTTTCTTCATGTTTATGCAACCTTGCCCAGTGACTGTGCTCTGACTATATTTCCTCTACACAGTTTCTCATACGTCCTAACTTTTCCTCTGTGTGTCATATATTTGGTCTGATGACAAAAAGGGTATTGGACTTAGTTTCTGAGAGACCTCTTGTGTGTTTTAAAACTTTCACATTGGTACAGTGGTTGTCATTATAAAATGATACCTAATATATCACTTGCTCCCTATTCTTCCAACAGAAAATATCTGTGTATTTATTGGCAGATGGTGAATGGTTAATTGCTCCCAATAGCGCTTACTTCATGTAATGCAATTTTAGGGCCAAAATTTGCCCTTCGATCAACTTGTCTTCAGCCTCAACTTGCCTTTGAGCCTGTAGCTGGCTTCTAACACTAACAAATTCTTTCAAAGATAAGTGTTATGCCTGTATTTGGAGCTTTCTTTTAATCTTGGCAAAGAGGTATGCTCTGCCTTGATACATGTGTGTATCAGCTTCTTTGGGAATCACATGTGAACAAGACTCTAACTTAAACAATTCAAGTCAGTTCTGAAAGGTAAGTGGGATTAACCCATTTTTAAGAGACAGAGAACTAGAATAGCCTTTTTGGAAGGGGTGCTTAATTAAAGCCATAAAAACTCAGAAAAAAAAGACAACTGAGAAGGTCTATGACTAAAGATTATTTAAAAGCACAAGTAATGAGAAGAAAATGAGTGATTACTACCTCTTACATTAGAAGAATAAAGAAGTATAATCAAGAATCAAGTTTAAGAACAAACTGGAGACACAATTGCTTGTATCCTTCTCCTTTATCTGTGGAGTTCATTGCCATGAGGTGTAAGGGATGCCAGAAATATAAATGGTTCAAAAAGCTATTAGGTACAACTATCTGTGGAGTGTTATGAGATGTGGATGAAAGGTTGCAATCTCTGGGTCAGGATTTTCCTAAATCACAGATCGCCAGCATTTGGGAGGATATGCCATGAGGACTATCATGTTATACTTGTTCAATTTTTCTTCCTTTTTCTGAAACAACTGCTACTGTTAGTGCTGGAGACAGAATCTTGGATTAGAACCTTTAGTCACTTTTACCCACCACTGCCATGCTTACAAGAGCCCAAGCAGGGTTGTTGTTTGGTTGTGCTTTTTTTCCTAAGAAACAGGGCTTTTTCCAAACTAAACCGTAATATATTGCACCTGAGACATCCCAAGCTAAAGAGTAAAAGATCATTCATTTTTGTAAGACACTTGAAAAAAAAAGGTCAAGACTAGTTCAAAGAGCCTTATCTATAACTTATTTCCTTTTTTATCAATTCTGATTAAATCATTAATATTTCCTCTAAAGTAAAAGTATTTGTAATATTATATCACATAAAATCTGTCTTCATGTTGTATTTGTGTTGTCTTTGTTGATTCATGTGCATTTAATATATTACTTTTAAATTTGCCGGAATGTTGATCAAGTCTTTAATGTAGTTTGAAATGTGTCCTTTCAGAGTTTTTCCATTCAATTGAAATCATTTAATGATTTAACAATTTTATCCATCATGAAACCAAAACATCTGCTTTAGGAGTTGTCTTGGCTAGACATACTTCTGTATTTTAGGTGGAAACAGTACAAATTAATACTTTAGTCATGTTAAAGATAATTTTTGTTGGTTTTTTAAATTTTTTTTTTTTCAAATCACACATTAAAAAAATTGATTACTTTGTCTCAAAATAAAACTATGTGCCCTGAAAAGGCACTTGCTTTCATTTCTGTAGGTACAGACTTGTGGTAGATTCCCATCCAAGAAAATGAAACACTTTATTTCTCCATAATGCAGCATGTACTTTTCCAGTGAAACTTACTCATGATGTAACAATCTCTCTTCAGTACTGCTCCACGGGGTAGGAAATGTGTGCACATATGCACACACTTAGAGGACAGTATATATATTACTTCTGGCTATAAATAAAACTAAGAAACCGAGCACAAAAGAAAATAAGGAAAATAAAAGTGATATGGACAAGCAAGATGTCAATGCCCAGTATGCCCTGGAAAAAAGGAGGGCAATTCCCACATAAGAATGGGGCAAACATAATCAGCTCTAGGATTGTATTGAGTCTGGCTGAGATGGAGTGATTTTTCTCCACAGCAGGCTTCATAGTCCCGTGTTTTATACTGGTAGGTAGAAAGGCATTTGGCAACTGCTGAGCAGTGCTGGCATAGCACCAAACCTCTCTCTCCAACATTCCCCCTTCACCAATAGGCTGGAGGTGGGCAAGATCTTCAGAGAATATACAGCCAGAACAACTGACCCAAGCTGACCAAAGGTATATTCCACATCATATAATGTCTGCTCAGCAATACAAGCCAGGAGAAAGGAGAAGGAAATGGGCATTCATTATTTCCAAAGTTTATTTTCTAGAGAGGAACTTTTTTGCATACTGAAGCCCTGTTTCCTGAGAAGTGTTTGGACGTGGCTTACTGAGGGGAAGTAGAGAATAAAATATTTTGTTTTCTTTTCCTTCCACGTGCATGACCTGTACTTTCATTTTATTACACTGCTGTAATCTTGACCCATGAGATTTTTTCCATCTTTTTTTCTCTCTGCCCTGTCTTGCTTAGAAGAGGACTGATAGAGTGGCTCAATGGACACGTGGTAAAGGTCAATCCACCACAAGGTTACTTGGAGGAGAGATTTCACAGAGAGATTTCCCCACCACATCTTAAGCCACGCTACCATTAGTGAAAAGGAACACAAAAACTGTTCTACCTCTACTTAGGAACCCACACTGGAGGATAAACTTCACATTCCAGCTAAAATTGTCCTGTTTAAGCACAAACAATGGAAAATTTTCTTTCATTTCAACAGATCTCATGCTTCTTTTCCATTTGGCCTAAATCACAACATTTAGAAAATACATGATGATAATAATGGTGCTTGGCCTAATCACAGACCTCAAAACATGAGTACTGTCTGTTTATACCTGCAAAGAAATTTTGTAAAGGTAACAATTATACTTTTGCTGATCTGCCATCACAGTGAAGCAAACGACTCTTTCTCATTCCCTGTTCCTTGTACTAGCAAAAACCATGGACAACTCTCCAAGCTGCAGTAACATCAAGCTTCTTATTGTATAAATATTTCTCTCACACTTTAAATCAGTTGGAAGGAAGAAAGGAGGAAAGATTAAATGCCAGATTATTTTATGAAGCACAATAACATTTACGCCGAACTTAGCCATAATCAAAGATGAGAAAATAGGCCAAAAGAGAAGAGTGATACAAAGATGTTACTATGCTTGTGTGTGTCAGCTGTAGGAAAAAGTTGAAAAACTTATTGTGTGCTTTTTTATCAATGAGCTGTTCTATTTCTTATTAAGCTGCATAAAATTGGTAAAAGCTTACCAGGCTATTATCTGAGTGCTTTGTTTTTCTTATCCTTGGAGTTACCATGTGCGTTAATTTGCCATTAAAATTTTCTAGAAAATCTCTAACATGCACATCTGTAGAATGAAACAAGGCTGGAGGGAAGATACCAGCAATAGAAACTGAATCTAAACACCATCTTCACTCTCAAGGTTAAGCATTTGCCTCTACCTCTGTGCATGTGAGATTTCATCCCTCAAAACAACCAAATGGAGAAAACATAGAGACCTCACACTTAACACAAACACAATGACACCATCCCCATTACCTTCAAGTTGCCTACATTTAAGCCTGCTTAGGTCTTTAATTTTAAAGCATTTACCTTTCATTTGTTTCCCATTCTAAATGCCATATTAAAACATCTGGGATCCATCGAACATGTTCTTTTTAACACAGATTCAGTGTGATCAACACCAGATGCCCAACAACTAAAGTTACATATAAAATATTCATAGGTTTTGGCCAAAATCAGATTCAGATTTCCATACCTTAAAAACTTTAAATAGATATGAGTTAGATTTAAATAATTTATTAGAAAACAAAACCAAAACTAAATCAAAGATAAGAAAGAACAGAAAAATTGGAAACGAACCTCATTTAAAGTACAGTTGAGTTACACAGGTTAGTGTCTAAAATATGCTATTTTAGGTTGGATTTTCAGTGCTATCAGTCATTTAAGATTCCAATAAGACTTCTTATCATAAGCTCCTTTCAGTTGCTTATTTTTTGAGCCACCAGGATAGCTGATACAAGCTGAAATCTTTCAAGGATATCTGAACCAAAGCAATTTAATTTTTTCTGAGAAGTAAGGCTCTGGAGGAGGGAGATAATTGCTTTCCCATGAGGAAAATGTCCTAGAGAACAGTTGTTTAAAAGTCTCAAAACAAATGCAGTGAAATAAGACCTTGAGGTTAGGTGGAGTAGAGAGGAGATACAAGGGAGTCTCCAAGTCCTTTTGCCATTGCTATGAAATTTTAGCCTGACTTTAAAAGTTATTGAGAGCATTTTAAACTCTCTCTTATTATATATATGCTTGGCCTCTCCCAAGCAGCGTCAGTGAAATATGTTTGCTACTGCTGCTGAACACAGAATTGTAGTGGGAATATTTCAACTTCCAAAGATTTCAATAGGCATTTGGTTCCATTTTGTTTATCCTTGGGATATAGCTGCCATTTGCATAAATGGCAGGACGTATAATGTGTAGCTGGTGTAGTTTCTATTTCTCTACTTAAAAACAAATATTCTGAGCTGAAGAAAGCACCAAATGAAAAAAATAAATTGTCTTATCCAAAGAAGATTTCTTCATGTATACAACAGTTTCAAAACTATTATCTAGTGAATATCCAAGGTCAGAAGTGAACAAAAGCATTTCCTTAATCCAAATGTAACTCTCATTTTCTAATGATATCTGTGTCTCATTTTTGGTCCTGTTAAACCTGTCACTGATTCAACAGTCTATATCAAACTTTTCATGATTGGAAAAAGACATTAACATTAAGGGGTAAACTCAATTTTTTTCTATGGAACTTCAGGGTGAATTCTTTTTTTAGAATCTAATTTATAATAACAATTTCTTTTAATGTAATACATATGTGGGTTTTTTAATGGTGTTCAGAATTATGAAAGGCTGAAAGCTGACATCTAAATAATAAAAACTCAGAAAAATTTTATAATTGGACTACTATGCTTGAAATATCTTAAGATAGTGAAAAAAAAAATCTCTCTCTTCAGAAAGGTTCATATTATGTCAAAGCATGCCAGAAACAAATCCTGTGGCATTGTTTTTTTATGTTATAATATTGTCTAGGAGCTTGCCATTCAGCAGAAGCTCAGTTTCTAGTGCTTTGCAAAGCACTGGATAACATTCCCTCTGAAGATTTCTGAATAGATCAAGGAAGTAATCTTTGTAAGTGTAATATAAAATAAGATATGTTTTATTCAAAACTTCTAGGAAAATCAAAATACAAAATCAAAATAATGTTTATGAGGTTATTCTCTATAAGTTATAGAAAACATAATTTTTCCTCTAATGATTTTGTTGAGGGGCAAGGAGAACAAAAGCAAGATATTTGCCACTAAACAAGCTTGACTTCTACCAGCTAGTAAAAAAAAATTGTCTTACCTTCTCTTTAGACATAATTCATTTTCTGCCTGGCCTCAGCTGTCTAGCAGTGAACCAAAACAGAATGTGTCATCTACATTGGAATTTAACATTTAGGACAGAGAATTAGGATAGAGAACGTTCCTGTGATGGGAAAAGGTGAACTGTTTTCTCAGACTTTCAGATTCCAAATGTAGCCAAGCAGCGTAAAACAACTTCTTTTATAAGAGAGCTACAAGTCTTTTTTTCTAGGCTTTCCCTCCTAAAGCCAAGCATGGAGGCTATGGGAAAAGAGGCTGCTGAGCTCAGGCAAGATAGAGTTTCACCTGACAGTAGGTTTTAATACAAAACAAGAGTTTTTCTGATCAAGCAGAAACACAAATTAAAGGTCAATTTGTAGTTTATTAATTCCATAATCAAATACTAATATATATATATTAATATTAAATAACAAGGATTTTTTATGTATTACAACATTGAAAACCAAGGAAAAGTGATCTCAGGTAAAAGGGGAGAATGGAACATAAAAATAATTAAAAAAGAGGAATATTAAAAATTGATAGCAAAGAGGTTGGGGAGGGGGAAACATGCAAGTAATGAAAAGCATAATAAGGGGGGGAAATGCCTAATATAATGAAAAAGTTCAATGACATTGGTTTGTCTTTCTGACATGACAAACACTTGAAAATGTTTTAGATTATTTTAAGGTTTTGGAAAAATGAATGAGGAAAAAAAGAATGAATGAAAAGACAGAGCCAATTGGTTTTGAATCTGGGCATCTCTGTAGTACATTTTATCACATAAAATCTTACTATCTGAAATTTGAGAAATCTTGTATAAAATGTTATATATAGAAGAGAAAGAGAAAGAATATAGTAGACAGAAGTAATAGGAATTGTTTTGACTCATCAAGTCTGGATTTCCCTTCTTTTAGTCACACCACTCTGATTAACTGGACTTGAATAAGAAAGTAAAGAAGTATACAAAAAACCTATTTACTTCATGAGAAGTTGCATTTATGTCATCAAAGTGCTCTTTAGGCACAGTATCCCTAAGCTGCAGCTGCTTCTCATTACTTTAAGAAAGATAAGAATGAAACATGATAAAGTGAATAGGCAAAATCACATTTAGAAAATTAAACTTTTTTACTCTCTAATGAGTCATTCAGATATAAAAAAATGATTACAGGAATTTATCCAAATAAATAATTTAGCAAAATTTAAAATCAACTTTTTCATATACAATGTAAATCTTTATTGAGTAATTGATTTTTAAAGAGAAATACATGCAACAAAAATGCAGGATGAGTTACATACATTGTGCAAATCCCTCCCTACTGATGACTTCTGGAACCTTTCTCTTAAGCAGCTAATACTTTACTTGGGACAGAATAGCAGGTAACTGGTCTGCTTAAATCTTAGAATTCCTAGGTTACCTATATACTCGAATGCAATCACTTTTTGAACTCTGCATCCTAGAATGTATCAGACCGTAAAGATTCAGTAATCAGATAAAGTTGGCATCTATTGCTTTAGGCTTCATACATCAAAGAGAGAGAAAATATTTTGAGTTATTTTAATGTCTGCTGAATAGAACATTTTGAATCTTCAGTAGAAAATAAATGTTTTGTGTCACAAGTCTGGATCTAACCTGTCCTAAGCACTTTTTTTCACAGAAGAGTAGATGAATATGAAATAAATAACATATTCCAGCATTAAAAGCAATTACCAACAGGCTGATTTTTCTTCCATTTACACGGATGGGAATGAATACTTTTTATCAGTGTGACCCTTTTAATCTAAGCACAGTCATACACAGGCAAAAGGAACTGCATCTCCTTCCTATCACAAATCCAATTCTCCGGATCCATCTTGTTCTTCTTATCTACTTGTAAGCGTAAATCCCACGGAAAACAAACATGGATCACATTTTGCCTAAATCTGTCTGTCTCTGAGCTGAAATTTGCTTGAAGTTAGTTTGCCAATGTGATTTTTTTAAATGCAGAGAAAAGTAATACCACATAACTTAGAAACACTTTTTGTCAGATGGAATGAATCAAACCTTGACGATACCTAAGATGGAAGAATTAAAAATCAAGCATTTAGATGGAAAAGTTAGAATGCTGACAGGGTTGTTCTTGCCATATTTTGTCAGTTATTTAGTTAGGAGTTTTCAATGCCAATGGTAAAAACCATGTCACTACAGAGTACTGAAAAGTGGAGAAAACCAGATAAATGAAAAGAACAATGTCTTTTGATATAAGCTTCAACTGATTTAGCTTTAAAGTTGGATCTGATCTCTACGTGGGCCGTGAGTGCTGGGAGAGTTGTTGGACTCACTGGAGTGAGTCCACTCATGATCAGCTTTGAAAAGTCATGGTGAGAACTGAAGAAACTAAATGTCACCTTGGTCTTCAAAAAACAGCAAGGAGGAACCAGGGAACCAGGGAACTGCTGGCCAATCAGTCTCACCTGAATCCCTGGAAAGGTGATGGAGAGCCTCTTTCTGGAGGCCATCTGTATTCACAATGATGACAAGAAGGTGATCAGGTCAGCATGGATTCACTTCATGTAAACGATGCTTGATCAAACTGATTACCTCCTATGGTTAAACAACTACCTGGATAGGTGGGAGAAGAACAACGAACATTGCCTACCTAGACTTCAGCAAATCTTTCAACACTGTCTTCAACAACATCCTCATAAGCAAACTCAGGAGGAGTGGAGTAGATGAGTGTACAATCAGGTGGGTTGAGAACTGGCTGAACAGCAGATCCCAGAGGGTCATAGTCAGTGGCATAGGATGCAGTTGGAGCCCTGTCACTAGTGGTGTCCCCTAAGGTTCTATACTGGGCCCAGTATTGTTTAACTCATTCATCCCTGACCTGGATGAAGCAGTAGATGTCTCATCAGCAAGTTTGCTTATGATACAAAGCTGGAGGAGTGGCCAATACCCCAGAGTGCTGTGCAGCCCTTTAGAAGAACCTTGATAGTTTGGAGAGATGGACAGACGAGAACATTCTAAAATTCAACAAGGGCAAGTACAGGGCTCGGGGCAGCTCTGCCTGCTAGAAATCAATTCTACAAGAAAGGATCTGAGGGTTCTGATGGACAACAATGTGCCCATGAGCCAGCAGTATGTCCTTGTGGCCAAGCACGCCAATGGTATCCTGGGGTGCATTAGGAAGAGCATTGACAGCAGGTCATGGGAGGTGATCCTGCCCCTCTGCTCAGCTCTGGTGAGGCCACATCTGGAGTGCTGTATCCATTTCTGAGGCTCTTACTATAAGAGACATATTTCAAAATCATTTCCAACAGTAATACAAACATCACAGTCATAAACTGTTTATTGAAGCTACCAATGAAACGTATCAAAGAGCTGTCTGAGGCTATGTGATCATCAGAACTCTGCATGCTGTAAAAATTAAACAAGTAAATGAAGTTGAAAAAGATGGACATAAAGTCAAGGAATGTATGTCAATAAAACCCAATTAAAAAAATGTAAAAAAAAAATTTAAATTTACACACTTTTGCTCATGTGAAAACATTTTACTGTAAACAATAAATATTGCTTTCTCTTTGCAAAATGTAAAAGCCTTTTCTTCTGCAAAGGAAAAGGGATCAATTGAGAAAGACCCTAATTGTAGTTAATCTTAAGAGGAAAGGTCCTGATAAAACATACCTGGAAACATGCGGTCAGGACTTCTGAGAAACCAGTTCACTGATAAACATTCGCCATGTCCACTACATGAGTAGAACTCATAAAAATTTAATCTCATAAAGCTTGTAAAGTCAGAATGATAGAGTGATTCAATGCAATAACTTAAGGAGCAAGCAGGAAACAGATCCCATCTCTCATGAGTTACAGTGGCTGACACAGAAAAGAGAAATGTATTTCCTCTTCTTTCAACTGCCTTCAATTAATAAGCAAGCAATAGGATTGATATCATAATGCTTTTGGACATCTAGAAGTCTCGTGCCCAGTCACAGACTGATAGAATAGGGACTTTTTACCTAATCAGTGGAGAAAACTGATACCTCTAGGGACATAGATTAGATACTGTTGAGTATTCCCCATCTAAGTGTCTAATGCTGTCTCGGGTGAGTCTAGGAAAAGGAAGCTGAGTTTGAACACAAGGAAATGAACTCATTTGTAAGATCACAAACTGATTATTACCACAGTTGCTGCAGATCAAACTGAAATTATTCTCTTACTTGCAGTTCAATCATGCCATTTGATTTCTGTCATTTTACATCCTGTGCCAGTTTCTGCTTTACTTACAGCAGTGGTACTTAGACTGTAGCAGGCTTACCAATATACAGACACTTAAAATATCTAGATTCCTGTGTATCCCTACTTAAACTGGAAAGACTTATGCATTGTCTTTAGTGAGTCCCTTAGAAATGACTCATGAACACTCAAAGATTAATAATCTGTGTGTAAAAAGTCATGACATCAGTCATACTGAGAAAACAGTAATTTTGTGAAATTATTCAAGATTTAAGCTAAAAACACATGATAAAAATATTTACAATGGGTGGATTGCATAATTCCCTTAGTTACATGGAATTACTGTCTCAAAACAAAAACCAAGTTGATTTCCTTATTGCATTTCTTTCTAAAATTTACAGTAATAGATCACTTTAGAAAAGCAAAGATTATCATAGCTGAGGCAATTACACCTCAATTTTACTGTATCTTTAGTATGTCTGTATTTTACTTTTCTTTGGTCTTTTATGAAGACATTCTTACATATTTAGTGTTTCACTAAATGATTGAGATCAGTCAATCATCAGGTGACTGAGATCAGAGTTAATAGCTTTATACAAAGAAATACTCTTATTTCTTTTATTATCCTGAAGAATAACTAATTGCTAAGAGAATTGATTGTTCAATTTTTCTCACACATCCTTTCCTGTTTTCACAGATACGGCACGCTGAGCATCGGGCTCTTTTTCTATGTACATGACTGGTGCACTACATGGGACTCTTCAGACTTAGTCCATGTTGGAGACAACTGTGTTTTCTTCGGTCTATAATTCTAGCACTTCATGAGGAAAAATTGGCCCTAGTGTATTACTTCATACAGCTCAGAAACTTTTTATAAGAAGGGAAGGGATGGCATATCTAAGCAATTAAATAGCAACCAGCAACCTAGAGATTCTGCAGTGAGGGACCCCTTGGCCTTGGTATACACATCTTGGGAGAGGCTCTTAAATAGAAAGAGTGAAGCTTTAACTTGAAAGGAGCTGCAGTATGATCAGCAGAGTTATCTTGACCTGCATCAAGCCACGGCATTAAAAACAGATCTAGGCTTCTGAACTTCATGCTGAAGCTAAGCCAGTAGAAGGTTTTGGGAAGACAAATAAATCATGATTGATTTAGGTGATCCGTGATTTCTGGAAAGGGAGGCTGAATAAGTCTCCTGTTGATGAATGCAGCATACACTGTGCTCTGAGATGACTGGCAGCATTCCTGGTGAAAGGACTAAATAAATTATGATGCAGTCCAATAAATTAATTATCTACTTTTCACGCCACAGCCATACACTGTCACTTACCAGGACACTGGCTTTGAGCAACGCTTCATTTCCCATGCCCTAGGCTGAGCTGAGATCATATGGCTTTAGTTCTTGGGTTGTTTCAGCACTTATTTTAGTTTTGTTACTTTGCCAGCAGGAGTAAACAATGAGGCAAAAGATGCCAACTAGCTGAAAGACAGGTTCAGCTGCACTATGAGAAGTCAGGGAGCAGAAAAGATATTGTATAATTAATTTTGTTAAGACACAGACACTTAATTTGCCACTGCAATGGGTATTCATTCCTCAGAATGAATCAAAATCCACATTCGGTCATGAGAAACCTATTTTTTGTGACAGTGCTGCCAAATAATCTGTAGTACTCAGTGTACTTACTGATAAGGGGGTTTTGATATGGTTACAACTTCTATGATTCTTTGGGCAATGGATGCTTTCATGGTGACACCATATTCTCACTAATGCTAGTGTTGAACATTATACTTCTCCTTGTCTACACATCTACACATCTGTCATGTACTACCAGATGTTATTTCTATAGTGAGTTAAATATAAAAAAATTAATCAGTAGTCCTAACACTGCCAAGTCCACCACTAAACACCATGCTAAAGTGCCACATCTACATGTCTTTTAAATACCTCCATGGATGGTGAATTCACCACTTCCCTGGGCAGCCTGTTCCAAAGCAACGTTGATGTAGAATTCAAGTTGAAAAAGAATAGTCTTCAATATTTCTTTTCAAAGCAGATGATATTTTATATTGTCTTTAATATTCTGTGTGAAATTAAATACTAGGTCTGACATTCTAGTGTGTAAATTGTATTAATTTTAGCACTGTTTACTCAGTAAATGAATGTTTTCTATTGCTTCTTCTTATCAGATGGTCTGTGATCTAAGAGAGAGGATTTGAGTCACGGAAAGGCACATCTGTGGAAGAGCAAAGGGATCAGCTGATCCTTTGGGATCGGCTCCATCTCTAGCAGAGACCAGGAGGAGTTGACAAGGATAAGCAAATCTAGGCAGCCTCAAATCTTAAGTTTGAGACTTTTTTTTTGCTGCAAAGAAGCAGGTTTTAAAACTGAATACAATCTTCATGTTTAGGAGAGATAAGGCAACACATTTGTATTCTAAGAGTATTTCTAAGTGAAGTAGCAAGCAAATTAGCTAGAAGGGTTTTTTATGGTTTTTTGATTTATTTTTTTAAAGAAAAAATTAATTCAAGACTATCTCCCATTTAGGATAAAGTATCTACCTGGTTATTATGTCTCACTGATCTCAGTTTAAAAGAAGGTAACCACTGCTGTGAAAAATGGTCCAGCATCTGCACAGTGAACTCCCATTCACTGGCTGGGAACTGGGTGGCACTGCTAGGGACAGGCCATGCTTCCGTTAGGACCAATAGGCCTAATGCTGCCAAATCAGAATCCTGATTATTAGCAAAATTTGTCTCTGATCTCACCAATGCCTGGAGGTAGAGAAGGAGACGCAGGGCTTTTAGTTTGCAGATTTTGTTATTACACCAGGTGATGGTTAGGCACATAGTTATAGTGACCTGGAACCTAGAGTTGAAATATCCTATTGTATTACTCCATGTTTTGCAAAGCAGAACTCTAAGCAATATTTTCAAGGAAGCAAAATTTACTTTGCTAGCTCTGGCTAGATTAGTAACACTTGAGATTTGTGTCATAGGAGAAGTACCTATTTCAATGAGCACTGTACTCATTCTTTCAGGCTCCAGCCCTACAATGGCTGACACTCTTGTTTAATTTAGTTATTGAGTTGAGCAGGACTGTTGAGGTAATTATCATAGATCACAATTAAAAACATCTGCAAAGGACTGGGCCCCATGACAGTGAAATACAGACTTATTCAGGAACCATGCATTTCAGAGAAGAGTCACAAGTTGCAGTATCTCTGGCCTGGTAAGCACTTAGTTTATTACACCAAGTAGAACAACTCTGCGAAGAAAGACTGACAGCACCTTAATGCAGAGCAGCCTGTAATTGACGATTAAATCATAACTGGAAAACAGGATGGGCTCATGATTTTTCATGGTTACAGCACAATGCAGCTTCTGTACCCCTGACTACTCCAACAATTTTCCACCTAACTGTTTCTGAAGATCATTTCCCTAGGATCCTCTTCATCTTCTTCACTCTTTTGGGATAATTCCTCTTGTTCCTTGGATTTCACACTGTTTTAGGGCAAGCAGGAATTGAGTGACGTAAGAATCAGAATGGACTGATTTCTGTACCTGATTTTCAATAAGAAACCAATGGCATTTGGTAGCTAAGTGTCTGAATTAATATAAAAAATTAATGTTAATTGATTCACTTCAAACCACTTGAAATATATACATTTATTTCAAGAATTATACATCACGACTGTATTATTAATGCATTTATTATCTTATTTTTCACATCCTGGCCAAAGAAAAACAGTTTTAAGAGTCAAGAACCTGTCAAGAAGCAGCTTTATTGACCATGCCTTCAAAAGTAGTGAGAGCATTAAACATAATATTTTGCTGGGAAAGGCTGGAAATGCAAAGTATTTTTGGCCTGATATAATAAATAATTTTCTTCTTTGGTATGGCAAAAAAGGGATCTCTATCAAAATAGATCATCCCTCAGGCTAGTATATTCTGCTTTTCTAAAAAACATATCCTTTTTCCCAAGGATATATTTGAGTGTACACGAAAGGCAAACACAGATGAATCAGATTAATAGTATTGGAGCATGTCAGCTTGAGATCTTGTAAGGATCAGTGCTTGCCAATAGCCAGCCACAGTCAGAGTGAGAACATAAGGCTCACATTACCCCCATCCTCCCCTGAGCAGATACAGATCTCAGATGTGTCAAGTGTATGTTCAGTGCTGGTTAATCGTAGGGAGAGCAGTTGCTCTGTCAGTCTCGTGACTGACATCAGTACAGCATCAGCCAGGAAAAAATATTTCTCTGCTCAGAATTAGCACAATGCACTTAATTTTAAAATAATTTCTGAGGCTGTTCTCCATGTTAAATATTTCCATGGCTTCCTGAATGCCTCCTCTTTATCTACCAGATGAGACTTATTTCAGTTAAGTTTTTCTTTCAACGTTATGCTAATAGCTATTGACTAAAGATTTGCATAGGAACATCCATTTTCAAGTCTCTTACTCACTTGTCTGTAACAATTCTGATATTTAGTATTTTTAAACAATCAAACAAGCATCAGAACACAAATTCATGTGTTAACACATTTCAATACTGGTCTTCTTTAGCCATCCACACAGTGTGACTCACATGCTCAGATATCTTGAAATATATACAGATAAGAGGGAAGAGAAAATTCAAGATAACCTGGATAAGCCATTAGTGACATTTGTAGTGTTCCTGCTGCTATGTTTTAGTTATTAACAGGAAAGAAGACAGGTTCCTGAGTATACAGTTATTTGCAGAATCATTAAAATATGTCAATCACACTTTTAACTGATTTAGGTTTCCTTGACATTTCTTTTAATTTGTATTATAATTAAACCCAAATATATGTTCTTTCTTTTTTATCTTTTTTTCTGTTTTTAGTTTTTTTTAGGTTGATGAATATTTTGTAAACACAAAAAATCTGAACCATAGAAACATAGAATGGTTTGAAAGAGTTGAAAGGACCTTAAAGATCATCTACTTCCAAACCCATGCTGTGGGCAGGGACAACAGCCACTAGACCAAATTAGTCAGAGTCCATGTATGATCTGTTGGGGGTTAAGGGGTGCTGGGGTCCTTGGGCTTCGGGAAGGGGAGAATGTGTAAGGAGTGCCCATTTGCCTTGTCTGTGTAAAAAAAAAGACGGTGCCTCGAGCTCTGAGCACGCAGTCTCCGGCAGGAACTGCCATTTTGCCTGGGGTGAAGACGCTGGAAAAGAGACGGAACTCGGCATCGCTGGCCAACGGGGAGACAGCTTGGCCAGGAAGAAGACTGTGAGGTTCATGCGAGACTTGGAGGGCTTAAAAAGCTGAGCACAGAAGCCCTCCCTTCTCTATGGCTTCCAGTCCAGGAGCAGAGCACATGGCTCCTCTCCTCCGGGGTCTCAGACAACGCAACATGACTCCACCCATTCCTCTTGGCACCGAAGTGAAATCCAGCTTGATCGCAAGTAGCCACTTCCCAAAGGTGTCCTGGGAGAGGGTTGCTTTTCACTTCTTTTTGTGTTTTGCAGAAAACCTCGAGGGTTGGGAGTTACACCACCACAGAGGGAGGGAGAGGGACGACTTCCCTACCCCTCCCCCTGTTTTCTCAGCTAGTCACCTAGCTTGGAAAAACAGTTCCTTTATTTGTTTTTGTCCCTTTTTTCCCTTTTTTGGTTGCTTGTTTTCTGCGTGTTGAATGTTTCTCTATGTAACATTTCCCCGTAAGTTGTCCCTTTTCCCCATTGTAAACCCCAAGCAATAAACTGTTCCCCTGCTGCTAATTTTTTTTCAGTTTTCCGTCATCTTTATTGTGCATGCCCCTTAGACAATAAAAAGTGGTTCAAATCACCACAGACCATATAGCCCAGCCATGAACAACTCCAAGAATGGGTAGTCCACATCTCTGGGCAACCCATTCCACTGTCTCAACATCCTTATAGTAAAGAATTCCTAATATCTAATCTAAACCTGCCCTCCAGTTTAAGACAATTCCCCCTTGTCTTATCACTGTATGCCCTTGTGAAAAGCCTCTCTCCAGCCCTCTTGTAAGACCCCTTTAGGTGCTGTAAGGCTGCTATAAGGTCTCCCCAGCATTTTAGTCTTTGTGTACTCAAATATATTTAAAAAAAAAAAAAAAAAGTTTTCATGATATTTCAGTAATCATTTCAATATTCACAGCTCCTTTCCAAGACATACAAAACACAAACCTTATATGAAAACATTTCACTTAAGCATAAAAAGCCATCTCTTATCATTAAAAAAGCTAAACTGGAAGGGAAAACAAGAAAGTTAAAAAATTAATATTCTGCAACTATTTTTGGGTTTTAATGTGTGAAACAGAGTTGTTATATACAGGACACAAAATAAACCTACAGATAATAGTTGCTAGACTAGATTGTAAATGAGAAGAAAATGCAAGTATCTTTTGTTGTTTTCTATGAAAACAATGACAAATTATGTTTTTCTATTCTAAATGACTCCTTCAAATGGCAGCGACACTGATTTCTCCTAGTGGTTCAGAAACTATAGGATTTCTTTATGCAGTATCTGTTTTCAAAGCTTACTGAAACCTAAAAACAAAACTGATGTTAAAGACCTGGCTTTGGCAGCTAGGTTTTCTGTCTTGCTTACTAATGAAACCACTGACAGTTTCAGTAACATGACAAGATTGCCAACTTTGCTCTCCTTGAGTGGGAGTGTTTAATGAAGAAAACATACATTCTGAATATAAATCCATCATACTTTAAAATGCAGCTCTGAAACCAAACTCATTGAATATATCCTGGTACAACAAGGAAGAAATAGGGCCATCAACACACCAATTGCCTAATTATTCTATAAGTCTTCCAGAAAATTTCCCATGCTGATTGGTATCCAGAGCCTCTGGTGACACCTGAAGGTCTTATATTTCTGGAGTTTTAGTTAGGCTATATAGTCACCCTCATAAGCTGTTTTGTAAAGGCTTTCCCATGAATTTTGAAGCTATTTTTTACATTCTTTCTTAGATAAGCAAGATAACAAGGATATTGTAGGAGCAAGACAGAAGAGAGTCTATGGAAGGCTCCCAGGGGTTGGCAGAGGTCAGACTGAATGCTGGTTGGTGGACAGAGAGGATGGATGGACTGATGGACATTATAAATAGTGTGATAAGGGGGCCTGATGCATATCTTTGGAGTCTGGAAGCTGCACTTTTCCTCTATCCCTATTAACTTTGTTTGGAAGTTTTGTGGTTTTTTTTTTTCTTTTTTTTTTTTTTTTCTTTTTCTTTTCCCTGATACAGGCATCACTGGAGACATCAGAGGAACTAGNGATACAGGCATCACTGGAGACATCAGAGGAACTAGTATTTGCTGTTGGGTCTTGATTTGTCTGTTTCTTCTCTGCTGGGTTTCCAGTTTTCACCCTATGAGATGTACTTGGGTGATGTTATGGGAAGGATTCAATACTCTCCGGAGAGAGTCTGGTAAGTCCATCAGTCCAGCAGTAGGAAAGGGCAGAACCTCAATTTTCATGGAGAAATATAATTTCATCAGCATAGAAATCTTAACTACTCTTGTACAAAAACCAGCACTCTCAACCATCATGTAAAAGTCCAGTGGAGACACAGTTTGGTGACAGCACTTCGAAGTCCCAACTTGTCAGCTTTTAAACTTAAAAACTGCAGGCTGATAATTAACAGTGAGCATAATGATAACATAAAAATGTTTTCAAAAACTTTCTTAATTTGAAGAAAACAAATCTGAGACTTTCAGTGAGCAAAGCTCTTCCTTTAGTGACATGAATGTAACATTACAGTCTTTACAAAAGAAGAATACAAGTTCAGGATAACCTCTATCAGAACAGACAAAAGGCCAGAAGCTCAGATTATGCTCTATTCTATTTGTAGACTCTAAGCCTAAAACAACACTCAATTAAAAATTCATTTTAAACACAAATACCTGTAGAAAAAAAAAAAAAAGTTATTTTCTAGATGTGTTTGACCAAAGCCATTCTACTGAGTGTTGCAAGATTAGATGTTGTTACATATTTGTAGGGTAGAAACACCTAGTCTTATGAAAAGTACAGTATTTCTGTAATAATTGTTAGAATGAAATATAATTTTAGCTGCTAAACAATCTTTACTAGTTCTATACATTAATTTTAAGGTAAACAGCACTTTCAATAACAGTGTAAATGACAATCCAAAAGAGGTATGCAAAATCTGTCTCCTGAGAGTATTAATTTACTTTTTTGGATCATATCTAAGGCTGTCAAAATACTTTGAAATTCTTTATATTGATTTCAATAGGTTCAGGCCCCTATTACATTACATCACTCTACATGTTGTTGAACATAATGTTGCTCAGTTGTTCAACCTGGGGATCAACAATCTGGTCATTTAGTATTTGCCTTGAAGAGATATTTCTATATAATTTTCATCTTTTTGTATTCCTATATTTCTTTAAAAGCACCATTTTGTCTCTCATTTTCCTTCTTTTGTCACAGTTGCAGAAAACTAATGTAGGCAGTTTTTAATTAAGAAAACTCTGCTTGGCAGAATATCATGCCTTCATTCTTGTGTAGTATATCACAGGTTCAACATCTGCCCAAATTATTAGCAGTAGTAATATAACTAAGAAAAACAAAACCATGTTCAGAGAGCTTAAAAAATAATCAAACCTATCTATTAATTAAAACACATAAATTGTAAAAACAAGGTTTGATATTCAACTGTAAAAATCTCCTGACACATCTAATTTTTCAAATTTAACATAGTATTAATTTTCATTTAGCTGCTTCCTCATCTTGAAAGAACATTACAAGTTACATTGTCATTGTTGGGCTCTGTTTTTCAAGTATACTCATCTGGATATGAGCGCAAAAGTCCTTTACTTGAAAGAAATTTAAACTATTTTTCTTGAGGAAATATATACTGGGGAGAACAGTGAGCAGTTATTTGTCCATGCAGGCGGCAATATTCTGTTATGTTAGTGTATTTATGGGCATGTGTGAAAGTAGATATGATCAACCAAATTCTGCCATGTCCCATATTGTATTTCGGGGTAGGAGGTGGGGCTGACACTGAGAAGACAGGATGAAGGTTTGTCAGCAACTGCTTATGGTACCCTGGTCTTCTGGAGGAAAAACAGGGAATGTATATCCCAGCGACAAAATCTTCCATCTTTTAGTCCAGATTTGTGTACACATTGCAAACAGGTAGAAAGGTTAATGTACACAGAACTACGATTTTTTTTTTCACCTTTGAGGTAGAATGTCTAACAGAAAAACAAAAGGTAGCTGGTCCACTGCTTTACAGATTTTCACAACTATTGTCATATTATAACTAAGACAAAAGGGATTTTTCTTTCTCCTTAGGGTTAAAAATTAATCTGCTATTAAATAATAAATGCAGATACTCATGAACAGAAATTCGTTTGACTATGTTTAACACAGAGAACACTTCGTCAACATTTTAAGACTGGCCACTCTTTTTCTTGTAACATATTCAGCATGCAAAGAACACCCTTGTGATCTACAAGCATAAAACTACATTAATTCCTTAAACTAACAAAACTAAGCCTTTTGTATGTAGCAGCTTAAAACACTAGTCAGATCTCCATTTAGAAAGCCTTTCTAAGAATTAAGATCATCTAATAAAGGAGATAGGAACTATAAAAACTCAGAAATATTTTTGATGTGTAATTGGTGGTAGCATTAGGTCCTTGGTGCAGTATAATAGAATGTTTCTAGTAAAAGAAGTCTAAACTTAAATAAGTAACTCTCTGCTTTAAAATTAAAAAAAAATGAATCCAAGAACATGGAAATACAGTGACACAAAAAACAACAGAAGAAGAAGAAGGAATGTTTAATAATAAAACCGAGTTTCTTAAATTCGTTTTGAGGGGAAAGAGCTGGGAAAGGGTTTATTTCTACAGCCTCGCAGTAGCATATGACAATAGCTTGAAAACCTCAAGGATGTGAGAACAATGCTTCCTTTTATAAGCAGTGTAACTAGAAGTAAATATTTAGAGTCTTAGCTGCCAGTAGAATTCTGGATAAGTGTTTTTACACTTTTGGTTTTAATACTTTTATGTTTTCCATTCTACCCTGTATGAATACAATTCTCCCACTAAGCACTACAAAAAAAAAATCCATAAAATATATGAATAAGAGGCATTTTTGGATTTGTAATACTACCCAAAAAGTGCTAAAAAAAGTGCCAAAGATCAGCGTTCAGACTTGTCTCCTAATAATATCCCCCTAATATGATGAACCCATTGTACATAAATTTTCTCCTTCTCATCTAGTGAACTGTGGTCACCAAAACAAGTTATGACTCTTGTAATTTTAGAAACTGGGAGAAATATTATTAAGAAAAATCAGTAGACCATATAGGCATCTAGATTACCAGAGCTATGTTAGCTAAGAAAATTTTTTACATATAAGTCTTCCCTACAACAGGTAGCGAGTTGTGGTAATGTGAAACATGACATATTGGGAAACTATTGAATAAGTTTTACCCCATACTATCAATAAAGAGAGTGTGGGAAAATCAATTTTATTATTATCTGAATATCACAATGCCTTATATATTTTTTTATATGATGGTAAATAAAAGGTAAAAGAGAAGTTTCTAATCTAGTCTACAATATAAAGATACTTGAATTTGAGTCACTGACTGTTTCTATTTTAAAGAAACAAGAATTTGTTCATAACGAGCTGGCCAATCCTTTAAGCTACAACTCCACTGTGAGTAGTAACTGCTGTATAAATGTTGTGAAAATTTTAGGGGACATGGGGAAGGATTTTCTTCCAAGATAGAAAAATATTCAAAACATTTTTATTTCAATTAAACTACAAGTAACACAGTTGCAATGGCACAATTTATGTTTGAAATGCGTTAAAATAATCATAGTAATTAAAATGTAATAGCAATCGTATAGGATCCAATTTATAAAAAAAGTTATAATAGTGCATTATTGCAGAGTGATGTCCACCTGTACTGAACAGTTATATAGCCCAAACCTGGCTGGGAGGTTTTTAAAATGTAATAAAGTATTATTAGCACAGGGAATTCTGGATGGATGTCAGACTGGTCCCAGCCTATGCTGCTAAGTATGTTTCCTGTAGTAGAGCAAAAAAGCACTGGGGCTAAGATGAGGAATTTAAACCCAAGATTTAAATCATGTAAATGTCACCTGCCTCGGATTCTGGTGTGCTGGTGTATTGGTTTTTCTGT
>VXBA01003369.1:0-28776 GCA_013399895.1 Serilophus lunatus
CTGCAGGAACTTTTTGAGTGAGGAGGCGCAGGTTAGTTGTCCTTTTCTGCAGGATCAGCTTGGAGGGTTGGGGCATATACGCTGAAGAGAACATGTTGTTTGTTGCGTAGTGGGAGGCGTAGGGAGATAATGTGGTCAGAATGACCTATAGGCAAGTTTTCAAGTTTGGAGGCGATGGAGTTTTTAATCATGAANNGACCAACAGAGTGTGTAGCCAGCACTATGTTCTTTGAGGCTGCCTTCCTCATGGAGACAAACTTCCCTGAGACCAGCAATGTCGATGTTAAGTCATGATAGTTCACGGGCAATTAGAGCAGAATGATGCTCGGGACGTCCACTATCTGCAGTATCACGTGTGGTTCTGATGTTCCAACATGCAAGTGTCAACCTGGACATACCATTGGAGGGAGGAGTATGTGTTTGTCTCTTTTTGTTTGTTTGCCCACATCAGAAGATGCCCGTTGGCCGCGGTTAGCCAATCAGGTGGGGGATGGAGATGAGCTTTGGTTAGGCCACCTTTTCTAGGCCCCTCTCCATGTGGAGCAAGCAGTGCTCTCCTTGAAAAAGGCTGCTTGGTCATTCAGGATGTTGCCGAACAAGGCTGTCATCTCCAGGGTCAGTCTTGAGCGACCAGTGTCCTGAACCGCCTGCATGCAGAGTTGGGTCTGCGGCTTCCAGTGCACCTTATCACCTGCCGTTTTGACCCTCGTCTGTCGCTACAGGACTTTACAAATGTGGGTGTACCCTTCTAGCCTGTGCAATGGGCTTTTTAGGGGAGCCTCAGTGTGCACGGAACTGGTTCCACCCTTTACTCCTAAGATTCATCTGCCAGGACCTAACAAACTTGGATGGTGACAGCAAAGGCCTCAGGACATAGATTTAGTTAGAGTATCCTTCTCTGAGATGGGCTGCTGTACAGGGCTAAGTGAGCTCCATCTGCCCAGGTTTTGGGGTTGACCTTAGAGTTGACCTTCTCCTAGGACGGTTGCCCATCCTACTTGTGGAAACACTTAGTCTAACCCTTCAGTTGAGACCTGTTTGACATGGGAGACTCTACCGGAGGCACATGCCAATACCATAATAGCTCGCAAACTCATAAGGGCACGCAAGCTTCTCTCTTGCGACAAGGGGGTGTCCATGGAGAAGATACTCATGGGTATAATCAGCACTACCAACATCCCTTTGACAAATATAGTTAAGCGTGGAAAAGAAAAGCCCTACAAGCACACAGTCATTTAGTTCAGCTGACCTCTTTCATATCTGCCTGGTGCTGCCTGGTTGTCTTCAAAAAAAGGTAGGTTGCAACAATAACTTGAAGGAAGCATGTCTTTTTTATGATTGATATGTTCCCAAACAGTTTACTGCTTACTCTAGAAAGTAAATTCTCTGCTTGTAAAGTCGTTATTTCGTTAGTAAGTAAAGCTCACCACATCTTGGATGATCACTTTCTTAAAATGGTTTTGTGGGTTTTGTTCAGAGTGATTCCAGTGTTTAATAATTCATTTGTTTTCCTCTCCATTTAAAGATTTTATTTAAAGCTCATTGATCTCGCAAATAACAAAATAATGATCATCCCAACCAAACAATATTTTTAGGTGTGAAAATACATTACAACATAGCCACAATGGAAAACTTACTCTCTGAGGGAAAGAGAAGGGCAAATGTGTTGGTAATTCCAAAAGTTCTTTGTTGTTTATTTTGTTTTAGGAAAGTCTCGCTTTAGCTTTACATCAAACCTGACACAAGCTAGTCACTGTGTGACATGTTCATATGACGAGTGCAAATAAAGAGATGTCGAAGCTTTCATTTATGGTATTAAAAAACTGTGAGAAGAGTTTCCCTCCTTTTCTGCCCCAGAAAAAAAGAAAAGACAGGGAAAAGAAAAATCAAACCAAGAGAGTTTTTATAAGGATCATAATTGCTGCTTGTTCTGAAAACGTGTGCAATTCTACGTAAAATGTTGGGCTGCTCATGGCTTTTGTGTAGGGATCTGTAACTCACCTGGTGAAAAGCATCTACGTCACCCTGCATCTTCCTCCAATTCCATTGTGTTTGGTCACACCTCTTCTTCCTAGGTGTTAAGGACTGTCCCTTATGGCATTATTGAGGAAAGGTGTGCATGTGTGTGAAAACAGGAGAGACAGCTTAAAGTAAGACCAAGGCCCAGGGAAAAGCCTAGAGAGAATTCCTTTGGGTGAAGAAAAAGGTCTGGAGCTGTAAGCAGAGAAATGCCACTTTTTTAAAAATCTGAAACAGAGAAAAAAATTAAACAGAAAAGTAGTATTTTTTTAAAGCAAATTTCCAGAGGGCTTTCAGTGAAACTTTAAACAGGAGCATTTCAGGTCTGCACTGATAGGCAAAAATGCAGAGAGACAAATTCCAGAAGAGTTTGCAGTTTCAAAGGTGTGGTATGAGGAAACCCAGAGTGCTATCAACCCCTGAATTTTCTTTATCCAACATAAGCACTGTGACCACAGAGCCACTGAATATTCATGGAGATTACTGGGTCTTGCAAATTTTTTTAGAGGTCATGGCATTATTCTCTCTTAGAAGAGAACAACTGCTGAGGAAAGAAACTTTTTCATAATTGGGAATCGCTTTCTGATGAGCCAGGCTGCTGCTTATTGCTGTCTGACTTCTGTTTATCCAGGGAAATTGCTTTTTCTCTTGTTTGCTAGTATATGGCAAGGCATATACTATGCATTGGAGTGCATACTAGGCCTTTGAGAGGTTTTGGGGACAGAAACCATAGTCCCATAGACAGCCAGTCGTGGGACCCTTTTGCTGCTCATGGAAGCAGTCATTTTTGAACAGACATGGAAATAGCTTTGCAGTGTACTGTAAAGTCTTGTCACATTGTTTATGCTTTTCTGCCCATTTGCTTGTTGTTTTGGTGGGTTTTTTGTTATTCTTTTTCCCTGCCTTTCACCTCAGTTCACCTTTAAAGTTGGAAGCACTGTTTCTGTATTCTTCACCTTAAACAGTCTTGAAGCCAGATGAATTAATGTGAAAAGCATATTATAACCTCTTAAGATAATCTGTGGAAGTGTGTCTGGCAAGTATCAATGACTACAGCTGGCTAATGTCATAGCACAGCTGGTGTCAAGCAAGAGAATAGAAACAATGTTTAGTCGTGAATGTGAATACTTATTCAAGACACCATTCCAAATTTCGAGGTGATGTTAACCTGTGTTAAAAGTACCTATATGTATGTATAATGTGTGTTAAGATAGTGAACACATAACCCACTGTAACTCAACAGGGTCCAAAAGCAGAAAAAAAAAAGGAAAATACTGAAAGTATATATATTTTTCTTTGTAATGCCCAGCCTGTAAATACTTTTTTTATCTTCCTCACCACGGTAACAAGTAGGTGCCTGTCATAAATAATAGGAATCAATCCAAACAGATTTGGGAAAGGATCTTGGATACACAAGTTTTGTTCACTTTGGACTGGGAAGAATCAATTCAGAATTTGGGACCCTTTCTTATTCAAACAGATGTTTGGTACATGCAAACACCCTACTGAGATACAGATGCACACATTAATGTATATGTCTACATGCCTACCTGTGTGTTAAGTGTCTGTGCTCCCACTGTAGTCCAAGGAGAGCTAATCAATACGGTCAGTCCCTCAATACAGAGGGATGATTGTGCATTTCGTCCTATACCACTCAGTTAGGGCCCAATTCAGATGTTAAAACATACATACCAAATACTGCTGGAAACAATCCTAGACATCTGAGACATCTGCAGGGATCTTGTAGATGTCTGAGGTGACTGACTTGAAACTACTGAATTGCATCCTTACATCTGCACACTGAACTGCTCTTCTGATCCTCTTGGCTACGCTGATTGGGTATAACATCAAGTGTGGCCACTTCTGCAGTACCTACACTGAGAGGTCTGAATCTGGAGCTGACTCCTACATTCAAATCCCAGCACCACAACCCAGGGTTTAATGAAGTAGCTCTGTAGTCTTGTTAGCTGTTTTATGACTATGAAAGATGTTCTCAAATGAGCAGGTCTCAAATGGTCTGGAGCTTCATATTGCAAACCTAACAATTTAAACAATACCTATGTAGCACTCAGATATTTGTAGAAATGGAGTAATGTGAAGGTCCACTGACCAGCCAGTGAGCTTCCCATGTGAACACTCAGAGGCTCTGCAGGTAGGAGCTAAATTTAAGAGATGTTGGCTGGATCTGTTCTGCACATAAACTAGTTTGCACTGAAGCACTGTTTTCATGGTTTCAGTTGATTCAAATCTAATTACAACTTCTCTGCTTCTCTTCTTCTGCTGTTGCTGAATCTACCCTTTCTCTGGCATTAGCTCACTGGTTTCTCTCTCATTTTAATTACAACTATAGAATTTTCTTCTTGCTTTGTTTTCCTGGAGAAGCTCTACATAACTTAGCCACCTTTAGTAATTTCAGCTGATATTAAGAGTTATGCTACATCAAGCTGTCAGAGTGAGAAGAATCATCTTTTTAATGACAACCATTAAAAAACCCCACAAGAATATACAAGGCCTTCTTGTGGGGACATGAGATAGTAAGTACTAAGTATTGATGCTGGTTTTAGGATTAAAAAAATTTCTACTGCCTTTCTTACCAGGAATGTAATTGAGACCTCAACACTGAAACCTGGTCTTTGTATACATGCTATGAAATCCTGTCAGCAGCAAAGTCAATGGGCTTCTTGGCACTTGTTTTAAAGTAAACATGACAGCACTCTACTGCCATGGCTTTTATGTATCATGTACTTCCTAGGAGGCTTTGTGCTTTCTAATTCTTCATAGAGCACTTTGGCATGAACTGCTTGTAACAGGACCACCAGCAAAGGTGAGAAGCTGCCTTACAAAGAAAAGTACAGGGAGTCTCCCAGCATCTGGACCCAAATAAAATCTGCAAATGCCAATAAGCAATCTTCAGAAGGTTTAGCAGGTGAGACATTTGTGTGATATATGTAGTGATTGATTTGTTCAGTGTTTTCACCCTTTTCCATTTAGCTCTGACACTTTGGTCTCTTATATGGAGTAGAGGGAAAGAGTAACTGGCATGTATCTGTATGAATAACAAAGGGAAGTTGATGTTCATTACTAAAAGTATCAGAGCAACTTTTAGAAAAGAACTAGTGTCTGGATCCTCCACACTTTTTTTGTTTTGTTTTGTTTTGGTTGGTTGGTTGGTTTTTTCGTGCTTAGTGGCTGAGACACCTTAAATAATAGGCTTTACAATCCAAGGAAGGAAACACATTACTTTCCGAGCAAATCCCCTTTAAATAAACTAGAAAAAGTAAGGTAAACTACTTACTTTTGAAAATGCAGCCTCTTGTCTTTAGAAAGAAAGGCTAGAAATAACTTACAGGAATGAAGAACAGTGATCCTGACTTGGGAGGAACCTGATGCTTCTATCTCTATTGGATCAAATGTGATCGATTAGAAAGCAAAGGCAAGAAGGGACCTGGTGTTAATTTTTTCCTTTAGTAATTGCATGAGGCCTCTCCACCTCTACAGGAGGGACAGAGATGCTGAAGAGCACAGGCTAATCATAGGGCAACCACTCCCTCTGCAGGAGAGAAAAAGACTGGAGGGATCCAGTCCTCAGGACTGAGTGAGAAAACACCAAAACATGAGGGGGTATGGGGGAACACAACAGAGTGACGATGACACGACCAACAGATGTTTTATATTCAGATTGTCCATGTAACTTCAGAATTTGCTGGAGTCGAGGTCTGAAGCCTCTGTGAAAAGTAAGTCTCTCTAAAGGGAAATAGCATGCAGTGACAGCTGTATTCAAACAGCATGCTAATAAGGGAATCCAGCTTGTTAAATACTGCTCTACTCCTTTCTGCTAAAACTAACAACACAGATTTCTGGAGTCTGCTGTATAGTATTTTATCTATGCTAGGAAAGATTTTTTAGACCATTTCAAGGGTTGACCTGTGTTTTTTCTGAACTCAGGCATTGTGTCTAGCTCTTAATCTATGAATGTGGTCTCATACTTTCCACTCCTGATGTGCTAAAAATAATCTGAAGTTTGCTCAGTCCTGCAATTTAAAGTCAGTTGCTGGACATAAGAATGTTTCTTTTTTTAATAGAGATTTTCAAGGCAGAAGTCTCTGCTTTTTATATTGTCTATGGAAAAATAATTCATGGGTGTTTTATGGCCCATCTGATACTAAAGTGATATTTAATATGGAATTTTAACTTTACACCATGGAACAAGAGCTCTGCTTCTTCTCAGTTTGATTAATAAATGTTTTGTGAACTTCATGAATGTATATTTAGAGTAGATACCAAAAGATCAACCATCTAAAAGAACCAGGTTCTTAAAAAATCACCAAATTGTTTATGTACTATGCATATGAACTTCCATGGTAGACAAAGATAGAAATGGGCCTAGACTACAGGTTTGCTTTAATTCTTTTGGTCTTGTCAAATATTAGGACATTTTTCTGTATGAATTGCCGAGTAACAGCTGTTCCTCTAGATTCTGTTCTAAGTTCTTCTACCACTCATGAAAGTAGACTAAATAAATGCAGCAATGTTTTCTGGCCTTGACTATATGTACTACTTTTAAAAAAAATATCCCTAACCAGTACACACCCGTTGACCCCAAATGTTTGAGTCTATCAAGTTATCTTCACAATAAAGATTATATGTCTTATCAGTTTCTGACTATGATGTACTGAATGATCGTACATATTAACTCACGGGTAGCTACTGAAGATTATTTTTTTTCTGAGAAAAAAAAAAACACAGAGCAATTTAACTGGCTTATCTGATCTCCATAATCAGGAAAGAAAGCTAGGAAATGATGTTTGGGATCTTGTGAAGGTATTCCAAACATTTACAGTAAGAACATTATAGTTACTCAGTTTAGCTTAAAAGCTAAAATTCCCTAAAGAGCCATGGGAAGAGTTAACTCCAGAGAGAATTTTGGACCATTGAGATTACATTCACTTTTTTGTCCCTTCCAAACACTTTCCTTCCTTCAGCAGTTGCATGAGGAGTCGAGATTCTCCAGCTAGGCCTTTCAAGTTAGGTGGTGTAATGTCAGGAGACATTTCCAAGGGAGAGTAGGCTATTAGTTTGAATATAATTCTAGTCACGAATCACAGTGGCAGGCTGCTGCTGTTCCTTCTTCCCCCTTTAAAAAATTCAAATACAATAAATTGTGTTTAAAAAGCTTTTAAAATTACACTTTGAATATATATATATATGTATAGAATTATGCATACATGGAACTGCTGAAGAAATATTAGACTGAAGGGAAAATAAGTACTAACATTTAATACTTACATTTTGGGGGTCATCTACAACATGTAATTGTTTTGATAAACTATTCAGACTCCAACTTAAAATGAATATGGGAGAAATGCCTTTTCTTCTTGGAGAGATTTCTTTAAATGTGTACTTGAAGGAGATTAGAACTTAAAAGCAACTTTTCTGCAGCTATTTCATTTTCCCCTTTTGTACTGAGCATTGAAAAAGGCCTCAAGCAATCACAGTCATAGGAAGGCCGAATAGCTAAGTGAGGATCATCACAGCAAGTTACTGCTTTTGTGTTGGCAAACTTGAAAACGGATGAAAAGCACTGAAGGATTTGCTCTATTTGTGAGCATGCAGAGGGCGCTGCTTACGGTGGTGGGTTGAAACTCTTGTTTCTGCTTTTAAGTTTTCACTTTAAAGTGCTTATTACCAGCATTAAACACAAGGATTTTAATTGCTGCTTTAGCTGTCAATTCCTGGACATATCCTTTGTATCATTCCACATCTCTTTCTTGATTTGCCCTGTGATGACCTTAGGTACAAAGGTTGAAATAGAGCCAATGTACCGAGACTGCAGACCAAAGGAACCTGTGCATATTACTTTGCCCATGTTTTGAACCAGGCAATTACTAATTTCTTTGGGACAGGACTGGAGGCATTTCCTATTTTTTAATTGTTGTTTACTATTATTTTATTATAATTTTTAATCAATATCCAGTCTCATTAGTAAAGTTATTCAGGAATATCCTAGTCTCTTAAATCCCCACGTTTGCAGCAAGTAATTCAGTATGATATTTGATGTGGTTTGTATTTATATTCTTCATTGGATTATCAGCAAAAGAAGCCTGAAAAACCTTCTCTGGCAAAACCAGGTGTTACTATGATGCTTTTAGAAGAATATTGGAAGTTAACTGGTTGGGGGTTTTTTGCATAGATTTCTCTTAGAGAATTTGACAATTAAAGAATAAGCTATTAATCATTGCTAAGCACACATTAGATTATGTGCTGTAATAATGGAAATCTTGATGCACAGATCCCTAAAAGTCATTGCAAATCTTTTAATTGATTCGAGTAAGACTGAAATCAACATCTTACTTCAACAAGACAAGATACTGAATAGCTCTTTACTCTCCAGGCTGTGGACAGCTTGTTTTCTTTCCTTCATTTTGCTTATTTTAGATCTCAAGGTTAGTTACATTTTTAATATCAGTTTTGTTTTCAGGCCCTGTATCTGAGGAAGCTAAGGCTGCAAACAGTGCTGGGCAATTCGTTCTGCCATTCGTTTAAAACCCTGTAAAATTCTGTAGATATCTTAATGCATAACTAGCCATACACTTCTGTTTTTGCAAAATCTAAATTCTGAGGGAGAAAAATCTTAGTTGAAAAGGTTCTTTTAAATCCTTGCCATAACCCACCTGTGTCTCCTTTTCAACAAACCTGTTTTTTAATCACTTCCTGTTTAGTAACTCTCTGAACATGAGTGAGCTTTCTGACTGCTAAGGGGGAATAATGGGATGGCTCTCTGTTTCTGCTGCAGAGCTGTTTTCATGAAGGCACCGAGTAAAGCAGAGTGCTTTTTGTTTTACTGCTTTTTCAGGCTTATTTTAAATCAGTTCATCTCTGCATGTTTTTTTGTCCAGCCTTAGCAACAGTGTGCTTGTTTTCCTAAATCTTTTTCTTTGATTTACAATGGTGGTGTTTAATCTGTGTCTTAGGATGAGGGGATGCCTCCATACATGGTTTCCAGTGAGCCTGCAAAAGGAAATTAAGAAAAACAATGGGCCTAAATCTAGACTATGGCTATCTATTCCTCCTTCAGAATATTCTCACAATCAATATACTGAAGAAGATTTCAAACCACTGTGCATTGCAACACTCATGTTACAGCCGTGTTGTTTGCATGGGTTGGGATGACATGAAAAGCCTAACAAGCAACCAGCTATGATCTGAATTTTTCTGTATAAAGCTAGACTGATCCTACTGTCCTAGATGGACCTGCAGCATATCTACTGATCATTAGGACCAAGTAATTGCCAGGGATTCATTTCTTCTGACTACAGATGTGGAAGAAATGGTGGCACATAAACATAGAAAACAGCTGTCCTGATACGCAAGATCCTGTAGAACATATGCTGCCCTCTTATTACAATGGATTTTAGGACACTATATGTATACTGGCACTTCATTTGAGTATTAGCTGCAAGACCAATGTAATCCATATTCAGCATTCTCAATCTCCATTGAATTGCTGTGCACTCAGCATAATAAAATCATCATCATTTCCCTAACCCTGAGAACAATTCGAGAAGCTCTTCAGTTCAGTATATTAAAAAATTCATGCTGATGTTACATTTTATGTAGTTTGGGCTTGTAAATGGTTTAGATGGTTTTGGTTTCTGATGTTTCCTTGGCTATTACTGAAATTTGTATACAGGTTTCTTTAAACTGCTCTTGTAATGGATGCACTGTAATTCTGCATTGTCATTCATGCCAGTGACCATTCTGCAGCAGGTAAAATTACAAAACAATATGGAGTACCAAAGCTCAGAGGCATTGTCTGCAGGCAGCTGAAGGTGTGCAATAAAGTGTCTTCACAAGCTGCCACATGACAGCCTAGTCTCAAAAATGTGAGATCCTGCTGCCTTGGCTTGTCTATTGCTTTGTTTAATTTCTTAATATCGGGGATGTTTTCCTTTGCAGGATGCAATCGCTGCATGAGATCCAGAGGCGCAGCAGAGGCTGAGAAAGCAACATTGTCATTGTGCACCTTCTTCCTCTGCAAAGCTCCAAAGCTTTTAAAAAAGCTGCTGTCAGAGTAGAGAAAGCCATTTGTTAAATGTCTGTAAATCTCAAGTGCCATCATAACTACTGCAAATATCGGTGCTATGGCTTTTGAGGTGACAAGCAAACAAAGATTGAATTTTCACTAAGCTGGATTCATCTCATGGGTTTTTTAAGGGAGAAGCGCAGCACTCTGACTAGCATTTCTCTGAGTGAAAATAAGGCTAGCAGAAGAGTAATTTCCTGCTTTATTACTGTAAACCCTAGATTGATAGAGCATTTACTGCTTTTGACAAATTTTGCTCAGTATATAGATATCTCATTTATTAACTTGCTTATTGTTATTAGTATGGTATTTAAAACAATTCACAGTAGATATAATGAATTATGTGCTAAGGCCTGCAAATTCATTGATGAGTAACAATTTCATATCATTTGTCATGATGTATGTTGTACTAGTCCACATTAAATTGTGAGCAGGACAGTGTTGAAGAGAGAATTAGGAAGCTTTAAAAGTTTTCTGCAGTATATTTTATTTTATATTTACATTAATCCATTTAAAAATTATCTTCTTCCAAACCCAGTGTTGGAGTAGAGAAAGATTCTGAAGTTTCATGCAATTTTAAAACTATTGCTGAATAAAGCTTTTATTCCTCTCTCTTCAGTGTTTGCATTGCAAAGCATCACTCTCACACTAAAAAAAAAAGAAAAAAGAGTACAAGTAGGAAGTTTTGTTTCTTCTTCACTCAGCCTTTTGATCTCCTCTGCCTTTACCATTTTCAAAGTGCTCCAATAGGCACACTTGAGACTGGGATCTCAGTTCTTCTTGCATTTAAAACAACTTTTCTCCATTTAAGTAATTTAGTATGTATGGACATAGCAGAACAAAATTTAGTCCTTTGTGTATCTGTTTCTTTTTAGGTTTTCTGTTAAATACAAAACTGACACAGTGAATGTCTCAGTTGCCTCACTAAAAAAAAAGGAAGTGAGTTGAATTCAGGGGATTGAAGTGAATGACAGGTGAGTGAGATAAGCCTGAAATAGCAGCTTAAATGAGTGACAGGGGAAGATTAAAAGATATAACTGAAGGCAACTGCCAACAACTCATAGAATCTAGTACATAAGATAATGTGGAATAAAGCAGTTTTGGAGGGGAAAGCAATTCAGAGAAGATGAGAGTGAAAGGGGAGCTGCTACAGGATTTCAGTATTTTCTCCAATAGGAAAAAAAATTAACATTTTGATAATACACGATGGGGAAAGAGAGAACAAATAAGCTCTGACAGAGAAACAAGGAAAGTGAGAAGGAAGGAAAGTGAAGTCTTTGCAATAAAAAGGAGAGTTCAAAGGGCTAAATGTTTATTCCGAATAAAATGGGATTATAGTCAGAATCATTTGAGGAGGAAGGATTTAGTATAGTTCAAAGTCTGAGGCACTGGAGGCAACCCAGAACTGCATTCTGATTATTTTCAGTAGTGTAGTAAGTAGAATTCATTAAGTCTCCTTCTTCCTCTATTTTCAGCAGTCTGAGCGTTTCATAAATCCAAAAGTAAGATTATATATACACACACACACACACACACATATATATATACATACACTTTTGTTAATACACTTGTAAAGACAAAATATCTTACTGACACAAGTGCAACAATTGCAAAAATAGCATGCAAAACAAGTGACATATTTGAGGGAAAACCTTATCCTTCAGTGCAGCTCCTTCTTTCCTTTCTGCCTTGGTCTGAAAGCACACTCTAGTTAGAAACTGACTTAATACTTTGTGGTAATATTGATGGACGGCTTACTGAATCTCTGGTTTATGTATTTTTCTCAAAACACATTTAGGCACAGCCTGCAAAGAGCCCACACAGGAGCAGGCTTATCCTGAGGGACTATATCTCATGGACAGGACCCATGTCTATGCCGTTTTAAAGGACTGTATCACATGGGAGGGACTCCATGCTGAAAAGTGTGAGGAGGAAGGAGCAGCAGAGAAGAGGTGTTGTGGACTGACCACAGACCTCATCCTCCATCTCCCTGCACTGTTCAGAGAGGTGGAATGGAAGAGGTAGATGTATTGGAATGAATAGATGGAGTTTAACCTGGGAAAAAGAGGGAAAGAGGGGGAAGGTGCTGTTTTAATTTTGTCTTTGTTTCTCACTGTCTAACTCAATTAGCAGTAAATTAAGTTAATCTTTCCCAAGTCTGTTTTGCCTCTGATGGTAATCGATGAGTGATCTCCTTGTCTTTATCTCAACCCATGCTTTTCCATCTCTTCTCCTTCATCCTTTTGAGAAAGGGGAATATGAAAGCAGCTAGGTGGATGTCTGGCAGCTGGCCAAGATCAACCCACTACAACTATATTGCCTGCAAAGTCATGTTGTGAGCCAAGAGAAGAAAGAGGGTTAGATCCTTACCTGATGAGATTTGGCAGAGGTATTCAAAAGAGTGATTCTGCTGACAGAGATCCCAACCTGTGATTTTTAGTCTTGCACAGTGAGCAAACAGCAATATTTAGTTGTTTGGAAAAAGCTGCATGTAAAAGTATTGAGACTCAGAAGGTGCAAGTTTTGGGGTTTTGGTTTTTGTTTGGTTTTTAGCTTGAAGCAGTGGAGATTTAGCGGAAGGTTAGACCTACTTTTGCACAGTAAGCGATCTCTGCCCTGTGGTCATTAAACTGCCTGAGCCATTCTTCTGAATAAAACCTAATACCATTCTGGAATTTGCTCTTTTCTAATTGAGTTCAGAATAAAAATAGTAGGATACTACTCTTCAAAATGTAGTTCAAACACAAAAGTGAGGAGTAATAATTTTAATTGTTCAGAAAGAACTTCTCTCCCACCTGTCTTCTTTCAGCTTCTCTATGTATTCTTTTTCCCTGGAGATTTAAGGAACCATAAATAGTAGCTTTTTTGTTCTCTAACATTATAGTTTCATTATTGCTAGATTTCTCTAGTTGCTGGGTTTCTGTGTATGCTGAACAATTAATGTCTATTTTTTCAAGGACCTCTGAAAACTTAGAAGGATATATAGACACATAATAGAAACAGGAGTGGGAAACAGGCCAATCAAATGCAAAATGCATGCCAGCTATCACTCGGTCATTTTAGAAGGCTGCTGAAGAAAAGAGCATCAGCATTAACTAAAAAACATCTCCTTTTCCTCTGCACAGTCACTGACCTCATGTGCTTTTTATAAGAGCCGTGCAGGCTCAGGGATGACATCACATGAGTACAAGAGCAGCATTGCACTTTGAATGGGGAAAGCTGCATTTCTTAATTCGTGTTTGGCAGTTGTACCACCAAGCAAATCTACCCTACACGCACTTGAGAAGGTAATGTGAAGTCCATGTTCACCTGAAACTGAGCTTCAGTCACCAATTGGCTTCTCAAATTTCTGTCTATTGCCTTTATGATCTTCTTCGGTATGATATTCTTCTTCTTCTCAGCAAAATGTCATGAGAACAGCAATTTTGTGACTGAGGACCTGATATTTTTTTGGCACTGAGATAAAAAAATATTAAGGCTGGATTATAATCGGAGATCTACTCCAGTAATAAGAGATATCCAAATCTTAACTGTGTCCTCAGTTTAATAAGAATCACATAAATACTGCAGGAGACTTCATGGTTCAAGTAATAGAAATGGATCTGCTCTGTTGAACAGAGCACAATGTATGTGCTTTTAGCTTTTGAGGGCTTTGTATTTCTGCAACAGAATTTTGACGTTTTCATATGTTAAGTCTGGCTCTAGCTGTATGGGTGTTACCCACAAACTATTTGTTTCAGTCAATGAGAGTTTAAAAATAACTGGATAGTGGACTACTGAATGTTACTGAATATAACTAAATAGTGGACTGAGGCAGGGTTTAACTTATTTACTCTTTGTATGCTAAGAGACTAAATTAGTAACTCATTGAGGTGAGAGTTTCTTAATTTGTGGATACAGCCTAATGGTGATATGGGTGGTAAATATTGAAATGTTACTTATTTCCAGAGTAATCCAGTGGGATCACTGACCAAATACTAAACTTTTAATTTATGGAAATTCCTTTGTAAAAGCATAATTAATGCAAATATATGTAAATTAGAGAGAAAGTTTAGCCCAAAGTGTCAGAATTCCTGTACAACCTTTTGGTTAATTTATTGGATTATCCTCTCAGTTACACTGCAGTAACTCAAGTCCCTTTGATAACTTAAAACAGGTGTTTGTCTCTGATGTGGATGGAGCTTCTTTGTGAACAAGGGACTCAGTCTCCGAGTCCCTGGTTTTACTAATCAGTTCAAATTACAATCCCAATTTACCATGATGAAGCAAGACCAAATTCACTAGAGATAACAGTAGATAATGCTAGATAGATTCTTGTTGTTCTAGATAGATTGTTGTTGTTGCTAGAGATGAAAGAGGTTCAAAAATTTCTTTTATGTACAATAGTAGATGTTGTTTCAATAAATGCAAGTCCTGAGGAACTGAAGTCAATGAGAGCCTCATGGTAATAGCCTTTTCTTATAAATATATAATCCACATGCAGTGCACTTAAAAATTACGAGCTCAGGGAGAGCCCTAAAATCCCATTTTAGCATCATAAAACAGGACTATACAGTTCAGAAATGACCTCAAAGGACTATTTTAAGTGTGATTATCTGATTCTTACTAAAAGTATACTTGAATTGGTTTGTATATTCAGGGTTTGCAAACTCAGCCAATGGCTATATTTTGGTCAAAAGGAAATTTAGCTAATAATGGACCTTTGTGGTGGGTTGACCTTGGCTGGACTCCAGGTCTCCATTAAGCCACTCTATCAATCCCTTCCTCAGCAGGACAGGACAGGGAGAAAATAGGATGGAAAAAAACTCATGGTTTGAGAAAAATATCACTTCACTAACACAAAAGTAAAGGCTGTGAGCTCACAAGCAAAGGGAAAAAACCCCCCCAAAGATTCTTTTCTCTACTTCCCATCAGCAAGCAATGCCCAGCCATTTCCTGAGAAGTAAGGCTTCAGCACACATAGCAGCTGCTCCCAAAGACAAATATCATCAATAATAAATGCCCCCCTTCCTTCTTCCTTTCTCTTGGCTTTTATATCTGAGCAGATATAATATGGTATGGAATACCCCTTTGGTCAGTTTGAGTTGGCTGTCCTGGCTATGCCCCCTCACAAGATCTTGCCCACTGCTGTGGATTGATGGATTGCAGAATGTTGGAGAGACTGTGCTGATGCTGTGACAGTGCTGCTCAGCAGTAGCCAAAGCACAGGTGTGTTATCAACACCTTTCCAGCAATAAATGCAAAGGACTGCACTGTGAGGGCTGCTGTGGGGAAATGAACTCTGTCACAGCTAGACTTAATACAACCTTATTTGGCATTTCAGGCAGAAAAATAGGGTAGCTCTTTCCAGAAGAATTTATGCAGTTTTTTCAAGCCTAGCAACTGAGCTATTGCTACCAGGACCATGTTAACACCAGTGCTGTGGTATGACTGACAGTGTCTTGATTCAAGCAGATGAAAGATTTTTGTGGTTTTAGTTCTCAAATGGCTATTCTTACATATACTAAGCATATATTTTCAATTTAATGGGATCTGAAATCATATTATAATCTCTTCATAACAACATATGTGCCAAAAGCAAAATTACATCATTCACTACAAGTTTTTAGCTGGCTTCAAGAAAAAAATTAGGTACAATGCCTAGAAAGGAATTACATAGAATAAGATGGGAAAAACAATAGGAATTAAATCCTCTGGGAAGATCTTTCTGCCTCTCAGATATAACTAGATATTTTTCCATTCCAAGTAAATATTATGATTAGAATTGGGCTGACTGTGCCAGGTGTTGTTCAAAAAAGTGCAAAAATATAGTTTATACACACATTTAGAGACAAGCTGCTAAAAAACCTGCAGTGAAAAGGTGTCACATCTTTAGTTCTGTAACACTGAGAACTATGTGATTTATCAGCCAGGGGCAATGATAAAGCCCAGCTAAATTAACAAACATCCATACTGCCAGTTCATTTCGGCTCAGTGAGGGGTGAGAAGTCCATCCCGGGAACATGACTCTGAGCTGGTCAAACAGTCTTCTACTGCCCTCCATGTCCACTCTTGACTTGCCCAATGGGCAGAATTATCAACTGATGAAGACCAGAAGGGTCCCTGTTAATGCAGAGCCACCTCATGACGTGAGACAGCAGAACTAGGCACAGGTTCTTGAGCTGGATTAACTTTTTGAAGGATCCTGCCCCAACCCATTTAGCAGCAACTTATTGAGTATGACTAGCCCTCACCAATTCAAGGGTAGCCAAGAAATATATGCATGTGTATATCTATGCCTATACAATAACTTCCTTTGGCTCTTTTATAATTCTCTACTATGTCAGTGTAAAAAATCCTCAAGTTTAGGAGCTCTGTCATGAACAACACAAATGTGGTCTTCCCCTGAGCTTTCTTCCAGTGTTATCTTGTGCAACTATGCAGCAAAAATTAGTTTTTGCTAGGAGGTCAGAAACCATATAGTTAAGACTCAAATACAGATTGCACCTGTACTTCTTCCTGCTTGTATTCACTTGCAGGATTATCATCAGATGTATTATTGAGTGCACATAGAGGTTAAACTCTGTTTTCCTTATTGAGAGAGTTGTGTGAACTAGACATACTTGAATATACAGAGAATTTTGGCATATATTTCATATACTCATTGTATATAATTAAGATATGTACCTATATCATTTTTGTTCTGCATTTTAACTTGTAAGACATCTCTAGGCTGTACTACCAAAGCTTAACATGTTTTTGGGAAAGGATTGTGTCTTCATAAATTCCCACTAAATACTTTTTTTTTTTTACTTAAAGATCCACAAAGCTTCATAGAACTGAAAGGACCCCTCCTGTTCTGTAGGCCCTAGTTAGGTCATGCTGGTGTGGTAGCCCTTTGATAAGCACACAGTTTTGAGGCAGGGATCCATGCCCCTGGGTGCAGAAGTCTGAGTTGAAAATCCAGCTGTGAGTTATGCATTCTTCCAGCTTCTATTGCTTTCTATGAAGGGAAACGGATTTTTTAAGAGGGCAATTTGTAAGACTTGTGTTAAGTATTCCCAGAAGGCATTCTATGTCATCCTAAGAACAATATTAGACAGCATTTGGAAGAGGCCTTGCTTTTCTCCATAAACTAGTAGTTGATTTACAAACTATTATTTGCTCTTCCTCCAGACATTTCAAAGTAAAAAACTCTGTGTCAGCATATTTGAACACATCTAAATTTTGTTTACCTAACAGTGTAAGGATGCAATATAAAGTATTCAGGGGCAGAATGGTAGCTATTTCATCTATGAATCCTCATCCATGAATCTCAAAAGAACAAACCTGGACCCAAACCTTTCAATTTAAGCAAGGCATTATTTTTTTAACTTAGCTTTAACTTAACTAACTTAACAACTTAACTAATTTAATGTAACTTACTGCTAAAAATGTCACAAGTTAAGGAAACAAAAGCAACTGGATAATGGCAATTCTACATTTTTTCCCACAGATATTATTACAGATAGGGTACAAATACTATAATATATATTTGACTTCTGTGCTGAAGCTTAGACACATAAGCTCCTGCGACTCCTTTATTAAAACTCCATACATCTGGTACAACTCTGAATTTATTTCAGGCCAAGAATGATCTGTAATTCATTAAAATGCTTTTGAAGAACCTCTTCTTTTTCTTTAGAACAGAATCAGTTTGCCAATAGGAACAACAAAAAATATACACAAACAATAGAAATTCAAATAGTTAATTGTACTCATTAACTCTTATAACATAGCTCTGTCTTTAAGTAATAATTGAAGTCGTCCTGCACATTCAAATATTGTTAATGTATCTCATTAGCCATGTAGCTACAGTGTATTTTGTTTCATCGGTGGGTAACAATGAGAATGTGCTTCATTATCTGGAAAAAAAATGTTGACATCTGTAGAATCTATGGTAGAATACAAATATGCATTGATCAAATTTAGATTCACAGACTTGGATATTATACCAAAAAAGGAAAGCCCATGCTGAGACTGAAAGAAATCTGAAGTCAGAGTAAGATTGCCAAATGAGTTTTGCCCATTCTAGTTTTTTTTGCAGTGTGTGCACAAAAATAATTGGAAAATTACAAAAGGAGATTTCCCCCCCCCCTAAATAATTTTCAAGGTTTCTTTTAGTCAGATGCAGCAGTATGAAAATTATTCATGGGTGAAGAACTAAATAAAAAGTGTGAGCAATGCAATTTGCTTTATGACGAGGTATGAATGTGAAGGCGTTTCCCATCTTTCACTCAGCCCATTTTCCCTCAGAAATGCAAGTTCAGGAGGGATTTAAGCTGTCCTGAGATAGTGAAGCTGTTACTCAATAGGGGCAGCACAATATCCTGATCTTCTCTACTCTTAACTATGCCCAGTGTATTTGGCTCTCATCCGTTGTGCTGTGTCAGAGCCAGCTGTTCAGGACGTGTTGAAGGCCAAGTGTCTTCTCCAGAAGTCCAACTGGCAAGGACACAAACTAGTTCCAGTTGTATCATGATAACCCCTGAACAATCAGCTTCTTCACCCACTGCATAGCAGAATGGTGCTCAATATGGGAGACACATAATCTACCACCTGTTTCTGAAGCACGGTATATGCAAGAACACATAGCCTCCATTCTTAATATTTTGGGAGATGTCAGGATATACAAAAACTTCTGAAAATGTGCATATTCTTGTCAAAGGCAAAACTGCCAGAAGATGGGGAGATATCATGCAATAGACAGTACACAGCAACCAATTCTGTCTCTGCCCAGCTCATGTGAGAAGGGAAGTACTACTCCTGTTTTGGCATTCTCAAAAGTAGCACACCAGGCTGTGCAGCAGAGGAATGAGAGAGGGACAGTAAAGGAAGCACAATAAAAGACTTAAAGAATAGTGATTAACTGCCTAGTTACCTCGATCAACCAGGTTTGGCTTTTTATTTGCTTTTTCCCAGCTCTATGTAATTTTTTTTTACATTATGGTTTATTCCAGCTCAAATTGTCTGAAATTTCAGTTCATTGCTGTATATCTCACTGAAGTGGCATTTTTCTAGTACAAAAATAAGTAGATTGAATGTGACATGAGGACTTGAGGAAGAGTTGAAATGGATAGACATACTGAGATAGTGTTGAAGGAATATATTTTATTAAAGGAGCCAAGTCTGACACGATTTCATCACATTTCTGTAAGAAGGGCCTGGATCCACCAGGATCCTTCCAGAACTTATTGTTCTGTATATTCAGGGGAGTCATGGATCTCACAAAAGGTCTGCTCAGTTGTAAAAAAGGGGCTTCATTAAAGTCAATTACTCTAGGTTGCACTAGCAGTTCTGAAAGCTAATGTGTTGGCCATTGCAAGGTCTCTAAGCATTCAGGAGTGATGAAGTGCCCTGATTTGTCTTTCAGGTTTGCCTTTTACCTGGATTATTGTTTTTCAATCAGCTGTTTGAATGTCTGGACAAATGGTTTTCAAGGAATGTTCTATCTCTGTCTATATATCTATATACCCGTATCTGTGTCTGTATCTATATTTATTTTTTTGATTTTGTCACTTTGATCACATGCTGTTAGTGCAGGTGAAGGAGTCACTGACATGCTGCTTCAAAGTCTGCAGAGACCAATTTTATTAGTGGATAATCTGCTTTTCCTGGCTCTGTTGACCTATCTTCTTCTTAGATGCTGAATTCTATGCAATATAGAATATAGAACTAAGAGTTCATGGTAAAAAAAATGAATGAACACTGCAGTTTTTACACAGTCCAGTCTCTATTGTGAATAATGACCATTTGTACCTGTGTAGCACTATTTGTACCTCATTATTTTCAATGCACTTTTATACTTAGGATTGATTTGGCATTTTATAATATTGTCATGCTAACTAGTAGAGGACTGTATTCTCATTTATACAGAGAAAATACAGCTACAATTTTTAAGGCGAGGTCTTTTCATTTTAATTTTAATAACAATTCATTATTTCCCTCCCTTCACCCCCAAACTCTGAAGCATAAATATCCAAGTTAAGCCTTATACTTATTAATGTCCTTTCTGCATAATATTAAGGTGCTTCTCTCCACCATTTGCACATCCCACCTCACAATAACATAATCTTGATTTTAATACAAAGATTACATTCATGTACCTAAAAGAACTTTTGCTACTATGTAACTCAGGTGTGAAGAAATGAAAACATTCTGTAATGTATTGTCCTCTTTTGGGACGTAGTAGGTAGGGCTCAAACTAATCACCAAAGTTTAATTCCTAACTGTGTTAAAAAATATTTTAAAACATTCACCAGTAAATGTGTACTATTGATGCTGAGTCCTTCTGTGTTTTTGATACAAATTTACAATTCAGTACGTATTATTTCTATAAACAATCTATAAAAATAGTAATGTGGAAATGTTAAAAAACCTTTATAGTGCATAAAAGAGAATTCTTGGATTTCTTAAGCATGCACTTGTAATCAAAATGCAGAGGCCTGTTTTTTTCTGAGGTAAACAGGAAATTAACTCATTAAGACCTTGTAAAAGGGCAAGGAGATATTTTTTTTCAAACAATTCACTCAGACACTCATGGTCATTCCCACATAGATTTCTCTCACTCTCAGACTCCTTTCCAACCCAAACCATTCTGTGTTTCTATGACTCATCGCCACCAAGCACAAGGACATGTGTCCAAGTCCCAGGGTCACTTGTGTATGGTGGGGAAAAGGAACACCAGCAGTTGAGTCCTCATCATGTCATATTGTTCTTTTCTGATGATGATAAACAATTTTTTTCTCTTTTTAAGGACATGATGTGATTATTTTGCCTCAGAATCTTTCTTCTCCCTGCCTAAAACACAGGAAAGTTTTGTCAGTATTTCTTCATTTTGGGTCTTCTCATAGCTTACTCAGTCTTCCAGCTGGGATAAGAGGAATAGCAAACACACTGTGGTGGTGGTGTCACTTATTGCCTGTTGTTAACATGCAGATCTTCTGCTGAAAGGTCACGTGTACAGTGGTTTTGTCAGATAATAGACCTGCTGGTCTTGATGAGAATAATATGTTCCTCAGTTTTAATCAGTATGCTTCTGTCAGCCATGTCCTTGGTCATTAATACATGGTTTTATTTTGACCTTTGTTCTACGTTGAGTTCTCTAGTACTTTTGGATGTTTCCATTACTTCTTTATTCGGACCAATTGGTATTTCTGTTGAAATGTATGTGAGTGAAAGCTTTGGATCACTCTCTCTAGTTTTTAGAATCTAGTCCCAATTACTATTCCTCAGCATCCTAAACACACAGTTTATTCTATTAAAATTGCATCTGTTCAATTCATTTACACTGCACACTTAAATACCTCTGTCCTGCACACTAATTTGATCATAACAGAAAGGTAGGCCATTGCCAGTTTGACATAAATGTAAAACAATAAAGAAATGACTTGTGTTACCCCTAGTCAGGTTACCCACTTGTTTGCTAGGAGAAAATAAGAAATGCAAGGAAAGGACTCTCTGATTTTTATTTGTCTTTACAAAAGTCATATAGTTAATACCACTGAATGCACAGTGCTTATATTTTTTTCAGACTGTGGTGACAGCTTTTGAGACTGCAACAGGACATTTCTTTCTGGAAGTGGAATTATAGTCCCCCAGCTTCCCCCAGGCCTATTGCAATGCAAATGCAACCTTTATTTTTTGTCTAAGAAATTGTTCAGAGCTCAAACTATTGATCAGAATTTTTATTCAGTCTCAGTAAAATGATAATACAGTATTCACAAATTATCTCAGAATCTATTCTATGAGAGATTTTTTTGTAGATATTACACTGAAGCACTGGATACTTTAAGTATCTCTGTTAGGATTACAAATAGCTATCACATTTTGGCTGGTCCTACATACTTATGTGAAATTATTTCCTGTTAATCCTCATAGCAAAAACATCTCAGAAATCCATATATTTAGAGTCTTAATACATGTGTGTTAGAAAACAGTATAAAAAAAAGAGTGGCATCTCCATAATATAATAAAACACACATAATGTGGAGAGCTCCAGGTGTACTTGGGAATGCTGCTGGTACTTATACCATTTTTGACCGATCTTTTCCTTTAAGCTCCTCTGTCCAAGTACATGTAGTAAGCATCTTGCAAAGTAGTTGATTAAAAGTAAACAGGTCAGGTGATATACTTATTGGATAAAATAGCCTCTAGCTCTGCCTTCAGCACTTCAAATCAGTTACCATCTCAGTGAGGTGTATAACAAAATGACAGCAAGGGTTGCCAAAGTAATATTTTCTGCAAGTTAACAAAACTACTGACAAGTAGAGTACATTAAGAACTGGATCATTAATTGTTTTAAATTCTCTTAAAATGTTTAATAAAATATTTTTCCACAATATCATTATTTGGCAGATGTTCAAAATAAGCTGTTGATTCAGTGATTATGTAATATTGCTTACTGAGGTTGTCTTATTCTGGATCATTAGACAGGAACAAGAACAGATTATTTTGTTTTACATAATTCTAGCATCACAGGGTGTGTTAACCAATAGCTGCTCCAGTATGGGCCATAATGTAAATAATGCACCATGCGTTGTTCTGGGTTTATATTTGCAACTACAGTTCTGCAAAGGAATTCCAGTTAAATATTTCCTCCTATGGACTCACTGATTCATTCTTGTGTGGGTTTTGTCATCCCAATGTAAGTGTGCCAAAGATGTTGTTGATAAAGTGAATGTGGAGATGATGAAGAAGGAAAAGCTAAAATAATTAAAAATTTTAAGATTTTGATCATCTCTAGCATTGCCACTTCTCACATCCCACCAGTAGTTCTATATGCAGTCCACTCAACTGCATAAAAATTATTGAAAAATAACTGAAAATAAGGGAAGAAAATTAGAAACTTTACTTGAAACCACATTGAGTTAAACCAGCTGTGTCTACGTCCTTTTCAGCTTAATTTATGTGCAAAATATTGAAAAGACATAAAGTTGCTGAACTACAAAGAAAATGAAGACTCTACTATATTGCCAAGGAAAGCTGCATGCAATATTTTTGATGAATAGATCTCCTTGTTGAAAAGCTGTTGCTTTGGAAAAACAGAGTTATTGGAGATGCATGAATTCTTCAGAAATTTACATGAAAAAGTAACTGATAGAGGAGGAGGAAAAGCAAACCAAATAGTTAGATGGTGTGCGGCAGGAAAACGTTGGAAATGTCTTGTAACTGGATGACTGGACAAAAAATGGCAAATGAAATTCAGCATGAATAACTGTAAAGGAATATATATGGGGAAAACTCAAGCTTATTATTGCATAAAATGATAGGCTCTGAAGTGGTCATTACTGCTGCAGAGAAAACCCCTGCGATTGTGATAGGTACTTGAAAAGAAAATCTCAGTAGCAGTCAAAAATCAGACCAAATGCTAGGAAATATGAAGAAGGAAATATAAAACAATTAAAAAAACCCATCATCTTTCTGCTGCAGAAGCCTATGGTTTTTTTGCAGCTGATACACCAAGCAAAGTGCTGGTCCCCCCATCTACTAAACGATACATTGCAATTGGGAAAGGTTAAGAGAAGGAAAGTGAGAATAATTAAAGGGCAGAGAGTGCCAGTACAGCTTGGCAGAGATGTGCAATTCCTGAGTGACAGAGAAATTAAAAGACTGCTGCCTCTTCTAATGTGAGAACAAAGTACCATGAAATGCAACCAGTGGTAGCCAGAATTAAAGCAACTGTAAGGAGCTAGTTCTTTGTGAAATGAGCAGTAGACCTGGAAAACTGCTTGCTTGTGGTTGTTCATGAGGTGATCTTTGCACAGATAAATCGGCAGCTATCCATCTTTATGAACTGTTACAGTGCCTACCCAGATTACTGCAAATCCTGCCATTTGGCTTTTGTTGAATCAGGTCCTTTATTTTGCAGATCTCAAATTCCATTTATGATTCATTATCTATTCCAATTCTTTTTAGTATGACAGTAATTGGTCTTTGGCTCTTATTTGATACTTTCTGTTTCCACAGTAAGGTGTCACCCACATGACTTGTGTTTTCAAGTCTGTCAATTTATAGCTGTGGTGACAGCTTTAAAGCAGAGTCAGGAGGTCAGGACAGCTGGCTTCTGTTTGTGATCTAATCACTGAGCTAAGGCAGTCAAATTACTCTCTTATCTGCACTTACAGTTCTCCTGTTTGTAGATAGCTGTAAGAATAATCCTCGAAGTGGGAGAACAGAGATATGCTGTGCCCTCAAGTTTTGCCCTGTTTTCCTAAGATGTGCTCAGTACTTCTAGAGGAAAAGGATTTTATTTAAAATGCATGCAGAAGCTATGTGGAAAATGCTGCTCCTGCAATACGCAGAAGCTGTGAGCTCAGCTGGAGCTGAGATGCTGTGACCAGCAGTGTGAGCAGTATATCCCCTGAGTTGTGCCTTCAGCATCCCTGGGCCCTGAAAGGGAATCACAGAGCTCCTCTGGTCTCACTGCCTGCAGATCCCAGTACTCTATGTCTGCTAGATAGCCCTTATCAGCAATACTCTCCTGTGGTGAACTTCTTCTTAGTGCTGGGTCTTTGCTTGAATTTCATGGAGTTGGGTGTTTCTCTGACTATCACAATGACAGCCAATCCATTACAAATGCCCTGATTTTTTTTTTTCTACTCCATTCTTGGGAAACCATGCAAAATCCACCCCAAACTCACAAAATAAATGTTAACTAATAGTTAGAATTTTTTTAAACTAATGGATCTTCCTGGCTAATTCAGTCTGGCAGCTTGCTGAGCTTGTGCCTGAAAGGATAAATAGACCTGAGTCAATAACACAACCAGTATTTAAAGGATGAGGGCTCGAGAGAAGTTTTAATCTGAACAAAACAGTAGTAGAATGTACCATATGCACGTCTTCTAGTTGAACATATACTGAAATAATACTGCAATACACTGATTACACTGATTTGTTTGAAGATACAAGCTCATCATTATTCCTAGTGTGCCCCAGGTCTCTCTTACATGGAAGTATGAATTTTGTTCTAAGACAACATCCAACATACCATAAATTTTGTTTTCTTTTCCTGTGTTTCACTGTCTTTTTTCCTATGCTGAAAATTCCTGCCCAAAGGCCTATGTGACTCATCGGCTATTTGCAATACTGGGAGAGCTGACCGCATGCTTATTATCACACCCAACATGTCTCAAACTTGGAAACAGGTTGGTGAAAAACATCATAGTGAAATCAAACCGTAATTATTATGGAATTTCTTTAGAAAGATGAGTTCTTGCATGAATCTTGAAATGAAAACAGTACATGAAACATGAAAAGTGTCATGAAACTACATGAAACAGTAGCTAAGTCTGAATCACACTGTTCACAACTCCAACCCAACATTTCCCAAATATGTGTGTTTCATCAATTACTTGAAAAAAACTCCTCAGGAGTCTCATGATGGACCAAGCAATGTCTCAGCTGTGAGCAATAGATTCAAAATTGCTTATCAGTGGTGACAATGGAGTCTGAAAGGGTTATGTTTTACGAATTTTGAAGTGTTTAGCGAGCACAGAGAAGTTACATATATTGTCGTATTGAAGTATTTTGATTTTGATGGTTATAATTCTTCATATGTCTGCATCGTAGCAATGTTCAATCCTAGTGACCTGCTGAAGGGGACTCTTAAGAAGCTTGTTCTGATTCTTCTACCAGACAAAGATAGAGTGATGGCCTTGTTTCTGATCTGGAGAAGATCCTGCAGCTCATCTCTAGGCTACTACTCAATCACATTACCAAGATGCATACACATTATTAATGAGGAGTGAATGTTTTGCCTGTAAAATGGATCAGACTGAACTGCAGTAACCCAGAGTTTTGAGACAAATTCTCAACAGGAACAACTAGGAGTGCTTCCAGATCCCCCTACAGTACATGGGGAGAGTCTGGTGCATCAGAGTGGGTATCAAAGTAGGCAACTCTAAAAGCAACAAATAAGGAAAACAAAGCAAGAGATAAGTCTGGAGCCAATGCATTTTCACCTGAGGTATCTTCAAGCATAGAAACCTTGTTCTTTTTCAAGAAACACTGAGGTCACTCATTAAGCAGCCCATGGTGCAATGGATACAAGATAGTCCTCATGGTCTTTGTGCTCTGTTTCTGGAGTGAGTAATCAAAATAACTCGTGCACAAAACTCAAAGTATTGATTTTAATCAGTCTGATTAAAGAATGGGGAAAAATACTATATGTTCTTGCAAGGTCTTTCTATCTGTGTACTCACTGTTAGCTAGGAGAGCATCTGATTATGGTTAAGGTAATCTCAAGAATACATGGGAAATAGACCTCAGTCTCTCCTTCCATTGATATGTAACCTAGCTAATGAGTTTTCTGTAGAAATTTGGAATAGAGTTTCAAGAGAGAAGGTAGTAACAGCAGTATTTAAAAAGAAAGTTATTGCCCCTGAGTAACACATCCACAATCTTATGATAGTTGTTTTCAGCGTACACTTACTGACTGGAAATGATTAACAGATACTGATAGGGGAACAGCTAATTTCTAGACCCTGAGTGATGCTGGACACAACTCAGTTGCTGAGAAACTCTCACATCAAAAACAATGATACTTCCAACACTAGGTAGCAGATAAATAGAGATTTGTAAACTGCAATTTTGAATTTTGGAGGCTAAATTCTGGGTAAGTTCTGGCTTTTACTTTCAATTGAAGTTCATGACAAATAATAGCTATTTGCATTCTCGGGAAGCTCTACTGTGTGATGTCTACCTTCCTGCTTAAACTTCCTGGCCTGAACTTCAGCTAAGCATGCATTCTCTGTGCACCTGGCATCAGACGATTGTGTTAAGTACTTACACTGAGTTTATAATATCTATACCATGGATTACCATTCCTGTTCACAGGTGGATTTCTTTGACTTTCTACTACTTTCTTTTCCAGAACATAACAGTCACCAGCAAAAGCTAATTTAAATGACTCTTCCCCTTTTTGTGTTTCCATCCTTCCTGGAAGTTTAAGCGAGAATTTTGGGGGTTAAAATGAAAGATTTTTACAACTTGTTTGATATGTCAAGATTAACATGAACAAAAGAAGGACTTTTTTTTTTTTCTTTATAGATCTTTGTAAAAATATTGGCAGCACATCACCAGACAGCATGCATCTTTCCTTGATCTTTGCAGGTTTTTTGTAAAAGCAATGCTTATTATTGTAACAGAGTTGTAAGCCAAATTTCTTTTCTATATTTAACTATAAAGTTTTCCCTAAAAGGAAGAAGAGATTAACAAGTTAAAATGTTCTTCCTAAAACTTTTGTTGCTGATGAGAAAAGATCTTGCAGACCTCGGTCCACTGTTAATATTCTTTCTATATACAGTTTTCTTAAATATTCATCTTGACTGTTTGAAAAACTCTCATGCAATATGTTCTGTTATCAAAGGATCTGTTTATGAATTTAAATTTTATTGGGAGAGTCTAATCCTAAAGGATGAATCACTGTGGCTCAGAGGAGAGCATTGTGATAGACAGATAAAAGGGAATGAGTATATATGGATTCAATAGAGAAAAGAAAGTCTGATTGCTTTGCTTGTTGGAACAGTAACAATTTATTTAGGAGTATTATTACTAGAGTAGCAATCCAAGCATTTCAAGCTGGCTGGAGTTGTTTCAAAGGCTCAGAATTTCTCTTCTTCATTACTTTGATGTAGGTTCCAGTTCACACTTGGGCAGGTGCTCTTGCTTTGTGCTTATTCCAGATGCTGCCTCACTTTGTTTTGCTTGGATAGCTTTCATAAGCCTTTCTCATTGAAGCGTCATCTTTTTTATCCAGCAAATAGAGTATCCCAGTATGTTTCCTGACAGCTATAAAAGACAAAAATCTCCCATTGATGCATTTGCAGACACAATCCCTGAGACTGTTTGTCTTAATGGAACAAGTAAGGTCATGATTACAGCCAGGCTGAGAGGTCAACCTGTTATTTCCATAGTGCTACAGTTATATTACTAACAAGAAAGAGCCAGTTTAAATCACCTAGTTTATATGGAGACAAAATATTTCATAAGCAATGAAGAGGTTAAATACTGCTGCCCAACTTGCATTTCTGTACATTTTTTTGTTATTATTTGATTAATGATACTGTTATGGAGTAAGTTAGACAAAAAAAATACTATTTTACCAATTACTGATGTGTAAGTAAGTCAAAGAAATGGTTTTCACCTGTATTCTTAATAGAAAAACAGCAAAAGTGTACACACAGCTAAAATATCCACTGACTTGGGCAAATATTTTCAAGGTGGCACAAGTGCATTGATCCTGTTTTTTGGGGAGTTGGGGTTTTTGTTGTTGTTATCTGCCAGCTTTCCACTAGCACCTGCATTCTCTCTTAATAAGTTTTCTCTTCCAAAAACATTTCTCTCATACTGTGGCTACCGTTTAAATATCTATTGATCTCAGAGCTTCTCCTGATGCCCTTAATAGCATCTGTAGAGCAGTCTGACCTTCTTCTCTCTTGGTGAGAATTAAGTCCATCACTTTTATCGCTCTAAATGCTGTGAGGAAACCCACATCTTCAATTTCTTTTATTCACCCTGTCAGCTTTCTGGGGCAAACCATACATTGTCTCCAATGCAATTTATTTGCAATGCTAGTATCCAAGTGATAGTTGCTATATGAACAAAGAAATTTTCTGGCCCTCTAGCAAAACTGCTTTCTATCTTGGGGGGGGGGG
>VXBA01003369.1:28814-198933 GCA_013399895.1 Serilophus lunatus
GGGAAGAAAAGGAGATTACAACTAAAAAAATAAATATAAAATTTCCAATGTCTTCCATATTAGGTTTAGTTGGTGTTGCCCTCAAGGGCATAGATCCTAGTTACAAAGATTGATCTAGCTAAGAGGTCATCATTGATTGGTTATCTCTGATGGAGAAGGCATAGAGGAATAGGAGAAAGAAGTTGTAGCCATCATGCATGAGAGTGAAAAGAAAGTTATGAGCCCTGAACTGTAACTGCCAGATCAGAACAACAGAGTTCAGAGGTGAATAAATAAAAATAAGACCAAAAGATGCTGACTCTGTGTACCTGCATACACAGATATACAAATAGACAGGGTGATATGTTTTGCATAAACTGTGTGAAGTGTGAATGTTAAAAAAGGCTAAAGAGCAGTAAGGGACAGTCAACAAAGTGGCAAAATTTAAGTGCTTGACCAAGTGTCTGCTATAGGGACAGAAGGAGAAAGTCTGCTGTGCAAGCAAATTTACCTAAAAGCACTCTTGGGGGATTGTTTTTTATTTTTCCTTCTTTTTCTCACTGTCTTTAAATGATTTGGCTTTCTTTTTTGAAATCGTGTTTCTCTTTGCCTCACATTAATATTCATATCTTGTTCATCTGTGTTACTTTACCTTTGAAGTGCCTAAGCATTTGTGGTTCTCTTAGAAAGATGTAGCACTGAGAAATCTTGCTATTACGTACCCTTGAGAAACTGCTGATTCCCTTATTTGTCACTTTGTTTATCACAAAATATCATGGTAGTAAATGCTGAAGATCCAGTTCTTTTTTTTTTTGCCTCTTCTTTTTTTTTTCCTTCTTTTTTCTGCCCCTTAGTTTGATATCAAGCTCTTTGTTTATGTTCAAGAATCAGATCGTTCCTGTTTTTTACCAGATGTGTCCAATGTCTATGGCCTTTATGCATCATGTCCTGTCAAGCACCTCTTGAACATTTTTGAAGTAACTGTCTCACCTTGCTGTTAGTACAGTGAACATACATACATACATACATCTTGGCTCCTTATGATAAAGAGAAGCAGATGTGCCTATGACCTGGCAACAGTCTTCCTGTGGTAGTGCTGACAGCTTGTTTTCTCCCAGTTAAGGAAACTGCAGGGTGTGGAGGAGCTGTACAGCACTAGAGAAATAAACTTGGATAGCGAAAAAGATCTACACCTGTGACAAAGGACATCAGAGAAATAAGGCAGTGGAAAAGCATACAGCCATTCAAAACATTCCAATCAAGCATCCTCCCATCCTTTAAAAAAGGCAAGTTTCCACATGCTGTGGATATAAGAACAGCATCTGGATACAGATCAACAGGGGTCCAAATCCAAAACCTGAGGATCTGCAACCCAATGTGTTGAGAGAGTGTCATAAACACCTAGACCAGCAGGTGTGCATGGCAAAGCATCAAATGTGCTACTTTTTACTCCTGCCATCATGATTTGTGGAGAAGTCCCTCTCCCTCAAGAAATCAAAGTAGTGTTTGCTACCAGATACCTTGCTCACAAAGGAGGCAATGGGGGAGCTTGGAAAAATCACCAGTTATCTTATATCCTGCCTAGATGCTTTCTTTTATTTTTTGGGGAGTTTTTTGGGGTTTTGAGTTTTTTGGGGTTTTTTGATTTGTTGATGTTTTCATTCTTCCAGGAAGCAGAATTGATGACTTTAAAAGCTGAGAGATCAGTAGTGTGTTGAACACCAGAGACATTTTTAGAGGAGGGAACACTTAAAGTTTGAAAAGCTTACAATAAATTAAAAATAATGGCTCTTGTATCTCCTGTTTCCTCTCTATGTATATATAGAAACCAAATATTTGTTAGAAATAGTTACTTGAGAAGATAGCCAACAATCAAGGCAGAACTGAGAGGTTATGAAATAAAGATCTGCTTGAAATAAGTATCCATCTTCACTATACTATTACTTCAATAAGAAATACTCCAAATATAAGTCCTAGGTTCTGTATTTCTTCATAGAGGGATCAGTAGTTCTTTTATAGATGAAGACTGTCAGAAAGCACTTGTAGTACCTTTGGAAGACTGTATATGTAACAGAAACTGCAGTACTTCGTGCTCCATAAACTTTACTGCTTTCCTGCAATTTCAGACCCAATGAAGTCAGAGCTACATTTAAAAGACTCCAAATATGATTAGCAAATCATCATTGCTCATACATTATTCATGGAGCTGTCACTACATGTGCCAATTCCAGGCATTGATACATGATTTCATGTGTCCTTCTCAATTAGAAACTGATTTTAAATTCTAACGCTTAATTTTGCATTCTAGGAGGTGAAATGAAAAAATAAAAAATCTTGGTAAATATCTGTAATCTATGGGTTTTTTCCAACAGAGGTCATCCTAGAATTAACTTTCTCCTACAGAGAATGCCACCAATGGAGTTTCCACAGCAAATACAAATCTCAGGACTTAATAGGTAAATCCATTAAGTGTCAGTTGAGATGTTCAGTTTAACAATCTGAAGATATCTAGCACTAGGATTTGATTTATCATGGTGACATATATGAGGTGTTTTCTTTAGCATTTCCATTAGCTGTGATAAAAAATAATTAATAAAAACTTAGATATTTGAATATAGGAATTACTTTATCAAATCATTTACTTTTAGATTAGTGCATTATTTTTGCATACGATACTGGTGTGTATCTGATGACGGCTGACAATATTGGATGACAATATTGGAAACTATAATTTGCAACCTTATTTTTTTAAAGATGAAAGTCCTCACAATGCCTCTCAGACTGTCTTCTTCTTCAGACTGAAATGAAATAGCTCAGTAGGATGCCAAAAATTCCCTTCCCCACGTTTTCATGGGCTAGAAAAAGAAGATGGCACTTTAGGCCCCTCTAATTGCAGCGCAGACCATACTCAGTCAAACCTGCTGTTTTTCATAAAACATGCCTCCGGGGTTGTTAATGGGGATGTTCTGCTTAGAAATAACCTGTCTGCTTGTCTGTTTAAGGTGAGATTTATGTTTGATCAACAACTGTTCATCCCTATTGGAGAGATATGAGAGTTCCTTAATTGCTTTCCACTACCTGGAAAATAACTAACTGCTCATGCTGTCTGTTAATGTGACAGCTCATGTTGTTGTTGCACAGTTAGGCTGATAAACTCATTTACAGATGATGTCAAAGAGCAGCATTTAAATAACAGAAAGCTAGCTGTTTCCCCAACACACAAATGAGAAGTAAACATTTTATAAAGGTGCTTTGGTAGGAATTGTCTCATTGCATGCACAGAGGACTGATGCATTAGACAGCTCCAAGCAAATATTCTGTTCCAGTGTCATGTGCTGTTTCTTCCTTAGCTGCTGAAGTGTCTGAGAGCCAGTAGAGAATTTCTGTATAATGCTGTTACTGCTGTATGAACGAGAGAAGTCTTCAGAAGGTAAAGAAGAGAATCTGACAGGCCAGAAGGCACCTTCTGGAGGTATCAGATCCAACTCCCCTGCTCAAAGCCAGCATCAGGGTTTGCTCAGAACCACATCCAGATATCTTTAAAATATTTATATAGATGGAGATTCTACAGCCTCCCGAGAAAACCTGTTCCAACTCTCAAAGTGAAAACCTTTTACTTTATAGATATTCATACTTTTCTGTGTTGAAATTTCTGCTTGTAGCCTCTCCATCATTAATCATGCACCCACTAGAAAAATCTGACTCCACTTTATCTACATCTTCTCATCTGGTGTTGCTCACAGCAGTAAGATACCCCCTAACAATAGCCTTCCCTTCTCCAGGCTGAACAAGGCCCTGACCTGACATGATCTCCTTTCACATCACGTTATCTAGCCACAAAGCTGCCAAGTGGCCTCTGTTGCACTTGTCAGTATCTGTCTTCTACTGTGGAGGCCAAAATTGGGCAAAGCATTTCACAAGTCTCACAAGTGGTGAACATAGTCTCTTCCTTTGACCTGCTGGGTTAATTTGTCCTGATATAATCAGGACCTTTTGGTGTGCTGCAGAGTTGTGCATTGGTGGCTCAGGTTCAAACCCTCCAGCTGAACCCCTGGGTCCTTTCTTGCAAAGTTGCCCTTTTATCTTAGAGAACATAAAAGTAAGTTATTATAGGGCCTGTTAATCTTGACAGTATCTTCTTGATTTTAACATCATGATTGTGGCGCTCACTTATTGCAAAATTCAACTGTGTCGTTGGCTCATTAGGTAGTCATTTACACTGATGTGTACATTTTGGAACAAGGAAGTTTAACATTGCTTGTAAAAGGGACTCAAGAGACTACTAAAAAAGCTGGTGAATAATTCAGATGAAAAATTGAAGTAGTACTGTTTCTGAAATGCAAGTACCACAACATGGAAGTACACACTACAGCTGAAAAGATCACTAGAGACTTTTTCTGAGAACATGATCAATATGGAGAGTTTCATGTTCCTTACTTTCCACTGCAAAAACAATGACCCTACCTATAGTCTGATCTCACTGTGGAGAACGTGTAGAGCTCATTGTAGGCATAGGAATTTGTGCACCAAGAACAAGATATATTAGTTTAAATCTTGAACTCATTAAAGATAGCAGCAAAAATGCTAGATTCACACAAGCCTGGCTTTTATTTCTAGAACTTCTTATGAGCACTTCTCTTGCACATGTTAACATAAATGTCAGCTAAACAAGAGAACCAATATCTCCTCATCAGCACAGGTTCATTTAATTTACAAGCTGCCCTTGAACAAAAAAAAAAAGGTTTGTGTTCTGAGCTATAATAAGTCACTAAACGATGTTAAGAGCACAGGAAAACAGATGGAGAACCTTCAGAGTATGGCATCTCATGAAAAATAAACTATAACCCTACTGCAAAAAACAATGTGCAGGTTGTACACATGACATGAAGTTCCACAATAATTAGACTTTGGGTGTGGCTTCCATGGGGATTGCACATGCGTGTGTGTGTGTATTTGTGTGGCTGACAACAAGCATCAAAGTATATTAATTTTAAATTAGCACCAATACAGAAACAATAACTGTACAAAGTGGTTTTTCAGAGAGTTTTAGAGAGGGGAGCAGTAAGTCAGGTTCAGAAAACCAGAAACTTCCAAAACTTCATCAGCTGCCACTGATGGGAATGAGATGACCCCAGTCTTCCATGGATGAGGATTTGTCACACACTTCACAGTGATAAGGCAAAATCTGCCAAAATCTGCAGGCAAGTGACCTTTTATAGGACAAACCAGCAGATGGCAGCCTACAGCCAGTATTTCTTACTGTGCTGTTTGCTGTTGTAATTAATAAACAGAAACTATTCCTGAGAGATTTTTGTAGGAAGGCTATGATGTATTTAGGTGCATAGAAATATGAAAATGAGTGTTTGTATTGTTCCCTCCTGTGTTGTCTCTGTGGCATGACTACACTCATTTGTAATTTTGGTGTGGAAGGGATTGTTCATTTTCTCCCCACCTGGAATCTACTTTTTCAATGTAGTTAGCTCCTTAAAGAAACTGAGCATAACCAGCTAATCTGGGTACAGCAGGAAAGGAAGTTTTAAGCTGTGTGCTCCTGACTACAATCTTTTGTGAAGAAGATTTTTATGACATTTTTTACTGTCCACTGAGCTTTTATCAATCTGCTTTAAAATAAATAAATGCAAAATTAACATCTCCTCTCCCCTGCTGCTGAGCTAGTACCTTATGCTCTGAAAGGCTAAGAAAGGGGTGTGTACTCTTACAATTTCAGGTTCTCCATCCTGCCCTTTTAACCTAAATGCAATTACATTAGGGCATTTATATTCCAAATGGCAGAGATTCTGACAAATTTATGTATTGCCCACAGAACACTTTGCAAGCTGATATCTCTTTGAAGTATGTGCAGGAAGAGCAGAAGGCTTTATGTGTTTCTGCCCTGGGTGATTTACTTGTCTGTCAGCGCCCCAGAGGAGTTGAGACTCTTGTATCCAACCACTCTGTCAGCATCCCACAAGGGGACTCTTCAACCACAGATTCAGAGGTCTGAGGGGGACTCAACTGTCCTTGTCAGGGGGACTGGGCCAACAGCCTGGTGGCCCCTCAGTGGATCCTGCCAAAGTGTTATCCACTGCCAGCAACTGCTAGTACCTAAAGTATTCAGTCTACCAGTGTACAGAATAACACTATTAATAGAATTGTGACAGTTTAATAAGGTTTGTGGTTGTTTGTGACAGGATCTAACTGTAAAAATACATTTTAAAGCAATCTACGACACTATAAAGCAAGCTCTAAAACTAATAGCAGTAATTAATGTGTGTAGAGTATGATTCTTAAACAACAGGCATCCTTTTGCGGGGAGAAGATAGGCTCAGCCTGTCGACTAGTCCCCACAGTTTTGGTGGAGTTGTTCTCCAATTTTCCCTCTATTCTGAACTTATTTTTATACTATTTCTTTATGTTTGGGTGGAGTTTGTGTGACTCTAGTCATAAGTATTTTTTATTTCTAATTGGTGTAAGGTTCTCTCACCACACCTAGTGGGGAGGGGGTAGTAGTGTCTTGGCACTAGTGACCTAGTGAGGAGGGGGTTCATCACGGTTGTGGGCTCAGCAGCAGAACTCCTTGATCCATCTCCCTTGGCGGAACGGGTACTGTTCAGACTCAGGAACTTACAAGTACTGCAATGTTCTCCCTTTCTACTGGTGTATCAACAGAGGATAACCACATAATCTTCACTTCGCTCCACAGTTTGTTGCATCCCTTTGAAGCCATGATTATTGTTGTATGGAAGCAGATCAGTCTCATTCCATCCAAGGAGTCTATTCCATCCAAAGTGCGGCTGCTGCCTTCTACCCTAAAAGTTTTCAGCCTCCTTTAAATGTTATCATCCCATAGTATCTGTGGCTCATGTTTATCCATATACATAAAGAAGTGGCCTGCAGTATAAACATGGATGCCCAATCTAGAAAATATGATCCCAGATCTTGGATTTGCTTTTTTGAGATTTAAAATTGCTCCTCTTTTAAGTTTCTGGTCCCTTCTTTTCCCATGTTCTGGTCCTGTTTGCTGTCTCCAGACTCCAAGCACCAGGGAGGGAGCAGGGGGCCTCAGAAGAATATTAGATGTTAGGATTAGGTTAGATGTTAGGAAGAAGTTCTTTAATGTGAGAGAGGTGAGGCACTGAAACAGGTTGTCCAAGGAAGTTGTGGATTCCCTAGCCATGAAGCTATTCAAGGATGGTTGGATGGGGCCCTGAGCAGCCTAATCTTGTGGGTGGCATCCTCGCCCATGGAGGGGAAGGCTGGAACTAGATGATCTGTAAGAAGATCCCTTCTGATGCAAACCATTCTATGATTCCATGATTCTACGAAATGCTGATATGGGGCAGCCTTTGCCCACAGAAACAGGTACCACTTGTGCCCTGTACCACTTTGCAGTGACTCCTTGCCTTGCAATCTCAAGTGGTTGGGTGCAGTAATTACATTCTACACATTATAAATGTGCAAAAATTGTTACACAAATTATATGGTATGGTAGTTGTTCTTCTAATACTATAATGAAAAGAATTATTTATATGTTATCACATATGGAAATCACAGTAGGATGACAGTCAATTTTTAAAGGATTTTCTTTGGATCAATAGAGAGAAAAGTTGAATGTTTTAAAATATGATCTTTTACAACAATTCAATTTTACAGACACGAATGGAAGTTTTCTGTATATTTATTAGTAACTTAAGATCCTACTTCTTTAATTTGCTGAAAAAAAATCTGACCACAGAGAGGTTTTTCACAGTATTAAGCCATTAAGAACATTGCCAAAAGGATATTTCATCAATAATTCAGGATATCCTTTCAAAATACAGAAATATTTCTAACGTGGAAAATCACAGTTTCTAAATCCTTTTTCATAGGGGAAGTCTAGTCTCATCTTAATTGCTATCTAGACATAGAAAAATGTAGTGGAAGTCACCTTTGACACTACTCACAGAACAAAGTCTGTTTTTTTTGTGATGTGCCCTTTCCAGCCTTGAAATTTGCCTCCTCTCATGAGGAAATACAAAAATGTCATCTTGGAGCCTCAATTTTTTTCACCATCTTCTGTATTCTTGTGGTGGGTTAGTCCTGGCCCGCAGGTGGTCACTCACTCATCTCTCTGCAGGATGGAGGAGAGAATCACAAGAGCAAAACCAAGTAGACTCTCTGCTCAAGATAAAGACAGTTAATAAACGAAGCACAGCTGTGTATTCAAGCAAAGCAAAATTCATTCACTACTTCCCATTGGCAGTCAGATGTTGACCCACTTCCTAGGAAGTTATGTCTGATAATAATGCTTCCTTGGGAAGACAACTACCATAGCCACAGTTGTCAGTGCATTTTCCTTCTCTTCCTGAGGTTTTATGTCTGAGCATAACATTATAAAGCAGGGAACATCCCCTTGCTCAGTGGTCAGTTGTCCCAGGTGTCTGCTCCCAACTTCTTGTGCTCCGTCAGAGCCCTCACTGGGGCAGAGTGGGAAAAACCTTGATGCTTTGTAAGTGCTGCTCAGTAATAGCCAAAACAATGTTGTCTTATTGGCGCTATTTTAGTTGCAAATCCAAATGGGGCTGCTATAAATAAAATTAACACCAACCTAGCTAGACTCAGTATATCTTGCCTTCTCTCCCTCTTTCACCAGTGGATCAGCATTAGATAGACTTGAGAAGATCAAGATATTCAACCCTTCTGGTCTTTCTAAGCATAGTCTTTCTAAGGAGGGATGGGGTTTAAGACTTTGTCCATGGAGGTATTCTGTTAAGAGGAATGAATTCTTTTGGTAAGAGAACTAAGCAGTAGCCCTTCGCGTTGGTAATACACTTAAAACAGAGCTTTGTTTAGATGTTAAACTCCTTACAGGGTTAGAATTAGCCAGTCTGAACAGCACTGCTTTTCGTTTTCTGAAATGCCTGAGGGAAAGATACCTACCTCGATGCTCGTTGATAAAGTCTAGGAACCACTTCCTGCAGGGGTGGTAAGTGCTGTGGGAAGCGTTCTGCTCTCCGGGAGTTTATACATGCGGTATGACTTCGGTGCAGACTGAAACACAGTTACCAAGAGATCTGCCAGCTTGTACGAGGAACTTGTCCACTGGTGGGGATGTTCTGTTGAAAGCTTATGGAAGGGTTTCTAAAAGTTTGCTGGAAATATCCGACTTTTCTCCACTCATCTTTTTTGGAGAAAAGATAAGTATGAGAAACACAAGGTACAAGCTAGAAATTCACCTTTGCTCATTACATCACTTTTTATTTCAAATGCTTGCTGATATCTCCTCTCTTGTAAATTAAGCTGTGTTTTACAGATTTTTGTTTGTTTGATTGGTTGATTTCTTTTTGGCTTTAAGATGGAGGCATGACACCCATTGTGCCATATCTTGAGGGTAGGGTGAATTTGAGAGTATAATTAGCAGCTTTACAGAAGAATAATTTTCCCTTAATTGCTCTTATAACAATACAATAATAGAATCAGAAACAAGGAATATTAACATACTGCTGTTAACTTCTGTTAATGCAAGGTGGCTTAAGTGTGACTGCAATATAGAAACACAGATTTCCTAAATTCTCTAAACTCTCCAGTCCAGCAAATATAACACCTAGAATCCAGACCCTCTTCTCAAGTGGCATTACAAAGCTGTCAATCCACTTTTACATATGTAATAAATGCTGTGTCTCACAACCCTGTCTTTGGATCCCACCTGTCCTCTAATACGTATAACACTGATCTTTGTATAACTGTTGTTCATTAGGTATCAGAATGCTAAAGCTTAGGTAAGTACTAAAGTTATTAGATTTCATCCTTCCTTATTCTTCATTCTCTAGTTATGATATTTATACTTCACATTGCTGTAATGCACTTTAGCTGGTAGGACACTGTTCCTTAATTGGCAGCATATGCAGTAATAAAGAACTTAATTCCAAGCAAATATGGTTGAAATTATGGGAGCAAAAATATTTACAAGAAGGTTTTAAATTCTCACTGGCAGACCTCTTTATCAAAGCAGGCAAGTCTGTGTGTGAGGGATACTGGGAGGAAAAACAGGGAAGAGAAGGAAGAATGACAAATGAGAATGATAAGCTGAGAATGGCAGACACTGTTAGAGAGAGTCAAAAGAGCCAGTTTTGAGTGTTTTCAAGTTTGTTGAAGATTCAGAGTTTTTCCTTTGCTCTTGTGGGTTCTGATGCTACATTTTCGTGTGCATGGGAAAAAGAAAACAAAAGTACACACACCCCTGCCGCACTGCACAGACCTCCATATATGGGTTTCACCTTTTGGATAGTGCCATAGAAGCTGAGCTATTTCAGTGTGGTCAAGCAGAGTAGAAACTTTTTTTCACAGTTGTTGACAAAGCTCTTTGATAGAGAAGGCAAAGGACTTCTTGTTTACCTTAGGGAAAAAAACCCTGATAAAATAGAATGGTGTTTAACCTTAAAACTTAGAAAATAGATGTGTTAGAAAAAAAGCTATTTCTAGCATTTAGAGAATCTGCCTAAGTGTTGTACTACCTTCTGTAGCTTTGCCCTCTTTGTTAAATGTTACCCTTTAGGCAGTACTATTTTCTTGTTTAAGAATATTTGGTTAACATGGGTGAGTAGCAAATATATAGCTGCAATTTCTTAAAATTTCAGACCTTATTTTTGTTTCCAAACAATGAACAAAGAATGATTCTTTCATTTGAATGACATCTAGGCACAGATTGTTTTTTAAATTTGTACAATCAGTGAAGTTAGAGTTTACATGCAGTGGTGTACCAGTGAGGTTAGTTGTTTATTGCAATACATTAGGCTATGTTTCTGATGTCATTGTTAATTCATTTCAAGTTTCATGATTTATTAACAGTGCCTCTTTTATTACCTGTGTTTCTATGGTAACCAAATATCCCATAATGGCTCTGTTATGATGCCAAAAAATGTTTCTGTTTAAGCTAATCCGTTCCATTTTAGATCATTATGCTGCAGTACTAGCAGGGATGATGTCACAGCTTTTTTTTGGTTTGTTTTATTAGGCTTATTTTGGTTCTGAGAAAAGGCAAAAAATCAACACTAAAGAGACTGTTGTAAGAAGCTCTGGGATGTCCACGAATTCATAAAAGCTTTTATAGCTGTCTAACATCTAAATCCAATATATGTTGTGATCTTGTGGTCCTCACAGCTGTAACCTACAATTGATTTTAATTTGAAAAAACCAATATAGTCCTTCTTTGCTTCTTGTGTCCTTGTTTTATCTCATACGGAGTTTGGATATCTTAAATTTCCTCTATAAGGAATAGCCATTCAAGCTTTTCCTAGCACATGGGCGCTCATGCTTCAAAAATAATGCTTTTTATACTTATTGATTAAATAAAGTAATATTGATTTAAACACCCTGATCATGGATAGAGAGATACCTATATAATTCAAGAAGCCACTATTAATACTGGAAACTGGTCTTAATACTGGAAGCTTGCTCTTGCAAGCACCTATAATTAAGCAGCTGGATAATAGTTTGGAGAATCAGGTACCAAATGTTATTTTTTGTTCTCTTTTTATCTAATCAGTGAGTAAAGGAATGGACTTGTAAAGGTATTTCTCAGCAGAGTTCCTTCTGCTGCAAAAAGAAGTAGGTAGTATTTCAGCAAGGTGCCTTGGAATCAGTAAGCTATATGGCTATTTTTTCTCTATCTACTCAGTATTCCTCCTAATTTCCCCTGAGGTTCTCTTGCACTGAAAAACTTCTGCCCTGATATGAACAAATTGACGTAGGAGTTATTTCAGTGTTGTGTTGCTGCAAATTCCTGTTATAAGGGTACTACAGAGTCTCCTGGTTTGATGAAATTAAGCAAAGCAAGAAACTCATTTATAATTCTTGCAACTGTAGCTAGTAAATATGTTCTGTTACTTGAACTTGACAATATAAATACCAGCAACAAAACTGAATCCAAGGAACTGAGAGAATTTGAGTGATTTTGCCTATATTGAATTAAGGAGATACATACATATTTTATAGGAACAGAAGATTAAATAAACTGGGTGAATATATAAAATATATTCAATGCTGTAACTACAAAAATGGCATACACATACCTGGCAGATAGATTGTAAGTGGGTGTGCAATGAAGGCAGACTGAACTCACACTTGGGGAGTGTGGCTAATGGATAGGCAGTGTCATTTGCTACCAAGAGGGAAATGGGCAGCATGTCTGGAGTTGTTCAGTCTCATTAATGCTGCAGGATATACAATGCCCAGCTGGAGTCCCTGGCCTGGCAGCTGAGCACAGACAAACGGAGGCAAAGGGTGTCTGAGATTTTTTCTGAAGTGGAAGTGGACAGAAGGCAGGAAGATTTCTGCAGATGCTCTTTGCAGCACGAAGGAGGTTAAGCAATCTGTGTTTTTTTAATCTTTTAGAGCCCCTGCCTAAAAAAACCCCACAGTAAATTGCTACCGACTTTCCCACTATTCTATCCAGACTGCCATTTCTGTCACCTTCCTGCTTCTCTCCTGACCCTAGTGATGACTGAGTTGGCTAAAAAGACGCTATATCCTGGACCATTGTCCAGCTGTTGCTCCAGGAGGTTGCAGAGCTGCTCCTCTCCATGCAATGGTGGCACCATCAGTAATGGTGAGAACTCATCAGTGGAGACATCAAGTCACAGCAAGAGTGTCCACAGAGCAGGCAAAGCAATTCTGATTTTTGTCCCTAAGTGACACATCAGAAAGAACTGAACTCATAAAACTATTTGCCTCAAATGCATCCCATTCATTAGATTATCTTGCAAGTGTATTAATTTACAGAGAACAGATAAAGACCCAGAAAAAAATCAATAATATTGATCTTTATATCTGTATTGGTTTTTCTGTGGCCAGGTTTTGGTGGCAGTGGGGGGGGGCTGAGGGAGAGGTTTCTTCGAGAAGCTACTGGAAGTTTCCCCCATGCCCAGGCTGGGCCCACTGCTGACCAAGGCCGGGCCAATCAGTAGTTGACAGAACGCCTCTGTGATAACTTATTTAAGAAGGAAGAAAAAAAAAAAAAGTAGTGGGAAATGAAGATGGCTGCCGGAGAGGAGCAGAGTGAGAGCCTGTGAACAACAACGCAGACACCAAGGTCAGTGCAGAAGGAGGGGGAGGAGATGCTCCTGGCGCCGGAGCTGAGATCCAGCTGCAGCCCATGGGGAAGACCATGGTGAAGCAGTGACCCCCTGCAGCCCATGGAGGACCACAGGAGTGCAGAGATCCACCTGTAGCCCGGGAAGGAGCCACGCCGGAGCAGGTGGACGCTGGGGAAGGCTGTAGCCCGTGGGAGACCCAAAGTGAAGCTGGCAGGGGACTGTAGCCTGTGGGGAGAGGAGCCCACTTAGAGTAAGATTCTCCTGTTAGGATGCGTGGCTCGTGGGGCCCACGCTGGAGCAGCCTGTGCTTAAGAGACTACACCCTGTGGAATTTTCAACCATGCGGCAGCAGTCTGTGAAAGGCTGCTGCCCATGGGATGGACTCTCGCCGGAGCAGTTTGTGAGAGGAACTGTATCCTGTGAGGGATGGACCCCATGGAATGCGGCTGGAAGGACTCCTCTTCCCAAGCAGCGGCTGAGAACAGCAACTGACCACAGCAACACCTCTCCCCCCCACCTCGCCTTTTTCCCTTGACCGCTGCGGGAGAATAGGTTGGATGTAAGAAGGAGGGGGACTGGGAGGTAAAAGGTGTCTTTTAGTGTCTCACTTTTAGCTCTGATCTTGTTAGTAATAAATTTGATTATTATTCCCACATAGAGTCTTGTTTTGCCTGTGACAGTGATTAAGAAAGAATCTGCTGTAGTTGTTATCATGAATAGCGAAACCTCTCGTTATATTCTCTCTCTCCTCTATAGCTGGGCATGGGGGAGTGAGAAGGTGGCTGTAGTGGGCCCCTGGCACTCAGCCCGGGTTAAACCGCTACAATATCCCATTATCATTTTTATACATGCCAGAGAGTGGTACCAAGCTTTTTTGTACGTAATAATCAATAATGATATGACAATCTTCATATGTCACATGCTATAGCTAGCTCTTCTTCAAAGTTCAACAGTGAAAGAAACTAAGCAGCTGGAAATAGTTGTGTTATTTTGACTTTACAGCATGGATTTTATCATTGTAGTATCTGCAAAACTCTGGAATCAGGAATGCTCAACTGTTTATTATTGGATGCCTGAAAATGAGACTGAATTTCATGATCAGTAATTAAAGAATGTCATCACAGAACAGACTTTGAGTTCCTATACACCTTGGTCTATGCAGCTTTACTCAGTGCAACAGTCACAAATCCTATCTGCTGAGTATATTAGCAAGAGCCTTCATACAGCTTATCAATATTGTGCTGTTTCCAACTTGTTATGAGAGCAATTTTTGAAAACAGAGCATTGTTATGCTTGCTTCCAGCTTTTCTTGTGACTTGGTGGGATGCTATGTTTTTTCTGGAAAGATCATTGGTAATACAGCATTACAAAAGACAACTGCAGAAGAGTCACTCATTGACAAACCCTCAAATTCTATTCAAGTACAAAATCAACCAGGATGTGCAGAGCAAGATAAAAAAAAAGATGAAATTTATATTCTTCACTATCCTTGAAAATTATATACAAGCCTATTTATTGACAGAAGAATCCTGTTAGTAGAGTGGAAGCTTATCCTTCAAAGGCCGCTTTCTTTCAGCCAGCATCTCTGTTCATCAATGGGCACTCGGGCAGTGAGCACTCCCAGTCTCTCCCTTTAAGCTGAATATTTATCTTCTGTTTATGCTCTCAGCCCCCATTAAGTCGCAAAATTTAAAATTATCAAACTTCACTGCTTTGTTTACAAGGCAGCATGATGGAACAAGTAAAAGTACTTTCCATTTTAAAATCTTGAGATTTGTACATAGCCAAAGAACAGGTACACTACTCATGCAGTGTTTGCACAATAACTTGAACATGTTAAAAATGAGTGCTCAGAACTATTCACCTCTTCTTTGAGGTCATGGTCTGCTTTTTTTAAAAAAAAGTATGATTTTGAAACAGCTATGGCATTTCCCTCATGACTTTATACTTTCACATGCACTACTTGGATGGAAATTTAAAGTGCAGTAAATGGGTAATTTCAGTTGTTAGACCCCTCTGCTTATTGCATATATAACAGTGAAGAGAATACAGAGAATATGGTTTCCTTCTTCAACTAACAGTCTTTTACTGCTTCGATACAAAATACTATCAGGAGGATCTGAACCTTCTAAAAACACACACAAATAATCACTAAAGGTGTTTTTCAACACTCGCTAGAGTGTTTGTGCTGTTTGTCTTTCTGTAATCCAGGATAGACAATGAAGATGACAAAGAAGCTGATATGATCCTTATTCTGCAGGTGAGGATCTGTGATATCCAGACAGGCGCCTGTCTGGCTATCCATACAGGCACCAAGAGGCTGTGTATTTAACTATATCATCGAGATGAAAAATAAGCATGCTGCTGCCTCATCCATACACTTTTTGTTTCTCTTGTGAGCTACTATCACAGCTGCATCTTAGAAAGAGGCAAACTTAAGATGATGGTGGCTTTAGCTGCATCTTGATCAGTCTCACCCTGCCTAATCATTTTACAATGTATGAGCATGAAATTTTATCAGACTATAATGAAAGTCTCTGACTACACTTGCAACAAATATTCAGGAGGGCAAGTGACCTGAGTCAAGACTGGGCTTAGACCACTCTGTACCTGACGTGCTGCAAACACATACAGGATCACACAGAAAATTTTGGTGTAGAGGGGAAAGAGGCCACAAGAAAGAGCATGAGTTTTATCTTCACTGCTCCCATCTGCAGTGTAATGGAGGGTTTGCACTGAGTCATGAAATTTGACTCACAAAGTGAAAAAGTACTTGCAGCAGTAGCGGTACATTTTGGTTTGGCAACTTAATAAAGTTTCTGCCATATATAAAACATTGTCTTATTTCTGAAGTAGATAATGAAGAAATTGAATTATGTATTGAAAATACATTGTAAAATACATTGTATGTACCTGACCGGGTATGTTAATGAAGTGTCAATCTGACTGAATCAGCTCCATCTAAACATGCACAAAACCACTCCTTTGCCCTCCTTCCTGCAAACAGGCTTCCTTTAGCCTTATCTTTGTCCTTCTGAGAAAATTGACAATAGTTATTCTGAATCTTTGGGATTCATCTCCTTTTATTTTAGACATCTGTAATGTGTATACCTGGTTCTCAAATTCCCAAATACCTTTTATAGCTGCTAGAGAGGAAGGGGTATTTCGGAGAGCATCACCTACTTCACTCTAAAATTGATGTACATGTTTAGAGTACTATACTGTCCATCATTCCTTCTGGCATAATCTATGCATTACCCTGTATGTCTCTGTAATCTCTTGTTGATATGATAGACTGCTATGGGCAGAGACCCTCTTTTGTTTTCTGTTGGTACAGGCGTTAGCTGAATGGGATTAAAATTGAAGCTCTGCATGTTCCAGTCATGGGCATAAGAACAATAAAAGAACAAAGTACTGAATATACTTCCGGATAATTACATATCTCCTATCTGATGTCATCTAGTAATTTAAGGGTGTTTGTGTTTCCAGATGTAAGATGTACACATGGTTTGAAAAGAGGCAGAACTCAAACAGCCAGTGCTCCAAGTCCTTCATTCCTCTGACAGGGCCACCAGAATAGCAAATCTCTGATCAGGGAGAGGAGCCTCATTTATCACCTGCTCCGCTATGGTTAATGAAAACAGGTGCAAGATAGAAATTCCTGAAACTCAGAAGGAAAATGGTGGCATAACAGAAGTTTTTAATTTTTCTGAGTAGAATGTAATGACTAATCATGTGCCACTCTGGCTAAATAATGAAAAAATTCCCTTCTCCTCCAGGAAATTTGAATTTTTAGCCTGTCCAACAGAAGTTTTATGAGCATGCTTTAAAAACATTAAAATGCATTTCAGCAATCCCTATCCAATATTATATTCAGTCACTCATTTTATTTTTATAGCTTTCTCCATACAAGTGCCACAGAGAGTTTGACTGCAAAGCACACTTAATTAAAAACACAGCTAAGTAAATAGGATTGGGTTTTATGAGCCACAAGACACCGATCATTTTAATCACAGACAGAAATGTAGTCCACACATAAGAGGTATATGTTGCTATCTAGAGAAACTGCAAAAATCATCCTGCTTTTATTCTTATTGAGTTTCATCAGAGATACTAAAAGAATACATATTTCATATGTGCTGAGCACATATGTGCTCATATGAGCGCATAAGTGCTGAGCATCTGGTGCTTAATGTTCAGATAAATAAATAAATACTGAAAAATAATCTCATGTGTGTTATAAAACAGACTGTCAAAGTGGAGGGCTAAAGCCAAATGTGTATTTCTCTTTCAGACAAAAGGTAAAAAAAGTACCTTTCAGAATGTATGTGCTCTTCACCTTGGAATCATCATCAGCGTGGTAATATTGCCTTCAAATATTTTTTTAGTCATATGAATTATATTGCTGTTTTTATCATTCTGCTAGATCTCTGGAGATTATATTTATGTATTCAGTATGATGTACAATAAATGAGCCAGATAATTATGAGTAAGCTGAAGCAGCTGCAAATACAGATAATGTACATTCATTATGTACATTCATATTATAAGAAGTCTCTGTGTGTAGTATGTATGTAAAGGTTTATATGCTGTCTTTGTGTCTGGTTTTTTTGTTTTAACTGTGGTGCCTGGACTATGAGACACTTGACAAGGTTTTCATGCCTGTGCAGAGGGCTACTGTCATGTCCGTGACTTTAGAGTGCGACCCTCCAGTAAACTTCATGGCAGAGCTTTGTGTCTTCAACTGAAAATCTACTTGAAGCAGTGAATATCTCACAGCAAGACCATGAGTGCTTAGCCAGTGTAGCCCTGATGCTAAAAAAGGTTAGATTGCTATGAATAAACAGTAAACAAAATTTACTAAATGATTGTTTCATTATAAGAATGACATTTTTGAACATAAATTACAAACCCTGTAAACAAAACATAGACCCCTTGTCTATGAAGGGAAAAATACTAAAATTACTTATTATATTGCTACTTGAAAGGTGAATAGAAAGCTCAGTGCATTTGCACTTGACAGCTATTGTTGTCATGAAACAATTTTGACATTTAAATGTCAGAAACATTTATATGGATATGCTCTTCTTACAAGATTTTAATTGTCTTTCATCATTTCAGTATTTACATCTTTGTTTCTTAGTGTTTTAATTTCACCATGAATTTATGTCCATGTGACGCACTAAGTCCTACATTAACCCTATATAATGGGTTAATATGGTGATTCTTGCAACTTCTTTCCTTGTAAACACTTTAGAGTCACTTCCTTTTTTCCCTGTCTTCCTTTACAATACATCTCTTACCTTTTCCTGTTTCCATGAGCTTTGTTTTCCAATGTAGAAATTAGTCATCTCAGACGGTGGGTGTCATCACACCCTTCTGCTCTCACATTGTATCATTGCCTCCAGCCCTTTTCTGCCTTGTCTATTTAGGGTGGAGTTTTGAGGCCAGGACTGCAGGTTACTTTGTCTTGCTCTGTTTAGTCCTTAAACTTTATTCCAATAACCATGATTATGAATGCTAATTGGTTTTCAGAGCTAAATGTGACATAACATTGTTTTAACAGGGACAGGTTTAGGCACTCCTGTTTGCTGGAGTTCAGTTCATGGAATGCTATGTAGGTTCGTCAAAGTGAAGTTGGGTGAATTGTTCCTCCCAAGAAATGTAGGCATCTAGCAACCCAACAAAGATATATTTACCCACACAACTGCAGAAAATGCTGAAGGCTACCATGAGTGCCTGAAGAAAGATGAGAGGCATATGACCCAAGGACTCCACCCAAAAACTTGGTTTTGTCTGGATTTTTTCAAAAAGAACTCAAGAGCAACTAGCACTATAACAAATTAACTTCACGTGTACTGTTTGTTACATATTCATGTAAGGTAAATTTTTTTCTGCATTAGACCTTGGGTTTTTCAGATGATTGGCTTCTGTGTGATTTTTCTTCCTATAACTTTAAAAACAAGACCCTCAATTCAGGGGCCTAAAGGGGAAATATATCTCCTCCAATGTGTTCCCTCGTTAGTACTACTTACGTAGCTTTCACCAGCATTTCATTCCACTTCGTTTAAATAAAATATGGCCTCTGTAACCAAGAAGATAATTAGTAGCTGGAGGAAGCCCATTTGTAATTATGTTGAGTTGAAACTAGTAATTATTACATTACTTGATATGTACAATGTTTTTCCTCCCAACTCTCCTCTTATTCCTTCGTAGATGCCCATGAATTTTGCAACAAATTTGCAATCACCCTTGTGGGAAATGGAGAAGATCCCAACAACTCCTTTTTACCTTTCTTTTGCTGCGCAAAAAAGAAATAATTCCTCAGCTTGTGAGGAGTGCATTCTTCTCTAGATGATATTGTTTAATCAGAGACAGAAAACCTTCAGTCTTATTAACAATTGCTTGTGGAAAACACTAGTTGTGCTTCTTACATGGCTTTGGGGGAGATTGAATAGCTTGTGAAAGATGAAAGGAAAGCACTACCACCAAGATGCACTACAGAATGTCTCTGCTAATTGATGCAATTTGCCCTCTTCAAAAAGGCAGACAGTGCATTTCCCACGGTCTGCCAGGTCTAATGCAAAGCCTGGAGACATTTCTGAGGTTTCCCCTTTGATGTGTTAGTAACATTAAGCAGCGTCGTAAGTATCACAGCTACAGGGAGGCTATTTGCTCTTCTGCTCTGACCTCCTGCTAAAAAGCTGCTTGTTCAGCAGTAGAAGAATCATCCTAGGGCATCTCTGTGGAAAAAAACAGGCAAGCCTAGATTAAAAATTCCCCATCTCTGTGTGCTGGCTTCTCTTTATTTAGGGAAAAAAGCCTTAGAATTTAGTTTTAAAACATGACATCTCTCTGAATATTTTCCTGATAGTTTACAGGATTTTGCTGATAAAAATTTCTTTCCATGTAAGCAGGCATGAATATTGACAATAATGTGTGATACTATCTTTCATGACTTTTATTAATAATGTTTTTTTCTAGTTAGTGGCCAGGTCTTGTAGCTCTCTGTGAAATCCTTCCCCACTTTTGCTATCTTCTTTTTTAAAATGTTGACTACAAAGCTCCAAAAGCTATCACAGATGGTATGCAGGGAGGCAACACCACCTTCCTCCTCCTGTTTGAAGCCGTTTGCCCTACAAGCTATCACACTGCACTCATTCATGGCCATGATGCCTAATGTTTTTTCTGTGTCTCTACATTGAAGAAGAAAACTGGAATCATGTAACTGTGGCCTCATTTTCTCCTTGGTTCAAACAGGTGGGATTCATTTCAAGATTAAGACAAATCAATTTATGCCGATGAATTTAGTGCCCAATGCTGTCTGTGGAGGAGAATTTGTAGTCAGCAGAGATGTGAAGGGCAATTCAGCTGACCATTACAAAGGATATGGTTCGTTCACAAGACAGGGACATTAATGCCACTTCCCATGTCCTCAGCAATCTCATCTGGTGCTTCTCCAGGAGGGCAATAGTCTCCCAGAGGTCCATATGACATCATGCATGCCTACAGACATACCAAATGCCACTGCAAACCAGTGTGTAGGCAGCTGATTCACCCTCTAGATGACTGTTTTATCATGAGCTGAAATGCTTCCTGGGATCTATTGCTGGTAATAGGATTTCAGGGGTCTATAGACACCTACGTGTAGACATTTTAAATTTCCTAGTCTGAAACTGATTTGGGCCCAAAGACTCAGTTTAGTTGCCTGAAAATGGGTATTTACCATTTCTCTAATCTCAGGTCAGCTTGTCCTACTTTTTCTTTAATTGCTGTCAGGACTCCATGGCAGGAGACTGTGCAGAGAGAGAGACTAGTGGTTTTGATACCCCTAGGTGAAAGATTTCCAGTTCTCCCAGTTTGCAAACATTTAGCTTTAACAGTTATGAAGTTTAAATTTTTCAGAGCCAAGGATCTCGAATCTATTCCATGAAGACTGGAAAATCCAAGAACATCTTTCAGATATTTCCTGAGATAAGGACCACACATATCTGTTGAATGCATTTGCTTTCAAATCTTCATTGACCTTTGTGTCAACACTCTCTACTGTCAGGGGCAGTGCTAGGACTTCCCTTGCACATGGTATGCTGTATAAATAATGCGTCTTGGTTATTTTAGCTTCCCAGGTACATGACTGAGCTTCAGTAATACCAGTATTACCACCTTCTTTCTTTTGAAATGAGAAATGCCAGTTCCTTGTGTTTATATCTGAGGCTACATGCATTGGTCTATACAATAGAAACCAAGTCCATGTCTCTCTACCAAATGTTGCCATAATCTTTGGTCAAGGTAGTCTTACTAAACAGTGCAAAATGACATTCTACTTGTCTCTCACAGTTTCTTTCAAAATAATAACAGTGAGATTGTTATGATTAATACTAGGACAAGCTTTTTGACTTGGACTATGAAATATTTGTATTTAGATTTAGAATTAGGGATAAGTTTAAATTCAGATTTAAATACAGCAGGAACATTCAGAATTTGAGAGCTAGAAGATTTGGATTAGAACGCTGTTTTCTACATTTTGAGATAATGTTCTGTAATGTTTTACAGACAATTAAGTGTATTACCCACTTTCCTGGTTTTTTCTTTAACTTATTCTTTGAGATTTATTTATGAATGCCTAAAACTCAGATACCTGAATGCAAGAGAGATAAAAGCCATTGTCATCAACATTGCCACACAATCTTTTCCACATACCATAGACCCTTTAGACCATAATAGCATGCTAAACAAGTACTGTAAAGATGTTGTATCTGATGCTTATGCCATTTCCCATAAAAACTTATGGGCTGTACAGCCCAGCTGGTGGTCTCCCTCTTCAGGAGATATCACCAAGAAATATTTATTATGGGTAGTGAAATGATTGGAGGAGAAAAACATTACTGTAATGGGAAGTGTGGTGTCATTTAACTTCTTTAAATTCTTTTTTATTGAAGTTGTTTTCTTAATAATGCCTGTCATAGATTCATTCGATTAGCATACTCACGATGGGATCCATCTGCCAAAACGTAAGATTCTAAAAATTAGACATACAATTCTACATTAGTCCTCCTAAGCTGTACTTCTATTTGAGATATATACACACCTCCAGAGGAATATTCACACTAAACAATTATTTTATGATGAGCTTAATTGTCTTTGAAATGTAGTTATCCCTCATTACTTCAAAGTGAATATAGAGGTACAAGCTTTGGTTCAGGTACGCAATTTTATGTTAACTAGAAAAGTAAATTTGGACAAATGAAGTTTTGGTTGACTGTAACTAATGCTTACTTGTTTTCTATAAAACCTTATAATAATATAATTTCACTTATGTAGCACAACTGTAATTAAATTTTTATCATTCATCCAAGAAAATGTGACAGAGTGTGATAGCACAGATCCAAAATATGGGAGTTTTAGAGTATGGCTGCACACTGGCAAATGACCTGATCTCAAGGATTTTGTCTTGTGCAATCTCAGAAGGAAACAGAAAGAAGCAAGGCATTCCTTTTTCAAATGAATCGAAGTGGCTGTGCTCCTCCTTAGTCTGACGACTTTGTCAAGAAGCCCAACCCAAATCTGCTCACTTGGCTTCATACTTCTGCTGGAATGCATGGTGAATTTACAGGACTAAATGTCATTTCTCACCCCTGTGGCTATTCTTATGTTTCTATAACTTTTCTGATGAGACATGTGAACTGTTTTCAAGAACATGAAGCCCAGGAGCACATGCTGCCATGCCAGGCATATGGTGTAGCAAACAGAAGTTGTCATTTCCTTATACAAAGAGAGAAGATGTGAAATTCTGGCAGAATAAGTGCTCTGTTGCACTGGTGAAAAACAGCCTGTCTTAATCTTTCCCTTCCGTGGTTTTACAAATTTATTGGACAACAGACCTTGGTTTATTCATTTGTATTGCCAGCTAGAATCAACATCTCTAACTGATATTATCTGATTTTGCTTTCACAAAAACAGACAAAAGCATGTTCCTTCCTAATCAGCAGAAGTAACTATAATTTAGATGAACAATGAAAGCTGTAAATTATGTCTTTAGGTAAAGAAATAGGCTAAAGAATTTTGGCATTGGTTTTGAGACCAGCAGGTAGGAACAGAGAATAAAGACAGTACATGGAGCATCTTAAGTTGTTCCAAATTCTGTAAGCAAGCCTAGGCCCCGCTGAGTTGCAATGCCTACTTTGAAAAGCCTGAATTCTGATCTTTTTTGCCTTGAAATAGTTTATGGGAATATTGGTTTATTTTCAGATGTCTGAAGTGTGTTGTCATAGTTATGTAGTGAATCATGCTACCTAAAATACATCCCCTGTATTAATGTAAGGTAGTTTTAATCTTATATAATGTTATATAAGGCAGTTGTACCAACACATCATAGTCTTTAGTTCTTTAACTAGTTATAGCTACGCTGTATGAAACCCAATCTTTTTTCTTTTAGTTTTTTGAACTTTTTTAGAAACCAAAAGTGTTAGGGTGGGACACAGTTTCACTGCTGCCTCAAGAGGCCTGTGCTCTGCTCTGCCTTTGCCAAGCATATCGTTTTGGTGGTGAAACTGAAGTGAAATGCTTACTTGGGTCAGTGAAAAGGAAGTAGTTCCAAATACACAATAGGTTGTCTAGCATTAAATTGATGCAAAGTGTTTATGAAGGTATCTAATGTATTACAACTTTATTTTCCAGAGAAACCCTGTCATGTTTCTCTGGGAGACAGAATGCTTTTAATCACCATTTCAATAGTAAGTATTTTTGAAAGATTTGCTCCATGTCACCCAGAAAGTATAAATGGAACTTATAAATTAAACCACATCTCTTGTAGCCAAACTTTAGCTTTAAACTGAGTTAGCCTGCTATCCTTAAAGACAGATTTTTATCCGTAAAAGCCTTAGAGACAACTGCAGTCAAATTCTATAGTTATGTCTTTAAATAAATCTTAAGCAGAGATGGTTTATAGCTATAAAAAGACAGAAGCAGAAGTTATGTTACTGTGAGATGGTACATTTGCCTTGAGATAAAAAAATATTTTCACCTGAGCAAAATGCACTAAAGGTCAGGAACTAATTGTTTTGGCACCCTACATTAAGGACACCGTCATAGCAAGTGACAAAAAAGTTGCTGTTAAAACAGTGGTTTGCCAGGACTGTTTGTTGAAATAACTGATATTTGCCACCTTACTGATACGTTTCTTCTTCTTGAAACGTGATGATGATTCTAACTATGCTGGTTCATCCTTTTCCAAAGGCAGCTGACTCATTCATCTGATTTCCCCTCTGAATACTACTTTTAAGTCCAAGCACTCTGATCTCACTGAAACAACCTCCCCTAGGCTTCAGGCTGACTCTACAAAGAAGATGGTGATGCTTCCTTGATGCTATAATACCTCTGATTTATTCTTTATCTTTTTTTTCTGAAGGGTGGAATAATTTATTTTATGAAATAAATGACTCATTAGGGTCAAAGTTAGGATAAAAAAATTCCTAGCTGCAGGAAAAAGGCAAAGGTGTTTATGTAAGGTCCCACTATCTTTCCTTTCAGATTGACTATCATAGATTTCTAGTAAGCACTGGAAATTTGGATGCTGAATAACTTCAAGTACAGTAAGGAATTTTTATGAAGTAGGAAGTAAAAGTGCTTGTTAAGTAATTTTTAGAACCAGCTAGTCCAAACAAATTTGGCTTCCTTTTGTTCAGGTTCAAGAAGCAGTTGTTAATTTTTTACAACAATATTTTACTAGTAAAATATTGAAAACAATGTTGCTGGACATCATGGTCCCTTGAGAGCCCAACATCTTCAAGTGAGGCCAGCATCATTTGTCTAGAAAGCTCAGATCTTGTGCTAGTAGCAATACTACTTCTCTGTCATATTCTGCCTTTCTGTTGCCCCCTGCTCTTTTATGTTCCTTTAATCAAAATCTTTTGTAGTTCCTCTTTTTTCTTTTCTCCCAGTAGATTCTGAAAAAATCCTGGTTTTATTTAGGATGGACTACTTATATTTTATTGTTGGCTGTTCTTTAGTTTCATTTTTCACTGACATGTGACTTTTACTTCCCAGCACAAACCTCCCTCCTCTTGGAAAAAGGATGCTTGCTATCAGATTCCTCCTTTTTGACATTACTGTTGCAGTTGGGTTACCAGCAAGGACAGTCATCGCCTCATATATGATGATGCAGAGAATTATCCAATGTTCATATACCAGAGGTACACACATGTCATTCACAAAAAATGACAGAAAACATGCCTGGCTCTATGCAAGAATAGTAAGCAACCAGGAGTCTGAGCAGGGGGAAATCATTGTAAATCCAAATGAGAAACCTGCTATAAGTTCTGGAACTCAGCTTGAGTGACAGCTGAAAGTGCAGCTTGAAATCTTGCGAGATTTGCCATACCTTATTCCCTGCCTGAATATAATGATCACAGAAGCTAAGCTCTTAGGCAATATAAACCAATGTCATTTTCCCCAAAAATTTCATTAGCTATTGAAGCAAGCAAAGGCCATCTGGGATAGACTTCTTCAGAAGAAGGAGGAGAAGTGGGGTTTTTAGCATCTCACTTAGCATGTCACCTTAGAGCAGCCCATGTCCTAGATGTAGCTTCTCCCAGCCACTCACAGGGATTCATTTGTTCCCAGCAAGTGTGTCTGGGAAAACTTACTTTAGGCCCTACAAATGCCTTCTCACTGCCTGTTGTGAGACATATTATGGTGATCAGAACAGCTTTTTAGAAATATTGACAGCATAATAACATTTTTTTTTACTTTTTTTTTTTNAAAACATAAAAAAATTTTTTTTTTTTTTTTTTTTTTTTTTTTAAAGGAACACATTGCTTTATTTAGACAAGAGCTAGCTTTGCTTCCCTCAGAGAAAAAGCACAAATCATCCTTGTAATTGCTACTGCAAGTACCATTTTCCTAGACAGTCAGGCAGGATAGATGTTGAATTTTTTCTAATCTAAAGAGGACTATTTTGTCTTTTTAAAATGCGATGGCTTTTACAACATGAAAACAAGAGAAAATAAAACATATTAAAAAAAGGGAGGAAGTGAGGCATCTTAATGACAATGTTTTTGGAACTGCCAACTGCTCTGCCTTTGGGTTTGAACACCGATACTGTTGTGGGCTAGTAGATCTCACTAAACCCTTGATGGCTTTATAATTCCTGATTATTTAAAAGAAGCAAACAGGAACTTACAGTTATAGCCCAGGAAGAATACTAGCAGTTACTTTTCTTTTTCTCAAGCAAAATCACATAAAAATGTAAAAAGGCCAAAAGAATTACATCAATTTATGTTGTCCAGTTGTGTTTGGAGATCCCTTAGAACAGGATCATCAATTTGGTGGCGTCAGGGATCGGGACCCTCTGAAACCACAACTGCCAACAAAACATACTGGCCTTATGTGCATGGTGCTGTTAATCAGAGGATCCAGGAAAGAAAGACAGTCTATATACAAGCTGTACAAAGGCCCAAATGGAGAAGCTTCTTTATTGCAAATTCATCTGGTTTTATAGTCCAAAGATTGTTTAGGTTAACACAGCCAATAGACAAAAGGAAAGGTGATCATATGTCACTGTCCCAGAGCCACAAAACAGTCACAAGATGATGTTTACATACCTAAGACATTATATCATAATCTGACACGCCGTAATACAGCCTAACATTCTGCTACAAATTTATTTTTACTTTTAAAAAGTGTTATGAGTTTGAAAATGGTTTTTTTTTGGGGGGGGGGGAAGGGAGAATGTGTTGTTTGTTTACTTGTTCAAAGAGATAAACCCGGTTTTTTTAGAAACCTGAAGGAAGCCAAAGTCTGGGAAATCTGTGGAGCTTCTCCCACCTGTACTCTGCAGCTGAGTGGGGGACCCAGTGGTGGCGGGCTGTGGGCGGCATGCACAGTGTTTCCCTTGCCGCCCACGGGCGCTCCAGGCTGGAGCAGGCGGCAGTGCCCGATCCTGCCTGGCACCTTTAAAGGGCCGCGGGACAGCATGGCGCCTCTCCGCTGGCTGTGGAGCGGAGCATGGAGCCGCTCTTGCCATTTCTCCGTTTTTCCTGGTGGGTCCCGGCTCTCAGCGGCAGCCAGGATGGAGCAGCAGTGGAGCAGAGATGCTCTGTGGTGGCCCACGCTGGCAGCACCAGACTGCCCACCGCCCTCCCTCGCTGGCAGCTTCACAGGGGGAGCTCCATGCGGCATGATCTCGGCACTGCTGGGCTGTGGCTGCTGTTGCTGCCCCTTCTCTGGGTTGGAGCAGGATGCCAGCAGTGGTGGAGACAGCTAGCAGGAGCCCCACTGCCCCTGCGGCTGGCAGCATTGACAAGCCCAGGGCTGGCGGCTGGCGCCCCTGTCCTGTGCTGCCACAATGGCAGCTTGGAGTGCATGCAGGAGGGGTGGCTGGCGGCAGCAGCTCTGCAGGAGCCATGCCACGATGCCCCGGATCCGAGCAGAGGCGGGGGCGGTGTGGCTGGCCTCCCACCAGCCAAGGGCAGTGGAGGCCCTGTGGCTCCCCCCACACACGGTGGGTCCCTGCGAGCAGAGAGTGCTCTGCAGGTAGGGCTAGTGGCGCCCACAGGCCTCAGCCACGTGGTTTTTGGTGGGAACCGCCATTTTGTTCAGAGAGCCAGATCTCAGAAAAAGGGAGGAGCCCAATGCCACCAGCCAGTCGGGGCAGCCTGGCTGGGACAAAGACAGCGAATTCCCACGGGACTTCCAGGGCACAAAAGCCACAGACATGGAAGTCCTGCCCTCTCTTTTGGCTTTCTCCTGAGCTGAGAGAGGCATGGCTCCCCTCCTCCAGGCTCCTGGACTGCACAGCTTGCTTCCCCTCACCTCCATCGGCACAGGCAGCATCATTGGAGCATCACAGTGCAACATCATTGGAGCTCCACTTGTGACACCTGGAGACAACCCAGCCAAACGGCAAGTGATAGCTTTCCCCTTGGGTGTCCCTGGCAGGAGGGTGCTTTTCGTTTTTTTTGTCTTGCAGGAGGCTCCACAGGCTGGGAGATTACCATCATAGAGGCAGCTTTCCCTTCCATCCCCTTGCTCCTCAGTTTACCAGCCGGCTTTGAGGAGCAGTTTGGGGTTTTTTTGTTTTATTGCGTGACATTATCGGGTTTTATATTGTGCATGTATTTGGTTTAGTGTCTGGGGATTCTATAAGGTCTTTAGAGCCCTAGAAAAATAAACCTGTTGCTTGCTGTTGAATCTATTTAGTCTTTTGTCAGTGTTGTGAGGCCCCTAGCGATATAGTGGTAAAACCACCACAAAAAGACATTCTGAAAACATACTGTTGGTGGTATTGAGACAATAAATACGTGTTGTAGCTATTTATTATGGCTACTTCAACAGATATCTTTGATTAGGAACATAGGAAAACAAGAATGCAAACTACTACTTTTGCACTGATTTCTGACTGTGTTTTCTTGTTGTACACTGGTATTTCTTTCTGTGCTCGCACTTGTACTTGGGTATACATTGTATTAAGTATAGTCAGTGAAGAACATGTACAGATACAGATTTCTCAGGTTTTGCAGAGCTACTCAGAGCTAAGACACTCCAGGAACTGTCATACGATGCACTTTTCTTACGATGGCCTAGGCAGTTGAATGAAACGGCCAAGTTGCTGAGTGTCCAGATACATTTCATCTTTTCTGGACAAAAGAAAAGAGATCAGATATGGTCAGATTTTTTTATGGATACAGGCTGACTAACAGCTGACTCCAGAACTTGCAAAGGTATTTTGTGGATTAGCAAGGGAACCTTACTTTCGGAGATAGAGACATACGGTATGTCAGGACACCCAACTGCTATGATCATGTACATGAGACATTGCTGTGGCTTCTGGAGTCCAGTAGTTGTGGTTTCAGCAAGTTGTACAACTCTGTAACAGGCATTTGAAAGCTTGTTGTGTTTGTTCTTTAAAAGAAGGCAGGCATGTGAGGAAAGCTCTTAATCTCTATAGATTATTTTGCCTCTGCTGGATGTTTGGGATTCCAGTTGATAAGAGTTGAATATTCTGTTGTTGCAAAAATAAGTGTCAATTTAAATGAAGTATCAATTAAAATGTAAATCTCTTTTTGCTGATTTTGGGTCATAGGGTGGTATTTTATTGGCTTGAATAGATTTTTTTCTCTTTCTGCATATTTCAGTAAATCCTTTTGATGCCTTGGTTTTTTTCACATATTTCTGGGATTTTAGTTTGACTATACAGTTTCATTCATGAGCTTTCTTGTTTGGCCTTTTTCCATGGTTTGTGAAGCTATGTTTAACATTCCTTCCAAGATAAACAAGATAGCAATACAAAATCGACAGCCCAGAGATCCTGGAGAAGCTCTTGGAGGGGGCAGATCTAGGGAAGGGCACAGGGATTAGATGAACTATGGTTGGATATATTGGGGGGCTTAAGAATTGGTGAATACTATAAATATGGTGTGATAAGGGTACTGCTCTCTCTCTTTGGATCTAGAAACTTCCATTAAAGAATTGCACCTTTTCTTTTACCTCTATTAATTTTGTTTGGAAGTTTTTTCTTTTCTCTGGTTTTAGGCATTACTTTTGACATTGCTATGACCTCCCATCTCTTTACATACAACCAGGGATCTACAAATGATGAAATAAATTCTTAACAGTCTCACATATATATAGCATTGGAGACTTCAGAGCAGACAGTCAGACATGCCTGCATAAGGAAAGCCACTAGCACAACCCAATCTTCAAAATAAAATACAAAAATTTAAGTGCCAGGGGAGCTGTTGGTAGGAATCTACTAATTAGGTCAACCATCTCAGGCAATATCACAAGAAAACAGGTTTTAAATGCATGGTGAAAATGCATAAGTGTACGCTGTTGTCTTGCAAAATTTTTCATACCAACAAACCTGACCAAATAACTTTAATTCTGGTTCCCTGACAAAGTAGCAAGCATGAATTCCAAGTAGTGTGGAAAGACCTGGAACAATCCTTTCTAAATTCCTGATGTAATCCTAATTTAATTTGGAACCCCAAATTAGCAAACCTGCGCGTTCCAAAGTTGCAGTTTTGTTTTTGTATGTTTCGTGGGGTTTTTTCCCCCACAGAAAGAGTGCCAGCGGTCTGGGGTGGCAGCGGCAGCAAGAGCAGGGACACTGATGACCTCCGATGTGCCCTTCCCAGTAAAACAAGAGAACAAAGTCTTGCAGCACAGGTCTTTTATCCTCCTCAGTTCTTGTGGTGTTTTCACTTTGAGATTCATCCTCAGTTCCTGTATTATTTAGTTTTGAGAACTTCCCTTCTTCTCCATGCCCACGCCCCCATGTCCCCCATGCAGCCTGGCCCCAGGAGTGCAGAGCTGAGCCCGGTGTGAGGCAGCTCAGAGCGGCACAGAGGTCCTCTTGCTGCAGCAGCGAGGGGAACTATCCCTTGCACCTTCCTCCCAAAGCTGTGTGATGATATGAAAAAAATTAAACTCCAGAATCTTTCCCCCATTAGCTAAACTATAACAGTCACACATAGTAGGAGGATATCATCATGAAACTGCTAAGTCAGAGGATGAAATAGAATGTGTTTAATCACCTAAATTCATAACAATGCATGACAGAACATCTTGATATTCTCAGGTCTAAGTTCACACACATTTTGCTGTGAATCAAGTCCTGAAGCAAACAAATGTGAAAGTATAGGTTAAAAGATAAAGCTGATCTTCAAACAGGTATTTATCTTAATTCTGCAGACAAGTAAAGCAGGGAAAATGCTAATCACTGTTCATTAGTCTAAAGAATAAAGTTACTGTTTATGAATTCACCTTCACAAAATATGCTTTACAGGAAGCCTGAACAAACCCGGTTGTGTAAGGAACAAAGAGGAAAAGTCAAGGAGAGAGAAGGTCTGTTTTTTCACTTTATGTGTGTGTTTTTCTAAATCTCAAGATGTTACAGTATTTAACAGAACATTTACCATTCCTTCTGCTTATTCTTTGAGTTCAGGACATATAATGTATTCATATGAGCATGAAATGATCTGCGTGAGTCTCTTCCTATCTTGTATATAGGAAAACGGACCTTAGCAACACGGGTATACAAGGAACTCTTCTATTAGGCAGTTAATCCAACAAGTATGAATAAGGTGAGGAGTGGTTTTCTTGCATTATTTTCCTGGTGAGAACATAACTAAGCTAACACTAGCACCCTTCCTTTTGTCCTTCCTGCTCATGTTCTTCAGAGCCAGCTGGTAATACTCCTTTGATCTTCTCTCTCTTTATTACAAGTCATCCACAGGACTCTGTGATTTAGAGCCAAAGTTTCTAGGGTTTATTTTCCCTGAAGGGCCCTCTGCAAGATTATGGGTAGAAGACTTCTTTTGAAGCAGAGGCAAATTGTAATGCTGGTGCAGATGAATTTCTGAAAACTGAGAAAAGGAGCAGAAAATACGTTTTCCTTCACATATTTTGCTAAAGTGCAGAAGTTCTTTGGTTTTGCCAGTCTAAAGTTTATTTCTTAAACAAGGTGACAGATGAAGGACTTGAAGTATTTTCTGAGGAAATAGGGAGTCAAAAGAGACCTTTTAAGCAACTTTCACCAAAAGGCCATCTTATTAATGGAAACATGCAGATAAACAACTTTTGAAACTCACTTTGTTGCCCTTGACCATTCTGTGATGGACACATCTGTCAGGTTTTTATTTTTGCATCATTACCTTCTAGGAAACCTTTGCTGCATTTGCAGACACCTGTTCACAAAATATTTTAATCAAAGCAGATGATATGACAGAATGACATGTCTTGTTGCAGTGGAAGTTCATGCAGTTTCAAATCTATATCTGTGCAGTACTTACAGGCTGTATGACTGTGCCTTCAGGCTGACAACATCAGTCTTACCTGACAATCTGTCTGTTAGCTTCACTGCCAAATAGCATTTCAAGTAATAATTGAAGACAATATATTATCAAAATGGTAATTTATGAAGGGGCTTAAGGAACTCGTGACTTGGTCATGAACAGCATTTAAAGCTTGGCATTTTCATTGTAAAGATAGGGGCTGAGAGTGGACAATCTGGCAATTGTATTTATTTAAAAGGGTATTGCAATTTTATTGTTATAGTTCAGGTAGATACACTGCTGAGGTACTTGAAAAGGCACAATTTGCATGTTGAAAAGATCGAATTTGCAAGTGTATGAGAACGTTTCAAATTGAAATGACATGGATAATGACTTAACTTTTTATTTTATCAAAAAATGAAAAGGGAATGTGTCATGAGAGTATTTTGAGAAAGAAGAAAACGGCATAATGAATCACTCAGCATTATGTACACAGTCCACTGATCCATTTCTAATACTCTAGTTCACCTGAATTAAAAGAAAATAAAAAAAAATTAAAGGAAATATATGCCTGCCCTAACTAAAATACAGGAATTATAAGACTATTTATTTCCTAAATAAAGGAACTATAAGTCTAAGATAAAGGAATCATAAGGCAACATTTTTGAGCCCATAGTTAACATAAGATATGGGGCAGAATATCTAAACTACTGCTCTGCTGATTTCCACATTTTCCATCTAAGCGTCTTCTCTGGGCTAGCTAATTAACATAAAGGTCATTGTTCTCATTTTTCCGGTATCAACTGAATATTAAAGCAGCATATCTGTGATTATGTTGGTAGACAAGGGATGCTGCAGTTGAAAAGGAATTTTAGTTTCAAAAAGGCTAAGGCCAAAATCCATAAATTTAGCAAGGTACTAATCTACTATGCACTAAGCTTCTTTTCTGAAAGAAGAAAAAAGAAATTATCATGAAAGCACACAAGCAAGGAGAAATGGAAATGAGGATGGCCTTTATACTTTGATCAAAGGTGCATCAGACAAGTTGTGTGTAAGAAAAAAGTTAACAGCATAATCTAAATGCCAAATGTTGAAAACAATAAAGTGTCTGTATATGCAAACTGGCAGTGCAGGTAAGGTGGTTTCTTCTTGTGTTACTGTCTACAACTATCTGAAAGGAGGTTGTAGTGAGGTGGGTGTCTGTCAGTCTCTTCCCCTAGGTAACAAGTGACAGGGCAAGAGGAAATGCCCTCAAGTTGTGCCAGGGGAGGTTTAGAATAGGTATTAGGAAATTTTTCATAGAAGAGTCTGTAAACCATTGGAACAGACTGCACAGGGATGTGGTGGAGTCATCATTCTAGGAAGTGTTCAGAAAACATGTGGATATAGTACTTGAGGACATGGTTTAATGGTGAACAGAGATGGTGTGTTAGGTTGAAAGTTGGGCTTGGTGATCTTAAAGGTGTTTTCTAGACTTAATAGTTCTATAATTCTATATTGCTCTATATTGGTCTATAATGACCACTGTATTGTCAGCGCTTAACTAGGAATGTGTCCATTTGCAGAATGCAGAAGAACTACATTCCTTTACCTTTTGCTCCCTTTATCATAAAATCATAGAATGGTTTAGTTTGGAAGAGACCTTAAAGATCATCTAGTTCCAGTCCCTCTGCTGAGGGCAGAGACACCTTCCAGTTGACCAAGTTGCTCAAAGCCCCATCCATCTGGCTTCAACACTTCAAGGGATAGGGCATTCACAACTTCTGTGGACTATAGCTGAGTTAGGAGAAGCACTCAATAATGCAAAGGATTGTGTAAGAACACTTAAAAGTTTTTCTCAGTTTTCTGGCTACCTTCATTTGTAGCAGAAATATTTTTTTCATAATTAATTGATAACTTTCCTTTAGATTTTTGTCAAGAATAAGGCAGTGCTTACATTAAAGAAAAAGAAAATTATATTTTGATTTCACTTGAGTTTGGTCTTGAATACTGCCAGAAAGCCAAGAGGGTTCTTATTTTTAACTAAAGAATTTCTTCATGTCCTCCAAGTAATTGACTTCTAATGCTGAAAGGTATGATTCGACTCACCTCATTTGATTGCTCATTAACGCCCTGTAAGACAGACTTTTACTTCCAGGAATTACTGCATCAAACGTAATTTTTGTTTGATTGGACCCATACCTCCAAATATTGACATTATGCATAAACGTGCAAGCGAAAAAATTCTATGAGGAAATCTGATAGTCCAAGTTAGGTTCTGTTGCATAAAAATGGCTAAAAACTACCTCAGGTGTGTTTGAATTAGAAAAAAACAGAGGTGAATGAACTTCTGCAACCCTACTGCTTCTGAGATATCTATTGTCGAGAGGAAGGACAAGTGCTAGAAACAAGTCAGGATTTCTACAGATAATTTTGTGACAGGGGTGTTAGATGGTCTGACAAAGAGATGCTTTGCTGAAACTGCTTGAGAGGCTGTGATAGCCAGTGGTAGCCTTTGCTTCAGTGATCATGAGATAATAGAGCAGAAGAACTTGGGAAAACAGCTATCAGAATATTGACCAAAATCATCAAGGAAGCTTGTTTGGGGACAGGGAACCAGTAGCCATGGGAGGATGCCAGAGGGGCTAAAGATTGCTGATTGATCTTCAGGAAAAACCTCCTCAAAGTTCAAGAGCAGTCCATCCTGATGTACAGACAGTTGAGCAGAAATCCACCTTAGCTGAAAGAATACCTCCTGACTGTGTTGACCAGGCAGGCATGGACCACATATCCAATCACAGTAGTTGCTTTCTGTGATGAAATGACTGAGTATGCAGACAAGGGAAGAGCAGAGACCATAATTTACCTTGGTGTTCCAAGACCTTTGAAGGTCTTCTGTAACATCCTTGTAGCAAAATTACAGACTGAGGGGTGAATGGGCTAGACTTTAAAGTATTGGAAAACTGACTAAACCATTAGGCTCAAGGAGTTATGGGTCAATGGTTCCAAGTTTAACTTTGAATTTGGTAGCCAACAGGATAAGGTATTTCCTGAGTTTGATATGGGTCCCAATATGCTTTAATGACTTCATTACCAATCTGGACTTTGTTAAGGAATATACTCTCAACAGATTAATGGATGACACATATTTGGGGTCAATGACTAGTGAGAACATCCACTATAAGGACTCTTATGAAGGGTCTTTGACAAGCTGGAGGAATGAGCTGACAAAGACTTCTCAAAGCTCATTAAAGATGGTTGGAAAGTCCTGGGGTCTGCAGCAGAATAACTACATTGAGCAGTGCAGTCAGGGAACCATCTGGTTAGGTCGCAGCTTATTTGAGAAGGACCTGAGATCCTTGTGCACAGCAAAATGACCATCGGTCAGCATCATGCCTTTATGGCAATGGAGGCTAGCCATGCTGGGCTATGCTAGCGAGAGCACAAACAGTAGGTCTAAGAAAGTGATTATACTGCTTTATCAGACCACATCTGGAACTCTCTCTCCACTTTTGAACTAAATGGTCTTCAAGGTTTTCTTGACATAAACTCTTTTGTGATTCTACAAAAAAGGAAATTGCAAAGTAACAGTTAAACATATTATTTGGCACAGCACTGTGACATATAGTGGGGTTTTTTGTAAAAAATATCCCTTTACATCATAAAAGGATTGATTCCTGCTTCATTATATTTAATAAGATTTTTAGCTGGGGACATGAGATTTTTAGGGGATGAGAAATGTGATAGCCTAAAGGCAGTAACTTTAATATGAAGCCTTATGAAATTTTTTGGGATAATGAAGAGAAGAAGAATGTGAAGAATTTTTTTTTCTGTTTTGGGGCTTTCCAAGAAAAGAATCTACTTGGCTTAAACTGAAGCACAAATAGGATCATGTTATTAACTGTTTTGTAGTGAAAATTAACCTAGAGTTAATGTCTAGAAATGTGCAGAATTTAGGAATTGGGGTCAGTGTGATTACATTATTAGATACTGTAGCAAAGTCAAATTTCTATTTTCAGCTACAAACTGCCTTGTTTTGCCTAAATTTTGATTGTTTCGGCATGCTGACTTTCTATCTGCATCTTTGAATCAGGAAAGCCTTCTAATCAAGAAATCATATTTGATTATGCTACTAGTATGGAATAAATTGTGCATTTTCCATAAGCATGGATTAAATTGTAGAAATCAATGAAAGCGTAATTTTTATCCAGTTTCTGCTGAAACTTGCAGCAATTTTGAAGGGCTTTGAATATAACAATGTTATGGTTTCACTGAGATACTTGCATAGCAAGTATTACAGTGATACAGAATCATAGATTCTTTAGTAACTTTATATAGAGTTTCAAGAAAATGTACTCCATTATTTAAAAATCAAGTCAGATTTTTCAAACGAAACAATGGCTATAAAAAAATCCCAGACCCCAAACAAAACAACCCAATGAAGACCATATCCAATACTTCTCCAGCGCTGCTTGCATCACAGTATTTTGGTTACCATGATTTATTTTAGACCTGACTTGCACAAGTCATCCAAGATACATTGCTGTCTCACTATGCAGGGGGCAAGTTAATGAATCTCTATCCACTTGGAAACCATTCCTTCACTTAAACTGCCATTGCTAAGACTCTGCAAAACTTTCTGAATGGGTATCTAATATAACCTTTAATGACAAATGTTACTGTATTTTCAGGCAGCAGTTTGAAAAAAATGATCTTTTAAAACTGAATTTGAACATAGGATGTAAGATCAATGAGGCTTGACATACAGTGGAGGTTCTCCAGCATAGATCTGGAAACTCTGTTTTATACAAAACACAATTGACTTTGTTAAAGACAGAGATGGAAAGTTGTTTATGCCCTGAGGATTTCACAATTAACTGACTACAACTCAAATATAGTGTAAGTCTGTCTGCCTGTTCAGTCATTCAAATTTCCATATACCTGGATAAAGTGAGCAACAACTGTTCCTCAGCAATCTAATTGCACCTCTCTGGGGCAATCCTTATACAGCAGGAAAAGAAATGGGCTTCTTCCAAATCATTCTGAAGTGTGATAGAAACACCACACTAATGGCTCATATGTGAAATATAGACACAAGCAAGAAGCTCCATTTTCTAACGTTTCACAGAAGGGAAGAAAGTAAACAGAAATTATCTTTGATGACATAATCAATGGGTGAAGGAAAATATAATAATTGTGGCTCTTTGCCTCTTCCTACTTGATATTTATGCACCCCTTAATTACATTCTCATTTTTTAATTTCTGTTGCTTTTTGTGCGAAATTCCTCAAAGGGCTACTTTCACTGGCAAATTTGAAATGCTAAAAAAAGCAAGTGGAGAAAAAAGAGAATCATTGTCAAGCACCGTCCAAAATGCTTGCTTATTATTTGCTTGGAAGGACATCTCATTTCAAAATTTCATGTGAACTGTTTTTTTAAATTTCAAAATTAGTAAAAAGATGCAGTCCAAACAGTCTGCTAACTCTCTAGAACTAATTCTGCCTAATTCTTTTCTACTTAAGTTAGTATTCTGTTTAAACTGTTTGTTTCCGTATAGCCTACACATGTTAAAATTGCTTAATCCACTCAAAGATCTAAGTGTATACCAAGTATATACTTAGTACCTTGGAAGTGTTTCTTTACATGTGTGTATAAAGAGTAGGCATGCAGACATGTAGGAAGCTCAAAAATTCTGTGCAAAAAAACCCAGACAAAGTTTAGCAGAACATATTCTACCTTTGAAATTGCAAAGGAAATAAGCCACGACGGTAACCATGGGAATGGTTCATAGCTGCACTGATGATGGTTCAGACTTGATATTAGGGAGTATTTCTTTACAGAGACAGTGGTCAAACACTAGAACAGGCTGTCTAGAGAAGTGGTTAATGCCTGAACTCTGTCAGTGTTTAAGAGACATTTGGACAGTGCTCTTAACAACATGCTTTAACTTTTGGTCAGCCATTAATTGGTCAGGCAGTTGGACTAGATGATCATTGTAGATCCCTTCCAATTAAGATTATTCTATTCTATTCTATTCTATTCTATTCTATTCTATTCTATTCTATTCTATTCTATTCTATTCTATTCTATTCTATTCTATTCTATTCTATCCTATCCTTATTCTTATTCTTATTCTTATTCTATTCTTCAGGGCTGCATCAACAGACTGAGATACTCCTAATCCCAAACTGCACTATGCCACCCTGTAGCTTCCCATATGAATGTACTAGATTCGGAGACAACTTCAAGTTTTAATATGTTCATCTAGCACTTGCACTTCTCAACCCAGGCTCAAGAGGGAAATGAGTAGCTGCACAGTTCACAGCTGTGCACTTATGTAAAAAGAAATAGGAAGAATTGCAGTCACACTGCTTTCCCTGAGAGTCTATCTTAGAGGATAAAATTTAGGGTTGCAGGAAATTTCTATGGAGTCCTTTAAAATTACCTTCCCATCTTCATTAACTTTCTAGGTAACTTAGGTTCTTGGATTCGAAAGCCATTTTGCTAGAAACAGTATATAAGCTTGCTGTGTTTGTAAGTCAGATTGACTAGATTTCAGTCTGGATATGTCTGTATTTAAGAGATGGTTTGGAATTCTTCTATTAATTTCTGGAATTTATACTTATCTCATTTGCTTTTTTGGCCTTATCACATTCAAATTCTGTTTTCTCAAGAGATCAAATGTGTTCTAAAAGTCCCTGGATAGGCTCTATTTCATCCCTTAGTGGCTCAGAAGCTTTAACATTTCAATAAAAGACAACCTTACAACTGCTGCTAAAAAACTCAACGGTTTCAAGCAGATCATGGGCTGTGTATTCTTGTGATGAGAGCTATAGGATTCAGTTGTTATGTATAATGTTTCATCTCTAGCTGCAGAAACAAGTACTGCTGCACCAGTGTTTCAGGGACTGGATTCTTCTCCTAGATTTGTGACTAGGCTTCCTACACTGCATGAACAAAAGTGCAAAATGGAGCAGGATCTGAGGAGGTGCCGCTTGAACTAGCCAATACAAAAAATAAGCAAAAGGGCATTTCATTACCATCTTATGGGCATAATCTTTTCCGTGCTTCTTGAGTCCTGTGCAGAAATGGTAGCAAACACCAATTTAGCAAGGCACATAGCACGTACTTCTTTTTCCTGACAGTTGGGCATTGATTGCCAGGTTGCTAGCAGCTGAAACAAGGTATGTTTTGGTATACTAATCTCCTTGGTCAGTTGTCAATACCATGCAAACAGTGGCTATGCTCACACCTCTGTCTACATAATAATTTTTTCAAAAAGAAGTTATACCCTGATCTGACAAGCAACATATTCTTTCTAGAAAGCTTCATGTGCTGTTCTTAGAGAAAAACTGGACTCTGACAATTTTTAGTTATGGAGTGAAAGGCTACTTCTCAAAAGCCAACTTCAGTGTTAAATACTTCTTTCAACAATCTTTTTATTTGGAGAAAAAACAAAAACAACAACAATTGGTCAGAAAATTATCAGTTTCCTATTATAAATGCACTACTTTAATATTCTTTGTGTTCCTGGGCTCTAGTTTTAATTTCATGTGAGAAAACTGTATTTTCAAATTTATATAGAACTAATACATAGTATTTTGTTGCTATGGCAATATACAACCCTATTTCTTCCTTTATGAATGATAACAAATTATAATTGAGTCAAGTTACATTTTTTTCCCACCATTTCCTGAAGCTAGACTTTCTTGAAGACTTTGTATACACTCAATTTAAACTACTTTATTGCCCTCTCTAACAGGATTTTATGTTCTCCATGGGTTTCTTTGTTAAAGCTCTAAGCATTGATTTTAGCTAATGCTATCTCACTGGCAAACATTAATGCATAAATACAAAATGTTGGGGTTTTCTTATTAGGACAATGGAACATGTTGTCCAGACAGGTTTTGTGGCCTCCATCCTTGGAGTTTATCTCCACAGATGCTATTTGGAGTAAGAGGAAGGACTGTGACTGTTCTATGAGTCTTTTATTTGGATCCATCTTATTTGTGGGTCCCAAGGGCCAAGTTTATGCCAGTAGCTGTAGCTCAAAAACATAAAATGGGAATACGTGAAGAATTTGGAACTTCAAAGAATATAACTGATGCTGTTGAGAAAGTCCGTTCTCAAAGGTTTCATCATTGTGCCTCGTTTTACCCTAATGTTGTTATTACTTCTAATTTTGTCCTCTGTATCATTTGAGGTCACACCTTGCAATGAATGATAGTTTCCTTGGATCATTCAAGGAAATTCTTAGACCTGGAAGACACCACATTTTCACTGTTATTGGCCTGTCTTTAAACTCCAAGTAGAAATTAGATGTTGTAGTGTGATAATGCCATATGATATCTCTTCCTTCTGAAAGGAATCAAGCTCTTGGGTTTAGAATGTCTGAAAAACTATCTAGGAACAGAAAAACACAGTGAAATTTGCTCTTTAGCCTTTTAGAGTATGAGGTGAGCATTGCAAATTTGATCTATGGAGGAGTGGGCACTCCTAAATAGACCATTTAACATTTGAGATTTTCTATTTTATATATATATATATTTAAATATATCTAAAATAGAAAACCTTCTGTTGCCTCACAAGTTTTGTTTTTAATAAAGGCAATGTAGTGTAAATTATTATGATACGGCAAAACTCCCATTACACCTTAAATTCAATTATAATATGTATCATTCACATTCCTAAATGCACTTCAGGTCAGTCAACTATGAAAAAAATTCCCCTAAATTGTATTTTATTTCACATCTTGGATGTTCCAGATCAAAAAATACTATACTTGGTAATCTTTCTTGATGTCTCACTGGCATACATACACACATATTTATATATATCATATGCAAAATAAACAAAAATACTGTAAGTTTGTACGGATGTATGTGTAAGTGTGTAAATATAAATATATGCTTGTATACACACAACCATACAGACAACAAACTTAAGGGCTTTTTTTGCATTATTTTCTGTATTTCCAGGATTCCAGAAAATTATTTGAGAATTTCAAATTAGATAGATCTGTTAAGACGGAGTTTGTCTTTAATATTCTGATCTGTCATTTCTTCTATGTAACAAGCCAGCTGTTATTTGAACAGCATCATTCATTTCCTCAATGGAATTATGACACTACAATCAACCTTCATTATCTTCCCATGCTCTTATATGAGAAATAAGTGCAGAGGAAATACTTTGTAATTACTCTAGGCAGATTTCCCACATGTTAGAGATGCCATAGATGGGATTAATGAATGTCACTTGAAAAGGTTGAAGTAGACAAAAACAAAATTAGGCTTCAGTAATCGCAATATGCAGATGGGTTGAAATGCTAGTGGGAAAAAATCCCATCAGCAATTAAATTTGCTTCTTGGAACAGCAGATGTGCATAGTCTCTTACTGAATACTGAGCACACTTGAAAGGAATTTTTAGAGGAAGAGTGCTGAAATACACACATATCTGATCAGGCACGGCTAGGACAAGTGACAGGTTAGTGTATATTTTACTTAGCAGGCATCAGGACACCTCCCTCTCTGCACAAGAGATTAAGTTGTGCTAATGGTGCACTTTTTACCATTCCAGCTGCTTTCTGCTGTGGAAAACTCTTCTGGCATCAGAGACTAAAGGCCTGATCCAGAACAGCAACTATATGGGACATATTGACCCTTCAGTCTCTGAGAAATGTCTCCTTTGGAGACATTTTGCAGCCGGCAATAGCTGTTATCTTTCTCTGTAGATAGTCTTCAAGATTACTTACTGACAAGAGAAATGACACAGCTAAAAAAATCACCAACATGACCAATTTAGCCACTTAGAGGACTTGCTCTGAGTCACCAAGCAGGGAGCTGTAATCTAGAGAGGTAAATGCATTATTGAGCAACATAAGTATCAAATCAGTTGTTTCGGCTTGTAGTGCCGGGCTTTCAACAACTGGCTAAATCTTCCAAGGTCCAAACAAAAGGTCCACATTCATCACCACAGGATGGATACCTCTTGTTACCACACCCAGGGAATGTGAGAAGGATAAATGAGCAAGGAGACAAGTTCACAGGGTTTCTACTTGTGCTGATCTTTCATTGATGGCTTTTATTCTCATATAATCTGTTGGTCAGCATGTAAAGTGACGTCAGAGCACTTTGGAATAATTATTCCAACTCCTAAGTGTGCTCCAGTCCCTTTTGGTTGTAGCAGGTAGAAAGGATTTGACTATTACAGACTTGTCATCTTCTACCTGATCTGACCCAGTGGATAAAAATGAACTTTTACTGAACAAACCAGCTTCTTTTCTTCTATAATGAGAACCTACGTTCCATCATCTCTCTCCCATGCTGGTTTCTGCTGTACCCAGCCGCAGCAAGATCTCAGGCTGGATCCAGAATCTGGCACTGTGAATACAATGGGCAAAAATGTATGCAGACTTAGATACATAAAATTATGAAGAGGTGCAGCATTATAGAAATAACCAGTTAGACTAAATCTTATCTGTGATTTGATCTCAGCCTCTTGGCCTACAATAATTTCAGCTCATCAATTAAAAAACCCTCATAAATAATACTCTTAAAATTATTTTAAAAAGATAATTTAGTAACATCTATCCTTTTTCCTGGAGCTGTACTCATTCTTCCAGTGTCCCTATGGGCCCTGCAGAAAACAGTCCCAGACTTTTTCAAGCAGAGTAGTGCGCATGGAGAGGGAAATGATCTATGATCTAGTGGGTGGCATCCCTGCCTGTGGTGAAGGGATTGGAACTAAATGATCTTTAAGGTCGCTTCCAACCTAAGCCATTATATAATTCTATGATGAGTCCTGGACATCCCTCACTCTTCAGGAGGAGAACAGCAGTTGTTGGAAGGGGTACATTCCTCCTTAATCTTGGGGTCCACATGTGGCTATTTTTACACATTTTCTTAACAAGACCTGCTTTTACTCACTGAGCATCCCCCCAAATCTTTTTCCAGCTCTTGTGAACATGAAGGGCTCTTGTGTGTCACACAGTGACTACCTAGTTCTATTGGATCTTTACCAAGCAGCATTCCCAGAAGCTGCAAGTCAGGCAGTAGTCCCTTGACTACTGCTAAAACTAACTTAGGCTCAGAGAGGCCATGCATCCCTCCTCTGTCAGTTCTGTGCCAAGACTACGGTCTTGTGTGACTGTTGGCAAAAACTACATTTACTGATGCATGCTACCACTATGAGATTACTGATGGTGAACAGAAGCTGTTAACCTACTCAACAGTGACTATTCAAAATGTGAATAACTATGTGGGAGTGGAAAAGGTTACCTCTAAGCCAGTCTAATACAATCATCTTCCGTTTTTATTCCTTTTCGTTTATGCAGCACCCTTCTACCTATTCTGCCTGTATGGTCAAATCTCTTTGCATGTGAATGCAAATAGACCATTCTGAAATGCACTGTATGCTGTGAAAAATATTTCAAAATCATAACCACTGTGAGCATGGAACAGCCTGATTTAGAGAATGCAATGCATACAATAAAAAAATTTACCAGCTATGTCAGGTATTTATGGAATTTTCCACAGGAAGAAAAAATAATTTGGTATATCCTCTATCAATTTTCTGTTTATTAATCAATTAATATTTAGGTCAGTATATAATAAATTGTTACGGCAATGTCCTGTTTTGAACCCTCATACTTTTCAGAATCTTACTTTTATTTTTAACTAATTGTTTAAGAATTAAACAACAAGAAATATGTTGTTAGCTCTGATGAGAGTAGCTCCACAAAAAGCGCATCTCTAATCTCTGGAAAGGTCTTAACTACGTGGCAATTGGGTTCCTGGGTGTGGAACTGTGCAAACAACTGCCATACCCACCTTTTTTGTCTACAGTCTCATATACAGCTTCCGATCTCTGCACTAGCCTTTCAAGCATAGATCAAGAATTCATTGCAGAGAACAGCAGATGGTTTTCATTGTTATTATTCTTACTTACACCAAAAATGCTTATATTTATAAGCAGGCTTTGGAACAGTGTTTCCTCCTCTATGTCTCATTTTTGTTTTGAAAGTCATTTGAACATCCCCAGATTTCCAGATTAGACTCAGTACGTGATTTATCTATTTAATCAATACTCTTGCAGAGTAAATCTTACCTTCTGCTTCCGCCTGTCCCGTCATTTCTGAAAGCCTAGCAGTTGCATGCCTCTCACACCTTGTTATCAGATTGTTTTATGCATTTAGTGATAGGCAATAATTAAAAAAAATTCAGAAAAATAGTAGATTCGGGGTTGTTATTATCCGTTAGCAGTCAGTATGCCTCATGCTTTCTATAAGAAGACTTTCTTCAACTGCTTATTAGTCTTCCTTGATATAGCTGTTTTCAACTCAAATTTTCCATGCTTACAGCCTGTTTCTGCTCAATAGAATTATTTGTTTTTAAATCAACTTGTAAACTATTTGTTAACAATGATGCAATGGAAAAATACATATTTTCTTACTTAAAATATTCAGCCTAGGGTTTTTGCTTTTTTTTTTTTTTTTAAGAGGATCCATCATGCACATATGCATTTGTGTATTTTGCCAAGCATGTACCTTTTCCCTCTACGGAAAAAGCTGCTTAGCTTTGACCTTTGAAATGGCACAGTTTGCTTATGTTCTACCAATATCCTCTTGCTACAGATTTCCAGGATAAAGTGTCTCAAAATGCCAGCTCTAGCAGGTCTAGCATGTGGCTGAATGAAACTGTGCTTAAAACTGTAGTTGTAACCTATTCTTGCGCCAGATCCAGGTTTAAGATATTCTGTGTCTTTTCTCTCCTGTGTGTTTGGCAGCAATTTTCTTGCTGGGCACAAGAAATCTGAAAAAAGACTGTAATTTATTCATATACAAAGGAGTTAAAATAGCATGGGAAAGTAAGAGTGACCGTGGAACAGCACAGAAAAACATGGCCTGGGGCAAGGGATGAGATGCAAAGTCGTAGATGGAGGAAGCTTGTATTGCAGGCTGTGGGGAAAGTGGGACTGGAAGACAGGATTGGAATAGTGTGTCAAGGCAAGAGATTGAATATGAAAGTGGAGGAGGTAGTACAGAAGAAGGAAATTAAAGTCTGCTATGGAAAAAAAAAAAGAACTGCAAACTGATTAGGCATCTGGATGAGAAGAGTCAAGTTGAGAACCAGTGTGTGTCTCAGTTTGAGACAAGAGAGAATTATTTAACAAGAACAGAAGTGAATACAACAAGTTTTATTACAGAAAATATAATATGAATAATAATAGTGATAAAAAATATTTATATCTTAACAGCAACCACCTCAGACCAGTGACTTCCCAAAATACTCACACACACACCCCCTTCCCCCCCAAATGCAAACCCACACCCACACCAGGGAGAAGCACACACCTTTCCACCTGGCACTCCCCTGGAATCCCAGAGGGAAAAAAAAAAAAGGAAAAAAAAAAGTTGCTGGAAAAGTTTGCAATGGGAGAAGCTGTTAGCGGGAAATGCTGAATTTGCTGCTGCCAGAATCTGTGCTCTTCAGGGAACCTTCGCTGGTGCTGAAGAAAATGCGGGACAGCCCTCTCAGGATAGCGAAGGGCTGCTGGAAAAAAGTAATCCACAGCAAAGATGCAGAGAAACGAGGCAGCTGGGATCTCTCACAGATAAGAAGACCCTCTGACTCCTTGCTGGTGGGAACAAAGAGGCAGAGCCTTCTGTGCACTATACTTTTAGAACACCTTTGTGCCCGCCCTGCGCGGTTCCAGTTCTGTCCAATAAGAAACAGCTTGGAGCCATCTGTCCCTCCCTTCTCTTGCATCACTACAAAATGGCAGTGCCCAGCACAGCCATGCGGCACCCCCACCCCCAGCCCAGTGGGGCAAGCTCCGAGTCCACGCGGCACTGTGGCGGTGAGAGTGCGCCCACACCCTGCCCACACGCCCGCTCCGTGGCACAGGCAATTGCGAAGCAGGCATGCACAAGGGGCAGGGACTCTCTCCCCAGTGCGGCGGCACTGCCCGTCACTGCTCTCAGGCATCATCATTGCGCATCCCCCGTAACTGCCGGTCCAGAGATGAACTGGGCAAGGTCCGTTGCCGCTGAAACACAGAGGTCAGCTCCCAGCCACATCACAGATGTGAGGCACGTCGTGTGCTTCAGCTTTGAGCAACTGAAGAAAAACAGTTCACTCCTGGCCAATGAACGCCTCCCCCCACCTCGCTCTGAGAGAAAGGAATGAGGAAGAAATCAAAAGAGAAAGATTAAAGTCATGACAGGGAGCCAAAGGACAAAACATAACCGGGCAGGTAAGTATGACTTGTGTTCTGGTTTGGACTCTAGGGGGCACAATTAGGATGACAGACTTAATACAGGCAACCAGCAAACACAGTTTTATTTATTTGGGCTTTATAAAATTATAGGACTCTAATAGGCACTAACTAAATACACAGATAACTGACCTGGCAATATTACAGGATAATGACAAAAACAAAATGACAAACTGCTCCTCTAAGCTAAGCTGGTGGGCTGAGGAGCAGGGAAGGAAGTGAAAAGCCACCTCGGAAATGGTATTTTCCAGTTCTCAGAGCTTCTGAAAGACAGAAGAGTGAAAAGCACCCCCCAAGGAACTCAAGGGAGAAGATACCACTAGCGTTGCAGTTGGGCGGTGTTTCACCATCACTGTTGGAGCTGTGGTGGTACTGTGGGGTGAGAGAAACCGGGAGGAACTGAGAGGGGCAGCAGCCGATGTTACCTCAACTACAACAAGCTGGGAAAGGGAGCTGATTTCTGGGTTTCGTGGCTTTTATGTGCTGCCAATCCCACATGCTCTTGGGGCAGCATTCCCGGCCGTGTCACCTTCCCATTGGATGACAGCACAGGGATGCCACCCCTCCACAAGATATCAGCACCTCAAGCAAGACGGCGCTCCCGCCAAAAATCACCCACGTGGCCGGACTTCAGGGCTCAACAGCGTCGTTACCGCCTCCTGCAGGGCACCCATGGGGCCCGCTGCCTGCTCCAGCCACCTCGGAAGGGCTGCAGGGCTGCCCCAGGATCAGCCACTGCCGCCTCCCGTCCCTAGCCTGCAGTGCGGATGTGTGAGGAGAGGGCAGGGCTGGCACCAGTGCCTGCCATGCCCAGTGGGACGGCCGCCTGCTGGGAGAGGGTTCAGTGTCGCTCCTGCCAGTGCCACAGGGGCACTGGCCACCAGCGCACCGTTGCAGGAATTCACCCCGGGACTCTCAGGAACCCTGCCACAGGTGCCACTGGCAGGGGAGGGCGGCAGGTGCAGCCACTGCCTCGTTGCAGCCAGCAGAAGAGGCACTGTGCAGCCCCCTGCTGCCGGCAGGGGCCCCACACGGCCCCAGCAAAGCACTGGGATGGCGCTGGGCACTGCTGCCCGCTCGGGGGGAAGGCACCACCACCATCCCCACCCCAGCCCGGAGCGGTGGATGGCGAGGGGAAACGGCAGCAGCCACCCACTGCGGCCCCGGCTCCAGCCTGCTCGGGTGATCGCTGCTGCCGTCCGGGGCTCGCTCTCCATCAGCGACGCAGCCAGGGTAAGCACCCCGTGAGTGACGAGCGGGGCGGTTGGAAACGCGGAGTGGCACCAGCAGGGGCCACGGACCAGCGCCATCTGCGGGACCAGCCCATGCCGCCTGTGCAGTGTCCCAGCTCCAGCCCAGAGCACCCTGGAGCCAGCACCAAGGGGTCCAGCTGTTTTCTGTGCTTCCTAAAAAACCGTGGTTTTAAACGTTCGAACAAACAAATACCCCAAACATCCCCCCTCCCCCCAGAAAACCCCAATATTAAACCCATTACAACCTGACACTGAGGCAAGATTGAGGGGCAAGGAAAAGGATTGTGGGTATAGAAGAACCAGGGATGAGGAACTAGATGAAAATAAAATCTGGCAAAAGGTCCGGGAAGTCAAGATTCAGTATTGCTAAAAGGGAGGTGCTCAAAACATTTACAGCATGGCTGTGGGCTCAGGAGATGGTCCTGGTTGTTTAAATGGTGAGAAAGGAGTTGTTCAGACAAGGAGACTAATTAAAAATTGGAGAAATGAGACTGACTGCGTGGGCCTACAATGAGACTAAATGACAGAAGAGAGAGGAGAGGAGAGGGAGAGGGAGAGGGAGAGGGAGAGGGAGAGGGAGAGGGAGAGGAGACTGCAGTGGGGAAACTCCCCTGAATTTAACCAGACAAAATTAAGTTAGAAGGGCATCAACAGAACAGCCCATATGCAAGAAGAAAACTCCTACCAGAGCGTGAATTTGATAAAATGGTCAATCAAAACTGCACGATCCATGATTAGGGGAAGGGGAGGGGGGTGTAGTGGGAAGAGAGAGGTGTGTTAGGATACGGCACCACCCATGTACGTGCTCCATACCTGAACTAATATATCTGTGCAAGCCCAAAGCTCTCCAGGGCTATTTCATTTGCACTTGCAATCCAGAGGAGTTAGGCAGGGAAAAGTACCACACTAAAAGAATTATGATTCAGTTTCCTAGTGCCTTTGTTAGCTCAAATATTTCTATTTAACATTGCACAGTGCTTGGTATCATCCATGCTTCTTGAGTTATTTTCTTTTCAATGTCAAACTTACATAAATCACTGCTATTGCTAACTGCTTATTATTTCAAATTACAGAGCAGGTAAAGTTCTGATTGTTACAGTTTACTTTCTTAAAAACCTAGAGACTTCTACACAAAAAACATTCTGCATGCAAATACATAAAAAGAGCATTTTTTGAGCTTGAAAAATCACTATGCATAAAAATGATGTTGACTACCAGAGCAAAGCCTGCTCATGTTGAAGAAGGTAAAAAATCTGCTCTTATCTTACCTGTCTTTTCTGAAGTGGCGAAGTTTTTTGCTGAAATGTCAATATAAATTTTACCTGTGAAAGGATAAAGCCTTAGCCTAACTAGAAGCATGAACAGAGAACAAGCAACAAAAATGTATGTTACAAGTTTTCCATAGCAAAAAATGTTTCACAAATCACTGATGATCTCTTTGCACCTCTGTAGTTCAGTGGTTGTTGAGATCAGGAATATCATTCTTAGACTAAAAGACTGGGGAGAAATAAACTAGTAATGCTTTTTTTTTTTATCCCCCTGTTCTTGTTCTACTGTGCATTCCACCAGCACAAGGTTTTATACAAGCTCAGTAAACCATTTGCGAGCCAAACAGTGATAATTTGGTTTTGGATAAGGCATATCATTAGGGGAATTTTTTGAAAGAGTAATGGAAAGCAGTTGGCAAGATGACAGCAGATGTACAACCTAGTCTGGAGATGTTAGTACAGATGCAGCAGTGCAGCCACTTCTTGCTTTTGAGAAAGGTCAGTAGAATATGCAGACATCTCACACAGAATGTAGATGTTGCTGAGGATTATAAGCGAGATGTAAGTTCAACACAAAAGTGAACTGAACATGCAAACACAAAATTCATAGAGAAATTTTACCCACAATAAGGGATGTCAGCCATAACAGACTGATGGTCAGACAGGCCATCACACCTCACTTATTCCTAGAAGTAAAAGGTGATGGTTCACATCTGCAGACAGCCCACAGTGAAGCAAATGCTAAAGCTGACCAAAATTAATCAAAGCTCAACTACTTAAATGTGCTTTGAATTGAGTCTTAAGACAGTACTCTGTCTGAGTCCTCCTGTTGTGTGAGACTACATCTCCCAGCAGGCTGGAATGCAAAATCCCCGAGGACCATTGCTTATTTGACACATATTTGCACAGGATTATGTCTATTTTAAGTTTTATTTGTCCTAATTTCAAACAATTAGGAACAGCAATTAGGAATACACATCTCCAGCAGTTTCTCACAGAGAAATTCTAGAAGGGAACTAGCTGATTTAAGACTGGAGTCACCTTTGTTACTGTTTGTATTTCTCCCAAGCTATAATGGAAAGTAATGGCTCCTTGTTGGGTCTCTGGATGGAGAATGTTAGATCAGGGGCCTCCAAAAACAAGTCCATGCACATCTCGTACTGAAGCGTGAGAGGTTAAGGCCACAATAAAATTCTCTAGCTATGGTCTGGATTAAACAGTTCAAGAAAGGGGAGGGGTGATTTGAAAACTCACTGACTGCTAAGGGAAGGGATGGGTAAAAATAGAGTCCTCAAGTACTTTCATAGTCATAGACAAATTATGAAATCATCCCCTTGGGGTATATAATCTTTTTTCATATTAATGAAGTTTTGCCCTCTATAAAGATCTCTTTTATTTTATATTTTCAGCTAGCACTGCATTATTTTATTGTTCTCTGTTGCTGATGTGGCAATCTCACCCTGTTAGCCCTCCAGATATATTAGCAATTCTAAAATGCCATTTTACTTTTGTGAGAAAATGTGAAGAAGAAAGAGTTCCTTCTACCTCTCACTGAAACAACAAAATATTTCTTCTGATCATTCATGTTAATTTCTTGTATGTTTTGACTCACTTTACATCACCTCACTTCATGAAGTCATCCTGTGAGAAACAGTATACCCAGCAGTACCGTGAAAAGGGTAATTAGAGATTTTACGAGGTCAGTATCCCATTCTGATCTAATACAGTTTTAATTTGTTTCCTGTTGATTTGATTTTTTATTTTTTCACCTTTTTTTTCTGAATGTAATTTCCATCTCTGGGCAGGTAAGGTTGATTTGTCTGATTATGAGCTTTTGCAAACTGAGTTTCTCCCCTGCTCCACAAAATTCTTAGTTTTTTATTTTTAGTCTCCTTGATTTTTAATTTCAAATTACTACATATTTGTGTTGCCATCCTGACCTCTCTCAGATAATCACTACTGTCTTACACACTTCTCAGGCACTTGCTGAACATAAACAAATTACAATGTATTTACATTCATTATGTCAAATTCTATTATTTACCTCTTGTTTGCTCATTTAGTGGAAATAGAAAGTGCTAAACTACTACCACCACTTATGCCTTTGTAGTCAAAACAAATCTATTCACACAACAATTATTTCTATAAACATGAATGTCTCACTCGAAACAGGAACCAGCATACTAGTCCATCATCCAGTTCCTCAGCAAAGAAGTGCCAAAGAGCAGTCTGCAGAGCTCAGCAAATGGAGAGAAATCAGGAAGAAGGAGGGGTGGAGTGGGTTGTAGGAAAGCCAGAGCAGAGAGACTCATCAACAAGCAGGGAAGGCAAGAGAAAGGGAGAGAAATAACCAAGAAATAACCAAGTAGTGAAGAACAAAGACAGAAAGGAGAAAATCAAGAATGATAAAATGACATGGAAGGGAGAAGAGAGAAAGGAGGGAAGATAAGGTGGCCTACAAAAGCACTGAGGAAAAAAATAATCAGCATATTCATCACAATATCCCCTTCTTATTGAATCTGAAGGAGCACTCCCTGTCATATGAACATCCTAGATCTTACATGAATTATAAAGGAGTAAGATAGCATATCAGTCAAATATCAGAGTTTCTAAGTCCATGATTTTATGATATAGGAGAACCTGTCTTCAGATTCCCAGTACCATATCAAACTACTGCAGCTGCAAGGAGAAAAGTGCTGATATCATGCAATCTTTCTGTGCTGGCTCAAATTAATGCAGAACTTCTAGTATGTTAACTCGGTGCTATAACAAGCTTTATCACATGTTATCTGTTTTCTCACAGCTGACATAAAGGCAGCATAACAGCATAAATCTAGCATAAAATTCATGTTGAGTGCTCTGGCTAATTCAGCAGAAATGTATACACATGTTGATACTGATATTTATAGTGCTGTTCCAGCAGGGCATAGAAGTGGTAGTAAATACTGTTTTAATACACTGCAAATGTTGTTATGAGCAAAAGGGAATATACCATATACCTGAAATGAAGTATTTACTTTTAATCAAATTAATATTTTAACAGTCTAAATTAACCCTGTTACAAAAATCTATACTCATTGTTCAAATTAATACAGAGATGTCTCATCAATAATGGTCTTCAAATTGTTTGTGCCTGCCCAGTGTTTGTTCATGTATTTGCCCCCAAGAAGCGTGAAAGATGAACAGCAGCCTCCACCCGCCCCATGTGATACAGAGGGCTATTGCTTGTCCCACAGTGACTACCAAGGTTTGTCAGGCCTTTGCCACGTGTAATATTCTCACAAATAAAGTTACAAGAGGACAGGCATTATCCAGTCGACCACAGCACAGTTATTAAAGCAAGATAAGGTCAGTTCAGACAAAGACAAGTCCAAGAAATCCATAAAGCTATCAAAAGCTGCAGACTCTTACTAATAATGGAAAAAATCGTGTATACATGGATACAAGCTCAGTGTTGTATGTTCATTTGAAATCCTTTGTAAAACTGTATGATGCTCCGTAAATCTGCTTTATATTGATGGTAATTGAAAATATGATCAATAGAAGCCTTCTTTTACTTTTCAGCTAACAAATCAGCTAGGCTGCATACTTGTGAACTCAACTATTAGTGTTCCAAGGACTAATGTTTAAAATAATGGAGTTCTGAACTTACATGCTTCTATAGAGGAAAATATCCCTGATGTACTTTCTCTTCTCTGTGAAGCATTTAATTTAGCCTACCCTGCAGAAATCACAAAAGGCATTAGTTCCATCTCAATTATTGCAGTTGGGTTCTGTTAGAATCCCAATTTATTTCACAGCAGCATGTTCTTATGTGTTGTTAACACCTGACTGCTGAAAGTACCAGGCTTATTTCAGTGGGTTCCTTGAATGATGGCTTCTAGTCTCTACTGACAAATGGTGACTGGGCAAACAAAACCCCATGAGGGAAGTGCTGACAACCTCTGCTGTGCTTACCTTTACCTAGCTGCAAATTTTGGCTAGAAACTTTCCACACCCCTTCCTTCCTCCTCCTTTCTCGAAGGTCAGCCAAGCATAAATAAAGACCTTATTTCAGCAGATGGTGTTCCTCATTGTTATTCGTATTGGTATTCAGGGATGTTTGAGTCCATGGACACAAGAATATTATTGCCCACTGCTGTTATAGTTTCATTTTGACTTTAATTTCTAAGTGTCCATACTGCCAAAATAATCTGTGCCACCTCCTAATTAATAATACTTGGCATGAAGTATTACTCTTCATGGTTTTGAACTTGTAATATATATCTGTATGTTAACAGGTTGCTCATGCTGCATTCTGTCAAGAGAAAGCAGAGCATTCAGGTGATCCTTGTAAGCTAGTCAAGAAGGCTGAACCACAAAAGAGGGCATATCAACCTCTACTTTTAAGAAGAAAAATGTTATCAGACTCCTGTCTCCTCCAGTGCCCACACTGGAAAGTGATCATGTTACTGTAAAGATTATTTTGCAGAAGATTTTGCTTTTTTCTCTGTTTTAAAGGCAGACAAACTGGTGGAGTTTTTTTCCTATGTGAAATGCCCGAGTCAATTTAAGCAAATTGGAAAGCAAAGTACATCTTCCATTTCCCATGAGATAGCCTCTGTTTTCTACAAGCCTTGAAGAAGACAATTTAATTTTTGGATTTTCTAATTTCTTAGTGACTTGATTTTGCAGTTGTATCATTTGTACCCTAGATATCCCAATAGAAAGACACGTTCCTATTCCTGGATAGAAATAAGCCTGGGTATGCCAGGAGGCTGCAAATGTTTTATAGACACCCAGGACAAGTACTTAAAGCAATTGCTACTTCTAGAAAGAGGTGCTGTTATTTCAAATGAATCTTCAGAAAGGATCTTCAAAACCAGAGAGAGACCACAAAATCTCTTCCCTTTAGCCAGAATAGATGGTGTTGCTGCCCTTCTTCCTAGGGTCAAAGAGTGCCAAGTGAGCCTTACATAAATAAGAAACTTACTCACTGGCTCAAGGCAGCAGTGCATGGTACATACACCATGAAACATTCAACATATTTCAGATTATTTATGTGGTAGTATCTGGAAGTATGAGTCTGCAGAAATGTTAAATATCTAAATTCCCACTGTAGTAGTCACATTTGAGATCTAGAACAAGACTCAGTTGCATATAAAAGTATCCAATAGCATGTGCAACAATTGTATGAGCATCCATACTTTCCATGGTATTTCTCTGTTGAAGTTCTCCATTTAAACAGAGACAATAATAGTTGTGAAAATCTGCTGATACTTTTGAAGACCTCCAATATGTGGCTTACCAGGAATGAAAATTATTGTCTTTTCAGCAATGTATGTTATATGAGAAGTGATGTGGACACATGTTGTCAAGAACAACAGAAATCACTGAATAGATGTGATGACCACAACAGCCACTGCATGAGGAAGAGTATTTCTTTTAAAATAGTAAGAAATTCAGTATTGCATCATAATGCATATGTTACAATGATAGTGCAAAAAGTGATGTTGCACTAAATGGCATAAAATTGTCATCCTGGATTTTGTGTCTATTGCAGACTTAACATTTGACAGGTGCTGTTGACTCCCTCAAAGGCAGGGAGGCCCTGCAGAGAGACTTTGACAAATTAGAGGACTGGAAAACCACCAACCTTATGAAGTTCAACAAGGGAAAGTGCCTGATTCTCTATCTGGGATGGGGCAACCCTGGATGTTTGTACAGACTGGGGAATGAGATGCTGGAAAGCAGTGCTAGGGAAAGGGACCTGGAGGTCCTGGTCTGTGGCAAGTTGAATATGAGTCAGCAGTGCCCTGCAAAGCCAGGAAGGCCAACCATGTCCCGGGGAGCATCAGGCAAAGCATCGCCAGCCGGTCAAGGGAGGTGATTGTCCTGCTCTGCTCTGCACTGGTACAGCTTCGCCTTCAATATTGTGTGCAGTTTTAGGAACCACAATGTAAGAAAGATATTAAGCTATTAGAGAGTATCCAAAGGAAGGCAATGAAGATGGTGAAGGGCCTTGAGGGGAGGCTGTATGAGGAGTGACTGAGGTCACTTGGTCTACTCAGCCTGGAGAAGAGGAGACTGAGGAGAGACCTCATTGCAATTACAACTTCCTTGTGAAAGGAAGAGAGGGGCAGCCAGTGATCTCTTCGCTGTGGTGACCAGTGACAGGATCCAAGGGAATGGCCTGAAGTTGTGTCAGGAGAGGTTTAGGTTGAATATTAGGAAAAGGGTTCTTCACCCAAAGAGTGGTTGGGCACTGGAACAGGCTGCCCAGGGAAGTGGTCACAGCAGCAAGCCTGACAGTTCAAAAAACATTTGGATGATACTCTCAGGCACATGATGTGACTCTTGGGGATGGTCCAGTGCAGGGATAAAAGTTGGACTCAGTGATCCTTGTGGGTCCCTTCCAACTCAGCATATTCTGTGATTCTGTGATTCCTTCAGTTAAATGTGTGGGTTATGTTTACAAGTTGGCTTTAAAACTGTCACTTAATGCTTTGCAAATAATGCAACAGGCCTAGATTTTGAATGTTTGGTCACATGCACATTTTCCCTCCAGGTAAAATGCAATGGCAAATGAAATTTATTTTGGACCTGGTTTGCTTATCCTAAAATGGTAACATATGCAAATGAACCTTAATATTCCTCTGTTAACAATTTTTTGTTAATAACATGATACCTTCCTATTTTCTAAAGTGTCAATTTTAGTAATTTAAGAACTATGATGATATTAAGTATAAATCTTTGGCAATTAGTTTCCTTCTCTGTCCTCATTCAGACATTACACAGAGTTGTATCTAGCCATATTCAGTTGTGAAAGGGAACTTGACTATCACATGTGATCTAAATCATGCAGTATTCCTGACTGAATCAAATACAATAGCAATGGTGGTCTTCAGGATCTTACCTTGCAATCCATTACTGGAGATCAAGATTACTGCATGTGTGACTAAACCATCTAATTTCTAGAGTAATTTCTACTCTTTGATGCTATGTTCTTAGATTAAACTAAAAAGCCAAGAGCTCAGACTTTTTCTTGAGTCTTCACTTATTGAAGAAGCCGCAATTAGTCCTTCCTTTCATCTAAATCATCCTGACAGGTAAGTGAAGAATTATTTTCAATTCTTTGCATTTGGAAATGACAGCTACATTTCAACACCATTATTTGCCTTCAAGCTGTGTTTCTCTGCCTACCCAAATCCTATTCTAGGTTCTGTCACATTTTCAGCAATTCAGAGTGCTCATTTTTAGATGCCAGACTGGGCACAGGCTGTTATAATTCATTATACCAGATAGGGTGAAGGCAAGAGAATTTTGGGTTTGTGATTTTTTGAATTCAAAATTGGAATTGACCAGTGGAAGCCAAGTCTTAGAAGTCCAAGGCCAGACTGAAGTATCTCACTGTAGCATATGTATGTATGTTTTGTACACATTTCATTGCAGAATGTGACTGGTAGCCTTAAGACTATGTTGCTTTTTAAAAGTTCTTTAAATGTTTCATTTATGTACTAGGGAATGTTTTGCTATTTGTGCCCAGTATTTTCATTGTGTGCAACAGAACTCCCTACAGGCTCTGAATTACTGGGTGTTAAATGGAACAGTCCTTTAGTCCCGCCTGCATGCAGAGAGTAATTTGTGAGCAAGGAATTAAAAGCCTGGGTCCTAATATAACAGCTGGCAAATCAACATTGTGTTTCATTCATTCAATTAAACTACACAGTGAGATTTGGGATTTGGTTCAAGTTCTACCCTGGAAGAATATGAGACTTTCACTGAGAGTTTGATGTAGTCCTCAGTGACTTGCAGCTATCAGATAAACTGCAGCTCCCACAGCCCTGGAAGATTTATGACCTTCACTCTAAGGTTAACTACAGCTGTTAAGTCCAGAGTTTTAGAGGCCTGAGCCTCTGACACTCATTGAGTAGATGGGCTGTATTTGTGAAGCTGACTAATCTCCCAAGGGTTGCTGTGAATCATTCTTCAAAGTACTGTTAGAAAGATGCTGGGTGTCAAGCGTGAAACAGGTCTGTCATCACCAGGGATAACTGCTCCACTGACAGACATATAGAAACAAAATATTCTGAAATATGGTAGCAAAATATTGGCTGGTACAAGAAGAAGAAAATTTGGTTTTTCTTTCTCTGTGCAAACTGAAATGATACGTATCAGCATGCTATGGCAAGTGTATCTCCTTCACTTATGGGTCAATAAATGAATTTATGCTAAATGGTCATGTCTCTTTCTTTTTCAATTGGTCTGTCTGACTTTATCCATGGTCATCTACCCTGTATGGACTACATATTAATTGTTTGAAGAAATTACTTTCCATGTATTCGCAAAAAAAGTATCCCACTCCAAGTCCTCTAACATAATTTTTGCACATGACTTGCGGAAACCGAACTCACAACGCAGGCCTCGTTATGAGAAAGGTGTGTTTATTCTGCGCAGGGAGCAGGGTTACAGATCCATTCCAAATCCCCGCTCCCCGATCACATGGCTGTCCCGGGCTTATATCCCCCTCCCGAGTGACAGCCGTCACACAGCTCGGGTTGGCCCCTCCTGCTCCGAGCCCACCCTCTGCTCCGCCCCGTCCCTTCGAGGGCTGGGCTGTCACTGCCATCGTCCCGTCGCAGACAGGGACACCCTCCTCTTCTAGGAGACCCTGAGATGTTGTTCCAGGCTGTTGTGATGTCTGGTTTTCGCCGTCTCTGTCCCCCTTATCTGATGTTCGTGTCTGGTGTTTGCAGAACCTGCTCTATCCCAGCCCTGTGTCTCAGCAGGGCCCTGACTTCCCTTTCTAACCCCAACTCACACAATACTTTTTTTCTAGATGCTGCTTTTATTTTTCATATCATTTACCTCATTTCTCTTTGAGCTGCACTGGGACAATTCCCAAACAGAAGTCTAAACTGACTGTGTGCATATGTAGTCGTCTTTCTCCAACAGCCACAAGATAAGACCTAGAAACCTATTGCAAAATAATCGCATATCGTTTCTTTTTCAAATGCCCAACAGTTTTCAAATATAAGCTCTTCTTTAAAAAAAAAAAAAATCTTCCTTTTTTCTTTCACTTTAAATAGATTTGTAGATCCCTTCCATGCTTCATTATCTGTTCCCTGTACTTACCTACCTTACTTAAATCTGTTGTTTTCCAAAAACAGATGGGTGAACTTTTTCTGTATATAGTGGAGAGTTAGAAAAGACAGACACTTTCATTGTTGATATAAATTTAACATTTTTGTTTATTAAGATAAATAATGAAACACACAAGCATAACTTACTAAAAGCACAGCTAGAAGACAGATAGAATTTGTTAGTCTATGCTGTACAAAATATATCTTTTGGCCATGACCACATTTAGATGATACAATCACATTTGAATGATACAATGAAAAATTTCCATTAATATATGCTTTCTGACTGTTATACAGACTACCTGCAGACATTGTGGTTTCCATGAGAATATAGCAGGACAAATGAGGATGTTACCATTCCTATCAGCCAAATTCAGTGCTTTCTCAGCCTATGTCATCTACTTTTTCAATTTCATGAACTTTTTTTCACACATTATTTCTCATGAAGAAAGAAGATACAGTCAGAATGTGAATGGAATATGATGAAAGCTTCCCTTCCAACAACAAACAAAAAGCTACATTCTTGGACTGATTTTCTGAAAAAAAGTATAACTTTACCTCTGTATTGTCACATGTTTTATCTGCACTTCTTAATTGACAATGGGAACCTGAAAGCAGAGGCAGCTTTAACGAGAAAAGAGTTGCTAGTGATTTTTCAAACACACTTAGAAGAATGTTAATTTAGAAGAAATGATTAATTTTAATTTATTATAATGTGTCTTGGGTTAAGACAATGTCAGTCAAGGAAAGCAGGACCTTTCTGGACTAGGAAGAAACTCCTCCCTCCGATTTACTATAACCTTTGAAATCAAGAGATTTTCGGGCAAAATGCTGAAGATAGAAATAAAAATTCTTTACAAAAAATATAGCATAAAACAGAATGAACAACAACCCAACAATAACAGACACTTTCACCACGAAAATACACTTTTCCCTGGCAGGGGACAGTGGCGGAGTGATGGTCACACAGGCACCACGTAGGGCAGTACAGGCACTCTGGGATCAGCTGAGGACTTCCCCCTGGGCTACTGCTGGGGGGAATGCTCTCCTTCCCAGGGGTTGCTGTGAGTTCACGCAGACAGAGGCTGGTCTTGGTGTGGGCAATTACTGCAGTCTGGATCGGTGGGAGGCAGCTGGGACCATCTCCTCTGGGCAGCCCAGTTTGAGGAGTGGGAGTGCCCCTGCAAAGGCTGTCAGTGGCAGGAATATGGCACAGGAGCACAGGCAGGTCATGCAATGGTGTCAGAGCTGAGGATGGGAAACCAAGCCAGTTGGAGTGGCCCAGGAGCTGCCTGTTTCCATCTGTTCCCCAAGTGGGAGGGAGATCTGATGTTCTCTGCCCCATCAATGTGTACTGTCCATGGGGGAGTGTACAGGGCAGTCTCTCCTTCCCCTGGGCTGTAGCAGGGAAGGGGGACGTGCTGCTGCTGTCCTCTGCCTAGGGCTAATGATTTCCTTTGGTCATGGCCTAAGGGCTAGGCCATTAAGTGCTGAACTAGAAACAATTAAGTCATTAATTATGGCTTTAGGAAGTCACAGAATCACAGAATTAAAAAGTTTGGAAAAGACTACTGAGATCATCCAGTCCAACCTATTACCCAACACCATCCCATCACCTAAATCATGGCACTGAGTACCTCATCTAATCTCTTAAATACATCCAGGGATGGTGACTCAACCACTTCCCAGGGCAGCCCATTCCAATGGGAAATCACTCTTTGTGTGAAGTTAGTGGGCTTGTTTCTTTAACCTCATGGCTGTGGCATTGAGATTGAAAATTTCACCTGAAAAGGTTTAAACCCACAACGTAATGAAAGGAGGAAGTTGCCAGGTGTAATTTAGCTTTGATTTATCCATGTGGTATTGTATAAAACAAATTTAGTGCAGTTTTGCACAATAAATTCCAAACACCTTAAATTTTCAGAACACTGAGATTGGACTTGTTTAACTAATCAAATATGATCATGCAGTAAACTTCAGTGTAAAATAGATTTGCTTTATTGTCATCCCTTCAATATTTGGAAGTTCTTACTTTGACTCTTTGGTAATTTGTAATTTGTATTGATAAGAGTCATTTAGGACACTATGGCAAAAATTTTGGAACAGAGAGAAAGACCCTTCCTAGGGATTTTATTCCTGTTCAGTGAAAAGTGAACCAGTACTTCTCACAGTCAGGAGAGAAACTGCCTTAGCAGCAGACAAGGCATAGGACAGCAAACACTCATCCTGATGAATCACTTATCTGAGTAAAGGACTAGGGAAGAGAAATTACTCTGAGTAGCACTTCCTTGATTGATGGTATTTTTAGCAGAAATTATAGGATTTTCCAACATCTGAAAATGTATTAAGTGCAGGAAGACTGATGAGACTAGCAAAACAGGAACATCTTCCCTTTCGGTTATCAGAAAGCAGTGAAGAAAACAAGAATGACAGAAAACCTTGTGCTTATTTACTCTCTGTTCCTTGTCTTAAGTACCATCACCTTTTCTAACCTTCTTCACGGTAGGCTGGCTGGTATGAACTGTATAACCTGGACCTGTACAGCCTTGGAGGGAGGAATAGATATTTGATGCAAAGCTGGAAGGGAGTTACATGGAAAATGGGAAGCCAGGTTAGTGAGATCCAGGACTTGTCAAGCTGAGACTGAGTTTCCTCTACTATAGGAAAGTACATTCTTTGTTAATTGCTGCAAGAATCCTTCTCATTTAGTACTGAGAATAATTGTGAGTTAAAAGTGTAGAAACCACATGATGCTTTCCACTTTTACAGGTTTGATACATGTTGATACATTTTTGATCCTCACTCTTCACCCCAGAGAGCAGCTGAGATGAAAGCTGATGTCTGGGATGTAATGTGGTGGTTTTACCACTAGGGGGGCGCAACAGGATGAGAGACGTAATAGAGACGCAGCAGCAAACACAGGATTATTTTCTATGGGGCTCTGTAGACCTTATAGAATCCCACTAGGCACTAAACAGATACAACAATAGCAACCCGACAATATTTGCAATAAATAAAAAACCAAAATGACAAACTGTTCCTCCAAGTAGGCTAGTAGGCTGAGGAGCAGGGGGAAGGAAGGGACAGCCACCTCAAAGATGGTATCTTCTGGACTCGGAGCTTCTGAAAGACAAAAAAGGTGAGAAGCATCCCGCCCAGGGAGCCCAAGGGGAAAGATACCACACTGCATTGCTGCTGCGTGGTCTTCTGGCGCAACTGTAGGAGCTGTGGTGGTGCTGCGAGGTGAAGGGAAACCGGGAGGAACCGGGAAGAGAGGCAGTCAATGTTTTCTGGACCAGGACGAGCCAGCAAAAGAGGGTAGGACTTCTGAGATTCTAGCTTTCATATGCTGGCAATCCCATGAGATTTCGGGGTCTTCTTCCTGAGCAGGCTGTCCTCTCATTGGGTGGGCGTGCTCAGCACTGCCCCTTTCCGAGATTTCGGCATTCTGAGCAAGATGGCACTTCTTGCCAAAAACTTGTGTGTTCCAGATTCCGGGGCCTGGCGGCCTCCATTGCTGCTGGCCACGGGGCACTCCCAGGGCCAGTGGCACCATCCGCAGGGCCCCTGCCACTTGTAGGGACTGACCATGGGCGGTGAGGGCTGTGGGGCCACCACCACCCCCAGCGAGGTGGCGAGGGGCTCCTGCAGCTGTCCCTGCCACCACAGGGACCCACTGCAGGCAGTGGGGGATGTGGGGCTGCTCTGGGACCAGCTGCTGCCACCCCCCCATCCACAGCCCACAGCAGGGCCTCAGGTGGAGTGGGCAGGGGTGGCACCAGCATCCTGCTATGCCTGGCAGAACAGCCATGGCTGCTTGCTGGGAGAGGGGCCAGTGCCGCCCTCACTAGCACCAGTGTCCCTCTCCAACTTGGAGCACGGGTGGCAAGAGCAGCCGCAGCCTAGCAGTGCTGAGATCGCAGCAATCGTGCCGCTCTGCCGGCAACCTGGGCAGCACAAGGATGGGGAGGCTGGCTGCCTGCACTCCTCAGGAGCGGGGCTCCTCCAGCCACTGGCTGTGCAGGGCACAAGAGGGGATGGCCACCTCGCCTTGTCCGCCACTCTGCTGCCGCTCTGTGTCTTCCACACCCATGCTGCTTCACTGCCATTTTGCCGCAGGTACAAGCCGGGACTGCACTGGGAAGCAGCCAAGCAGCCCAGAGCTACCAGCCTAAGGTATGTGAGGAAAACAGCTCTGCAAAGCACTATGATGTGCTGGGACCCCAGCCCCATGTGTTTCTGGTCCCGGCACGCCACCATTGTGGAGCTTCATGCCACCATTCCACGGGACAGGCTTGCCCAAGTGAAGGGAACCGGTGCCGCAGTGAAACCACAGGAAGGAGCTTGGCTTCATACTAGTCTCCCTGCGACTTTGCCTTTCCTTCATGCTTCTTAAAAAAAACTCCATGGGTTTACTATTTGAATGAGCAAACATCCCAAACATCCCCCTTCCTCCCAGGAAAAACACAATATCCAAACCCATTACACCTAACAAGTCACTTTTACTGGAGAAATGTAGAAATATCTTCCTTCCTCTCTGTGTCTTTAAAAAAAATAAAGAGACCTCAACTCTTGAGTGAGGGAGTTCAAACCTGCTAGCTAGTTTCTGCTTAAAATGCTACTAGATGACAGTCTGTCTGTCTGCTTAGCTTTGGCACATAATTTGCAGTGAAATTTTAGGTAGTTAATGAAGTAAGTCTCCATGTTTCCTCTACAGTCTGTCAATGGATATAAGTCCCTTTTGCCACTTGTAACCAGCGGTACAGGTATCTAAGCATGGGCAAAAGCAGTTACCACTGAGGCTTTTCAAGACATCTCCTGTTTCCTGTTGCCAAAGTAGAGAACATACTTTGGAGGCACACTAAATTTTGGAAACGTGAGGCATAGGATTCTTCTGCCTGATGCAAGCATATAAATTTTGGAAACGTGAGGCATAGGATTCTTCTGCCTGATGCAGGCATACCACCTCATTTTACATAGTTCAGAGCTAAACAAGGAAATGCTCCTCCCTATCTTCTAGTTTCCCTCATCCCTCCAGCATCCCTTGTCCTTTATCTCTCTGCATACAGCCCCTGCCGTACTATTTTTCTCCTCTGGAATTGCTCCAGAACTCCTCTGGAGTTCTGTTTCTCATCAGTATTTTCTCCCTGCTGACTGTCTGCTCTCTTTGCTTCTGCTAATCCCCAGTTTTGCTGATGTCAAAGTAGAGACAAGCACTAAAGCTGTTCTCATGGATATATATACACTTTATATAATGTTTTTAAAGAACTACCAGCAGACAGTTTACTTCACAGATCTTCAGAGGCCTGAAAGCCATCAATCTCTGACTGATTCTATTCCATGATGGAAGTGTCAACAAATGTAACTTGGTCCTCTCTGGAGAAGTATGCAGGAAAGTTATTGTTTTCATTTTGGCTTCAATAATATCCTGCCCTTTTCTTACAAGGAAGAGGAGTATTTTAGGACTGGGTTATAGATATCCATGTGGCACTTGGAATAAGCTTGCATCTGTGGGCTGTAGACTCCTGACTTTCTTATAGCAGTGAGCTGTAGGTAGGCAGTCCAAGCACACAATGAAACAAATATTGAATTAATACTTGTTACCTGAATATGAACAGTCCTTCCCTGGTGAAAAACAAAGATATGGGTTCAAAAAATCAAATCTCCTAAGTTTGATTCATACTTATATACCATTAAACATTTCCCACTGCTACATGAAGGTGAAGCATCAGAAAAGCAGAGTAACAGTCTGCTAGGACAGTTTCCTAGTAGGAAGGAGATTCTCAGGCCTGGTCAATCCCAGTGTACAGCTCTTACTGAAAGTATTTCTTTGCTTATCTATTATTTCTAGTATTTTATATGTGGCTTGGAATCACAGAGTAATTGACTATATTTTGGTAGTATCTTCCATCAGCCCAGGAAAGAACCAGTTCCACACTCATCCACTTCAATCACAGAGCTAGACAACAATTTATTATTTAGAGCATAAAACAAAGGAATTTAGTAAAAGCTAAGTCATTATCATTTCATACGAGCTGGAGCCCCATGAGGCTTCTTCCAAGACAAGTGAAAAAATCTTTTCATGATCTCTCCCAAAGTCATACAGTAAATCTATAACTATTTTCTCTCAGTTTTTGAGAGGATGATAGTAGGTATGGTTAAAAATTAGCATTTTAATGAATAACTTTGCATGACAATTACTCTCATTTAACCTATACTAAGACAGGAATGAAAGGGAAAGGAACAAAAATGAGTGGAAGTATAATATGATAGACTGAGAGAAATATTCCTGCCAATGTTAACAATAAAAAAAGTAGCTCAAAATGTAAATGTAAACACAAAATATTAAATGTAAATCCAATACATTATCAGATGAAACATAAACAGAGAAGAATCTGTAAAACCTCTTTGGTAGCAAGTCAGAAACAGACTGAAAACCAGTGGCCTGCCTTAGAGACCAAATGAGTACAAAAATCAGCCATAATTAAATTGGAACTTGGGTAAAAGAGAGGTGACAGAAACGTGTGCATTAACTCCTTTCTGAACTTTAAAGGTCTCCTAAATAATGAACGATTGTTTGAACAATTTGTATATGACATCATGGTTTTGGAAAGTACATTGTTTTAAGAATATAAGAATTATTTTTTTCATTTTTTTCTGTGAAGAAAAGATATTTTTATGAAAGAAAAGCTCTTTGGCCCACGGAACCAAACCCCGTACTAAAAAGGTCTTTCTACTCCTGTATGCCAGTGGGCTTTCAGTATTTTAGGAATGCTATGTCTTTTAGTACTCCTGTCTACATGAATATCTGTTGTATATAATCTGCTATCTATTGAGGAAGCAGGGGAGAAATAAAAGGATATCAGAGACAGCAGGAGGTACATAACGGTACAGTACTGGGAAAATGAAAGGCAAGCGAATAGATGAATGGAGAAATATCTTGAGGGAAATAAGGGGGGAAAGTAGAGAGAACAGTGAACACAGCAGGGTTCACTGCTTTTTTCAGCTTTGAAGAAGGGAAGTGCCATAAAAACAAACGAGAAAAGGCACAATGCAAGAGGAAGGGAAATGATTTAGCTTGGATGAAGCTAAATCGAACAGTCAGAAAGATGTGGATTTTCTTATTAAGCAGAATCTTCAAAGGTCACAAAGCCTACTAAATGCCTCTGTCACCCGTTTTGCAGGTACACCTGTGGGAAGGAAAAAGGAAGCAGGACAGAAGGCGGCAGAGAGCAGGACAGAACTCATGCTCCTCTTAGTGATTTTTGGCTTTCACAGTTGGAGACAGTACATAAAATTACTCTAGTTATCCCAGCATCCACTCAAAATTCTGGCCCAGCTGAACTTCAACCCAAACTGCTATAGTATCCAAGATGGAAATGTAAAAAGGAAATCAAATTCACGGTTCTCCTTGTTCTAGCTCTATCAGCTATTGAGGGTGGGATCTTTCTGATTTGATAATAACTAGCTGTGTCATTTACAATATCCCTTCAAAACATATTCTGTCCCTTCATTTCCAATGACAGAAATACCTCTTTTAAGTATTCCCTGTTAGCTTTTAAGAAAAAAATAAAACACATCAAGATCATCTACAAAATGAGAGCCAGGCTATCAAATCATCACAGAATATGCTGAGTTGGAAGGTGCCCACAGAATCTTTGAGTTCAACCCTTAGCCCTGCACAAGACCACCCCTAGGAGTCACACCATGTGCCTGAGAGTATCATCCAAATGCTTCTTGAACTCTGTCAGACTTGGTGTTCCCTGGGCAGCCTGTTCTAGTGCCCAACTACCCTCTGGGTGAAGAACTTTTCTCTAACCTTTCTCCAACCTTCCCTGACACAACTTCAAGCCGAAAGTAATTTTCATGCATTCTTTTCAGAACAGATTGATTCTTTGCCATTCTGGTTACCTGTCATGTACTGAGTCTTGACCATGATGTGATAGCTATAATAATTTTGTAAATGGAAAATTCTCGGATGACACACACATTGTAGAGCTTCCATTCACACTCACGGATACTTTCAGCACTTTGGTAGAATCTCCTACAGTTGTAAGGGACTATGTTTCAGACAATTAAAATACCTTCTACATCAATATGTTAAGACAGTGCTGTCTTTATACATTGATCATAGCCCTTCTATCTACCCACGTAGTGTTGCTGCAGATGGCTCAGTCACTGAAAAAAACATGAAAAGAATCAACTATGAAAAATGAATATAGCAGCTTGAATTCTTTGACACTCAACTCCAGGAGAGAGAAAGTAAGCTATAATATCTTAAGCTTTAGCAGATTTGAGGCACCAAATCTCTTTGATTCAGCTCAATCATTATGTGGCTAAGCAAATTCTTGTTTCATAGTTTCCAGAAGATTTTGCCTCTCTCAGCTTTCCAAGTTAGGTATTCATCATGTATATCTTCTGTGTATATTAGAGTTAAATCCCACGAGGTTCCTATAGGCCTCTTCTCAAGTTTGTCCACCTCCCTCTGGATGGCATCCCATTCCTTCTCTCCAATTTAGCAAGAAGCATCACAAGTGCCATCCAGGACTTACAGGAACAGATTTTATCTGCTGATATGGGGGGCCAGGAACACTCTGGAAACTGCAGGCAATCTCCAGGAGTGGAAAATTACAGGCCCCCTCCCCGTGAGAAAACAAAGGGATGATTGACAGCTACAGCAGCCAACCAGGCAGCTGAGCCAATGTATGGTTAGAGCCAATGAGTGTGTGAGTGTAGTGGTTTAACCCGGGCTGGATGCCAGGGACTCACTACAGCCACTCTCTCACTCCCCCTCACCCAGCAATAGAGGAGAGAGAATATAACAAGAAGTTTCGTGAGTTAAGGACTGTAACAGATTCTTTGCTAATCACCGTCACAGGCAAAACAAGACTCTATGTGGGAATAATAGTCAAGTTTATTACTAACAAGATCAGAGCTTAAGAGTGAGAGACAATAAGAGACACCTTTTACCCCACACCTCCTCCTTCTTACATCCAACCTGCTCTCCTGCAGTGGTCAAGTGAAAAGGCGAGGTGGGGGGGNCCCACAGCTGCCGCATGGCTCACATTCCACAGGGTGCAGTCCCTCAGGCACAGGCTGCTCCAGCGTGGGCCCCACGGGCCACGAGTCCTAACAGGAGAATGCTGCTCCAGGGTGGGCTCCTCTTCCCCATGGGCTACAGTCCTCTGCCAGGATCCGGCTCTACCTTGGGTCTCCCATGGGCTACAGCCTTCCCCAGCATCCACCTGCTCCGGCATGGCTCCTCCACGGGCTGCAGGTGGATCTCTGCACTCCTGTGGTCCTCCACGGGCTGCAGGGGCACAGCTGCTTCACCATGGTCTTCCCCATGGGCTGCAGCTGGATCTCAGCTCTGGCGCCAGGAGCATCTCCTCCCCCTCCTTCTGCACTGACCTTGGTGTCTGCGTTGCTGTTCACAGACTCTCACCCTGCTCCTCTCCGGCAGCCATCTTCGTCTAAACTAACTTTTTTTTTTTCTCTTCCTTCTTAAATATGTTGTCACAGAGGCATTCCTTCAACTACTGATTGGCCTGGCCTTGGTCAGCAGTGGGCCCAGCCTGGACATGGGGGAAACTTCCAGCAGCTTCTTGAAGAAGCCTCCCCGTCAGCCTCCCTGCTGCTACCAAAACCTGGCCACAGAGAAACCAATACAGTGAGCTTTGTTTAAACGAACCAATGAGGGGATGGGGTGCGGGTGTTCACATTGTCTATATAAGACAGCTCTGAATAAAGACAGGCAGTTAAGCCTGCACCTGGTCAACTGCAGGATCACGTCCCTCAGATCCTTTCACACAGGGAACTCGGATTATCATGTCGGGGAGGAAACTGACAAGTTGATGTCAGTAAGTTTTATCAGACTCCTACAATTTTTAAATAATAATGAAAACCCAAAAATCCATGGAAAAGTTGTTGTTTATGAGTCTAGAACTGTCATTAATGCAAAATTCATATTTATATATGTATTCCTGCTTGTTCACTTTACATAGCTACTCTACATTGTTTAAACATCACATTTCATTTCATCTGCAGGCTTCCTGGCTTATCATATGCAGAATACTGTTGGTGTGAATGTAGCTAAATTTTCAAAAGGACAATAAGTCCTAGGAGACAATCCCCTGAAACAACATTGCAAAGAGCGATTCTCTTGCTTGATTATACCCATAGTTTTAGCAATAATTCATCCTGATCAGTTTGATTCAGCATGATGCCAGTATTTTAGTCCACTCTATGGAGACATAGTCCCACTCTTTGTACTTGTTACAGTCTCATGAGAAACTTGATTTAATAGCTTGTGGCCATATTCTGAGAACATGCAAACAAACACAATCGGACTAGGTTCATTGGATCCAAGGCAACTTACTCAGAAGCTGAGAAACGCACTACAAGCTCATCATCTCCACATTTTCACTGTAAGGTAGCAGCAGACTGAAGGGAACACAAATGACAGGATTAAATTGACTTTTTGAGCTCAGGTATGAGTTACTTGTGGCTTTCAATCCATAAATGCTTCTCAGCATACATGGCAAGGCCATACTATTTTCTGGTTAGAGTGCAAGGGGAATAAACTGGTTCTTTGTTGTGGGAGGTAAAAATCCCAAAATTTAGAACCTAATTAGACTAATACCAGTGGACTGGCCTGCAATGCATGGTAATGCTGAGAGAGAACAGTGGGACTCCTTGGGAACCTGACCTGTTCCATAAGTGCAATGCCCCCTGTAACCTTCCTCTTGGATCTCTGTGAGGTTTGCTATTTGTCATGCTGACTTTGCCCGTATGAACATGAAAACGTGTAGATTGGAGGATCACAAAGACTATCTGCTCTTCTTCTAGTTCAAATGGGCAACTGCAAAACTTACTTGTGTCACTGGAAAGTCTGTGATTGATATCAGGGTTTGCTTTGTTAGGACTGTGATCAGAATTAGGGATTGGTAGGGATTTACTTGTCTCCTGAATGTTTCCTATCTATTTTAAGCAATTATCTGGTTCAAGTGAATTTAGGAAACTCAGCAACTACTTCAGGAGGAAATATGCAAGACGTAGTCCCTGGTGATCTGCTCAAATATAAATATAGCCTTAATAAAGCAGTTTTCTTGCTAGTAACATACTGCTGAGGGGAGAAAGGAAAGGTATGAATTCATTTTCTCCTCCATTTATTTTGCGTTTTTCTTACAGGAGACTGCTGAAATGAGAGAATTCGACCTAAAAAGCTGTGCCTCTGAAAAACAATCTGATGTGGACAGTGAGTTTTAAGACATTGAGGCCCTATGAGGAGGTGAGAAAATAAGGTCTCTTGACATTAATAGAAGGGATGTTGAAGGATGGGAAAAAAAATAGTCAGGTTTACACCTATTTTGCTCTCCTGGCTGATGAACCTGGGAGCCAAAAAAAGGCAATGCTAGGGAGAGTTAATAGTCTTTCTTAGATCAAATGATTTAGCTAGAGAATATGAACAATTGACTGTCTTGAAATTCAGGCAGAAAACCCCTGAGATACTGAGCAGTCAAGGCAAGTAAAAAGTCCAGGAGTCTCATTGCATTCTTCATTGATTTATATGAAGGGCAGAGTCCAGCGAGGAGCGAATTTTGAGTCTCTGCAAATCTTGTAAATTCTGTTGTAGAGACCTGAAAGAGAAAGAAGGGGGAAAAAAAAAAAAAAGAAAACAGGTGACATTTTTTCCCATTTTCTTCCCTTATGTGTGGCAAAGATGAACATGTAATTTCATCTTACAATACCTTCCTGATTACATGGCTGTAGCAACAATTTTATTTCCTGTGAATCTCCAGTTATTTCATGTTGGTGTTTGACTTCCTGAACAAAAACATTCCTGTAGTTCTTTCTGTTTATGGTGCCTCCACTAATGAGTTCTCAGAGGTATATTAACCTAAATAGTTTTATAAATTAGAGGTGTTAAAGGAGGCTTCTCAGTCAGTGCAGAGCATGTGTGTAAGATGCCCTCCTCTGTTCTCTCTGTTCTTCTTGTGTGTTATTTGCTATCCTAGCACTTTTTGAGGGGAAAAGGGAGCAACCATTCCCATTAGGTGCCAAGCCTAAACTTGATTGGACAGTGGCATCTTTCCTTGTTGAAATGCACAGCATCATATGTGCATGTATCATATATATTCAAAAGGATAAAAGTCTTTTAGCTCTTTGTCTACTTTCCTTTACCAGTTCATTGGTGCTGGGGATTGTCAGCTACTCAAATAGTAAAGAGGAACAGAATTGAGCATTATGAAGAACAGAAGCAGACACATCAGCATGTATAAGAAATTGGATATTTTCAGGATTCTGATGTTGGTAATAGTCGTTACTTCTTTTTTATTCCTGAGGGGAAAAAAATATTTGTGTCCAAATTGGCATGCTAACAACAGAGAAACCATTCAACCAGGTGTTGTGGTTTACTATCTAAACTGAGATTTGTACTCACCATTAATATCTGACTACTATGAAGCAAGCAAGAGAGAGTTCTTCAGGCAAGACAGGGATGGATTCAGTTGGCAAAGGATGGCAGTTTTCTCCTCATGGACAGATGCTACTATATTATTTTGCCTCCTTTAACCAGTGGCAAATAATGAGGGAGAGAATGAGAGAATGCAGCTGTTTGTGTATTCTTAGCCATCACCCATCATCTGTGTAGGATGGTAATTGAGAGGGGAAACAAAAAGAGTTAAAATACTTCAATTGGCATAATTGGGTAAGGCTTGATATTAAAGATACAGCAGGTGTGGGACTTATTTGTTCAGCTCTTTTCTCCATGAAGAAAATCATTGGCCAACTGCTGGAAAACCATTAGTGCCGTGGGATGACATTTTGTGTTCATTTTGTTCAGTAGCAATGATTTATAAATTACTGTGACTCTACGCATAAGGCCCTCTATTACAAAATACCACCCCAATCCTTCTTCCATTGTTGATGATATAAAAGCTCTTATTGGTTTTAATGTGAACTGTATAAAGCCCTGTGATTGTAGTAGGGAGTCAGGAATAATTTATGCCACCTACTGATCAACCAATATTCTCTGGTATTATTTCTTTGAGTTTGGAATAAGAGAGCATAGAAAACTTCTATTTAAGATAATTTGACTGAAGACGGCTGACTGAGATTAAGCTGTGTGGAGCATTTTCTGGTGTTCCTATTTCATACTGGATAATAGTAATAATAAAACTTGCTTGTGATTTCTGCAGTCATTAACGTCTTCACAGAAGGAAGAAAAATGAGCTACATCTTTATGACTTTTTTGAGCTAGCTTATTAGAAGTGTTTGTCAATAATGTTAAACTCTGAGGAAGACTTTTGTCATGCTATTTAATAGAACATTTAAGGTTATCATTGAAATTATTTCAATTTTCTGAAGTTCAATAGTTATTCCATGAAGATTTTGAATCCAGTACACAGCCTATTTTCTTTTTTCTTCAAAAACTGCCCCCCCCTAAATTAAAGCAGAAAAAAATTTACTAACTTAATTCCTCAGTTTATATGTGGCTTTCTTCCATTCAAAAATATATTGACTCATGAAAACTCATTGCTTGACCACAAATTTCTTTATAAAACTTTATCCTGTCTCACTGTATAACAGCTGAAGAAGGATGAGGAATGGTAGGGAAGCAAGTAAGTCACTGGCTGAGAATATTGAGGGGAGACAGATCTGTATGAATGTTCAGAGGGCTGGAACATCTCTCCTATGAAGACAGGCTGAGACAGTTGGGATTGTTCAGCCTGGAGAAGGCTCTGGGGAGACCTCACTGTGGTCTTTCAGCAGTTAAAGAGAGCACATAAGAAAGATGGGAACAAACATTTTAGTAGCATCTGTTGTAATAGGACAAGGGGTAATGGTTTTAAACCTAATGAGCATAGATCTATACTAAATATGGGGAAAACATTTTTTATCATCAGGGTGGTGAAACACTGAAAGTGGTTTCCCAGGAAGGTGGTAGATGCCCCATCTCTGAAGCATTCAAGGTCAGATTGGACTAGGTTCTAAGCAACCAAATGTACAACCTGAAGATGTATTTACTCCTGGCATAGTGGTTGGACTAGATGACCTTTAAAGGTTCCCTCCAACCCAAACCATTATATGATTCTATGGTTTTAACATGCTGTTCATGGACATTCCCTGATTACATGTTATTTGTATGTTGCTCCTGTATTCATGGCTGTTTCTGCTTCTTGAAAGTCTGCCAGGGTATTTTTTGCATATCTAATATGTTTAGGTAAGACAAATTTGATTAAGCAGGAAAGGATCACGAGAGCATCTAAATTCAACAGGCTTGGACTGGCAGTCATCTCCCCCATCTCACCTTTGAGAGTGCCAGTGTCACAAGCTGTGTAAGGGAAGACAAGGTTTGGTCTGTTGGTCTGTTATCTGCGCTGTCACCCTTTACACCTTTATACCAGTATCTCCAGTTGCTGGACTAAGGGTGTTAGAAGGTATATCCCTGCTTAACTCTTTAGCATCTGTCTATAGAAACGATTCTCATGAATTTTTTTAATCTCATTTTGAATCTCTTGTAATTATCTGCCTCCACATCTTCCATGAACACAAACTGCAGATCACCTTTTGCTTTGAAAAGAATCATTTTACATCTACTTCTATTTTGAACCAATCTTTCTACTTTTGGTAATTGCCCCTTACTTCCAGTATTACAATATTTATTAAATAGTGTTCCCCACTCAGCTTTACCTTTCATTTTTCAAACATTTTAGTTGCACATCCTTAAGCTTCTCCCCTTTGAAGTCTCAACGTTTTTAGCCTGTCCTCACAAGACATCTAGTCTGCCATCCTACTCATTTTAACTGTTCTCACTATTGCCCTCCTGGAACATTGTTATGACTTTCTTAAATATGGAGATTTCCAGTTTTCTATTAATCCAGCCTGAACTTTGAAGACAGCAGTCCTTAAAAACAAACATATTAGACAATATGCAAAGTTAATCTGTGGTTAGTTACAAGCTTTTAAGAAGGCCATTGAAAAGATGTTTGGAAATGTACAGTCACTAGTGAATTGTTCTGCCTGAGTGCAGCGTACTGAACTGGGAAAAAATATTCGTGTGGTTCAGTGTCTTCAGCTGACTGATCCTTCTAATCTCACCTGTACTTTAAGTTTTCTATGTCACAATTCTGTTTAGTGTCATATTGGCATAACTACATTAGTTACTAAACAATTATTCAGGTCTTCAAGCATAGGAAAGGAAAACAAAAGTTAGCCCAAGTTGTGAAAGATGGATTTCAGTCACCACCTGCTGAACAGGGTGCCTTCCTCTGGGCCCTTTGCTAGGCGAAGGAAATGGCTTTTATTTGTGCTAGGACAGGTAGCCCTTTAAAAAAACCCCCAAACTTCTTTTATTTAAAAGGCTTTAACTGAAAGGGTATGTGGTGGTTTGAACGATTTTTATCACCAAGGAGGTGTGCACAACAATGATGACAGAAAACTGAACAGATACAACAGCAGGTAACAGTTTATTGTCTAGGGGCTCGACCAGGAAAAACTTACGAGAACCCCCAAACTTAAACAAAATGCACAGAACAATTCCCGACAACTGTCACGCAAAAAACAAAACAAAAAACCAAACTGCTCCTCAAGCCAGAGGGGTGGCTGAAAAGCAGGGGAAGGAATAGAAGCCGCCTCTAATATGGTACACTCCTGTCCCTCAGAGCCTCCTGCAAGACAAAAATGGTGAAAACACCTCCCCCCCCGGGGCACTCACAGGGAAGCTATCACTTGCTGTTTGGTTGGCTTGGTTCCGACGGCCCCGTGCTGCTCCCTGTGCCGATGGAGGTGGGTGGAAGCAGGCCGCGCAGTCTGGGACCCGGGAGGAGAGGGACCGTGCTGCTCCCAGCTCGAGCAAAAGCTGAAGAGATCGAGGACTTCCGCGTTCGGGCTTTTATGCCCTCGAAGTCCCGCGGGAATTGGTGTCTTCTTCTCGGCCAATCCATCTTCTGATTGGCCGGAGGAGCTGGGCTCCGCCTCTCTTTGGGATCTGGCACTCTGGCGGTTCCCGATGAAACGCCATGTGCTCAGGGCCTGGAGGCCGGCAGCCGCAATTGCCGCTGGCCAAAGAGGCACTCCTGGGGCCACTAGCCTCGCCCTCAGGCACTCACTGCTCACAGGGACCCCTAAGAGGGGTCCCTGGGACCAGTGGCACAACTCGTGGGCCAGCTGGAGCAGCTGCCATGGAGGCACCCTCTCCAGCCGCCTCGGAAGGGGCTGCTGCCACCGTCGAGGGTGGGACCCCACTGACCACGGCCATCAGCCCGGCCATGGGGCGAGCTGCTACCTCTGGACACAACCTCCCTGCTGTTAGCATGGCTGCCGGGCCCTGGGAGACCCAGGAAGGGGAACCAGGGGCTGCCGGGGGCAGGGGGGAGCAGCACCCCCTCCTTCCCCGCTACTGGGGGCCAGTGTGGTCGGACTCTGCTTCCTGGGGCCGGGGAGCAGGTAGAGGCAGCTCCTGGCCCTGCCCAGCCATGGGAGAGATGGAACAGAGCAGAGGCCACCCCAGTCCCAGCCTGGGCTGGGGGGAGTGCTGAGGGGACAGCCAGGAGCAGCCCCCGCCTCCCCCCAGCCCCGGGAGAGATCAGGCAGGAGCAAGGGCCGTCCTGGTCCTAGCCTGACCAGGGGAAATCACGGCGGGGGCAGCCAGGAGCAGCCCCCGCTGGGAGCAGCCCTCCACCCTCCCCCGGCCCCGGGACAGAGCGGGTAGGAGCAGTGGCCCCCCGGTCCCTACCCGGCCTGAGGAGAACCTCAGCCCCAGCATGGGCTGGGCCCAGCAGGGCACAGCCAGGGAGAGCCCCTGCCCCGGCACGCAGAGAGCGAAGGCAGGGGAAGAGCCTCCGCAGATTTTCCAGACTTTCAACTTTCCTTCAGATTTCTTAAAAAAAACAAACACAGTTTTATGAACAGGCAACGGGTAAACAATCCCAAATACCCTACCAAACACTCTTCCCTTCCCCCAAAACCACGCAAAAACCCCAAACCCCTCAAAATCTGACCTCCCTCAAACCCAAACCCTAACAGGGTGTCTCATAAATAGTATTAGCAAGTAAGCTTCTGCAGCACTCTTATCAGCATCTCAGAGATGATTTCAGAAATACCAATGGAGAACAGCCTGGAGGCCTTTGCTCTTGCTGTGTCTTCAAGATTGACTTGGCATACTCATAAGTTTTATCTTTATCAACCTCTGAATCTTTCTGTGATTTCTTCTGGAACTAACAATGCTACAATTAATTAAAAAGGTTGAAATTCTATTCTCTAGTGCATTGTCTTATAGTGAAATACTCTTCAAGATCTTTGTGCTGAATAAGCTAGTTACATGATAAGGAGTTGCTTCTATGAATTATTTAGTGAAGATGTTGCTTTTTAACTCAGAAAGAGGAAGCACAAAAAACATGTCATCAGATAAATGACATGTATTTTAGAAAAATACGACAGATCATGTAATGTCAGTCAAAGCAGTGCTCAAACACCAGCTACCTTCTTGGAGCAAAAATTAACTAGATCTAGCTTTCTCTTTTTGTAACTAAATAAAAATTCCATGTTGTGTGTGAAATTGCTCATGCCACCAGAAAATTCATGAAATAAAAACAATATAAAGTAAACCTCACAATGGATCTGATTTGGCAAAGTAGATACTGGATTTTGCTTCACTATCAGTGAAACTTTCTTTTCCGGGTGATAGAAAACACTAAATTCTCATGGCTTAAAAAAGCAAATATAAACCTGAAAGGATCATCAAGGAACATAACCATTACATGTCTTACATTACAAGTTGAATCTTTTGAGAATTTTTGAAATTTTGGGAAGGAATGGGAAGGGAAGATATTCAGGTATTTGCCAAGTTCTTACTCCCTTTTTGTTTCATGTTTTCCTACGATCTTGCTCTTTCCTTTTGTAAACAAATACAGAAAAAACAGGGAAACTGAAATCCTACCTCCAGACTAGTTACCAAAACTGTATTTTGCTCATCCTCTCAGTGGCTGTTGGACTATTTTAAACACAGTGGAATAGATCAAAAAAAGCCTTGGTGACCAGCGTTTTGTCAGCCAGCTAGGATGTTGAAAACCCATGTCCTGCTATGTGTTCCAACCAAAATTTATTTATGCCAAATAAATAGCATTAAATAGAGTCCACTTCAGATCAGGATAGTGGGTCAGCATCTCTCAGAAAGATACATTAGTTTGTTTAAATTATCTGTTGTAAAAAGTGTGAGTGAACTTCCTTCCTCTGAGTCCTGTGCAAGAGCATTATTCACATTCACGTTCCTGGATGAAAGAACAGGACATTATCTGGCTTTAGTAAAATCATGGTTCTAAATAGAAATCCATTTGCATTTTTCCAGTCAGGACTGATTCGTTAAGTATGTATTTTTCAGGACTGGCACAGATTTAATATTTGATAGATTTTAGTATTTGTGCTTCAGAACATGTGCAGCTGCAGTTAGAATTGCAGTGGAAGTGTAATGCATTACCATGACTGTTGAAATGATTGTAAATTATGAAGCCATGTACAGTGTTACTACAAACACTTCAGGCATTCATTTAAGTCTTCTGCTTTGCTGAATATGGATGTACTCTAGAATTTTATGTACTAAGTTTAAAAATTTGATCATAAATGTCCAAAATTAATTTTTAAAAATCCACTTACTTGTAGATGCAGTATGAAAGGAATGCAAAATAGAGTAATAAATACTATGAATGGTTAAAGATGGAGTTATAATTCTCTGTAATTTGTAAAGAATAAGAGAAGATTTATTTGCATGATTCATGTTTTTGCTCTTATAATTATAAAAATTATTACTTTGCTGGCAATTTCTTACATGTATCTTCTAGCTAGACCACTTAATTCAACATATGATTTAAGTATTGATAAGAATACTGACATACTGGCATGACATACTGGGTAAGTCATGTTTCCCTTTTCTTAGTCTGAAAAGTTAACATCTGAAGCATAGGATATTTGCAATTCTCTAGTCAGATGATTGAGATTTGATACTGTATTTATTTCTTGTGAAGAATCTGTTTTAATGTCAGTAGAATAAAAGCATGAATTTATGCATTATGACTATGTTTTTGACAGTTTAATCAGGAGTTGTCTTGAAACATTAAGTTAATGAACAGAGTTTATTTCAATATGGCTTGAAGAATTCCCTTTCTTCTCAAAATTAGAGTAATTAATCTACAAATATGAGGACTTTTAACAAACATAATCACCACATTGCTTTGCAGCTAAACAAATTATGTTTGTCAGGTGGCAGTAGGTGGCATTATTACACATAGCCTACAAATAAATCCTCAGAGCTGGGAGAAGACACTCTTCCGTGAGTTTTATGTTAAGTTACACTCTGGCTGTAACCATAGCGTCTGGAAAGGTGCTTTGCAAGAAAGAGGGCAGTTTCCTTCCTTCCTATTTGAATAATTTCCATTTGATTATTCCTATTTGAATAAATGTTCAAGACTAAGAGATTCTTGCATATGAGGAGTTTTTGTAAAGATATTATTCCAGGGAGTAAGACTCACTTCCTGTGGTTTGCAGTCATCACTTTTATGACTGTTCTGTGTGTGGATGTAAATGAGTGTGCATTGACAAAATAAGCCGAGTTTAAGGTCTATTCACACGAAGTTCTTGATTTTTACTCCGCTGGAAGATTCATGTACCAGTCCCTAAAATTCTAAAACTGAGCAATGAGACAGGATCACCATATGAACGTGACTTTGAAAGAAGAGGGTACAGCATACAGGGAAAGCTAATCCAACTAAATTTGTACCATCAAAGTCAGTTGTTACACTGTGTGTGACTGATGATATCTCTCTAGAGGAAATCTTCAGATTTATCTGGAAACACATGCTTAATATCATTTTAGTTTTCCAGCTATCCAAATTAAAAGGTGTCCTCCACACTTCTTCCTTTGATGATGTTACCTTAAGTACTAAAATATCTCTTGAGGAACAATATTTAAAGAATTTGTAGATTACTTTGGAAAAGTATTTCAATAGGTGAGTGTCAGAACTTCAAATTCTGTCTGTGAAACTTGCAAAATGCAACCCATTGTAACATGTATATCTACATATCACATACTCATAGTTATTCAGCAACTTACTCTCAAGGCAGAAAAAGAAATTATGATGGAGACTAAGAATGTATAGAAACTGATTAAACAATTACTTATGAGAATGGACTAAATATATAGTTATCTATTCCCTACAAAGCCAAAGGAAAGACATAACTAGAGGATAAATCATTAACCTTTAAACATACTTGAGAAAATAGATTTCAATAACAGTAATTTTAATAAACCTCTTACTAGTATTCCGAAACATAATGAACTAAGTGAGTTCAAGATTAATTGCTACAATACCTGGTGAGGTAGAAGTACTTTCAATGACCTATGTTTCCAGTATTAACTGGGAACTGAGTAAGGAATTGTGGTTGTTTAAAGAGGGCTTTTGAAAGGAGGTGTAAGAGCGAAACCCCACTTACCCGATTAAAATTCAGTTTTCCTCAAAAAGAAAGCTGTCGTTGGGGGGGGCGGAGGACGGAGCGGGACCTGTGCCAGTCCTGGTGTCCCCGAGGCCGGGGCCGAGCAGCAGTTTTTCTAGCCCCGTCCGTGCATGGCCCCAGGGGCTATCTTGTGCATTGTAACCCAGATAGCTTCTGTTTTCTGCCCATTGTCTCCCTTCGGCGAGGTGTGCGGGCGGGGGTCGTCCCTTCCTGCACAGGCACGGTGGCTTCCTGGGGCGAGCAGCGGCCGGGGGGGGCAGCGGCTTCTCACCCCCACCCCGAGGAGCGCAGGCAGCAGCCCGCAGCCCCAGGCCAGCCTGGCCGAGAATTTTCAGCGCCACGGCTGCAGGCAGACCGCAATGGAGAGCTCGCCCTGGCATCGTATTGGCGTTGTGACATCTCTTGAGGTGCGGCAGCCATGCGAACAAAGATGGCGCCTAACGACTGAACCTGTGACTTCTCCAACAAGAGAACACCGGAAGTGAGGCTGAGCCCGAATAACTGGACGAATGGGAAGCTGGCTGTGACCGGAAAAGAAGGTGACGACATTCAAGCGACGAGGGAGAAGGCTTGAAAGCGAAAACACGGCCCCGCCCCGCTCTCTTTTTCGGCCGCCGCTGCTGGGAAGAGCATCACCGCTCCGGTGCCCGGTGTCTGCAGTCCCCCGGCAGGATTCCACCTATTCCTCTCAACCTGGGAGCAAGTATTCGGACAAAAGGAGGGGAGGGAGCTGGTTGGTTTTCACCTGTGTTTGTGTTTTCCAGAGAGGCTGAAGGGCCGAAGGTGCTTCCAGAGAGCGAGAAGGGAAAAGACACCCTTTCCTACCCTTTCCCCCTGTCCCTTTTAAATAACTTCCTTGTAATAAAAGCCCCTTGCTGGCCATTCTATTCAGTTTCTCCGTTACCTCTATTGAACTCACGCCCCCTGAACGCTAACAGTGTTTAAACCACTACAGGAATGTAGGTGAGAACACCACCACCATTAATTGTCAGAAGCTGCCATTTACTTTGAGCTCTGTAAAGCAGCATCAACAGTTTCTTGTCAAGAGTATGAGTCCCGGACTTTATGTTAACATTAACCCATTTGCTACTTAAAAAGGGCAGATCCTGACTCTGTGGACAACCACCATGTAGACTTCCTCTCCTCCTGAAAAGTTGCTTTCTCCATACCTTTGTTGGAACTGTTTCTAGACTTCATACCTCAAACTGTTCACAGAACAAACTCTTCTGAATTTGCTGACAACTAAACAATATCGATAGATGTGTGTCAGGACTCTTCCTAATTCATATACTGGTGTAGATATATATATTGATCTATTTTGAGGTAAGGAGTGACAGACATTCCAGATTATGCTCTTATTTATATATTTCTCAAGAAATCCATTGAAGTTTTTAAGAAATTTTTAGAGTCACTCAAACACCACTGTAGTGGTTTGAACCACTATATCACTACAGGGGCATGCAAAAGTGACAAAAGACTGAACAGAAATCGACAGCAAGTGACAGTTTTATTGCCTAGGGCCTCTACCAAAAAATAACCTTATGGAACCCCCAGACAAAATACACAAATATAACACCTGACAGTTGTCATGCGAAGAAAATAAAAAAACAAACTGCTTCTCAAAGGCCAGGTGGCTGGCTGAGAAGCAGGGGAAGGAAGGGAAAGCTGCCCCTCTGATGGTACACTCCCAGCCCTCGGAGCCTCCTGCAAGAAAAAAATGGTGAAACCTCCCCCTCCAGGAACACCCACAGGGAAGCTATCCCTTGCGGTTTGGCTGGCTTGGTTCTGATGGCCCCATGTTGCTGCCTGTGTTGATGGAGGTGGGTGGAAGCAGGCCAGGCAGTCTGGGAGCTGGGAGAGGGGGACCCACGATCCTCTCAGCTCAAGAGACAGATGGGAAGAGAGGCAGGACTTCCGTGTCCACGGCTTTTATGCCCTCAAAGTCCCGTGCCAATTTGTGTCTTCTTCCCAGCCAAGTCATCCTCTCATTGGCTGGCAGCACTGGGCTCCGCCTTTCTTCCGGATCTTCACTCCAGGCAAAATGGCAGTTCCTGCTGAAATGTCATGTGCTCAGGGCCTGGAGGCCAGCAGCCACCGCCCGCTGGCCACAAGGGCACTCCCAAGGCCACCAGCCCCACCCGCGGGCACTTGCTGCTTGCAGGGACTGGCTGCGGGTGGTGGGGGCTGCCCATGGTGGCAGTTGCCACCACATGCCTCCTTGGCAGCGTGGGGCAGGAGCTTTGCAGCCATGGCCACTCCTGGTGGGGCTCTTGTCAGCCACCCTTCAGAAGAAAAACCGCCGCCCCACACCGCTCCCCGCCATTGTGCCGTGTGGGACCCAGGCCCCGTGCCCAAGCAACCACCAAGCCCAGCCCAGCTCTCGGTGACGTGGGGTGGGCGCCAGCACCATGGATGCAGCCACTGAGCCCTGCCGCTGCCTGTGGCCACCGGCACCGCTGCCTCTGCCCAGAGCCGTGGGCGTGCACGCCAGAGCGCTGGTTCCGTTCAGTGTGCCTGTCCACTGCCATGAGCTGGGGCTGCCGCTGCCGTCCGCACTGCTGGGGAAAGCAGCGAAGCGGCAGAAATGGTTTCACGCACTTGGCTCCCCGCCCGTTCCTCTGCCGCCAACCCACCGCACAACTTGGGCAACGGGAGGACAGGGAGAGCCCCCAAGAGGAGAGCCCTGCTGCTCTGGGAGTGATGGCTCTGTTTCTGTGGGACCTCCACTGTCGTCCTCCCATGCAAAACCGGGCAGTGGGGGAACGGGGAACAGCCCTGCTGTTCCGTGGCCACTGCAATCTTGGTCCTTCTGTCAGGCTTCTTAAAAAAAACGGTTTTAAACAGGGCAACAAGTGAACTCAAACAATCTCCCAAACACCCTTCTCTCCCCTCTTCCCCCCCAAAAACCCCAAGACCACCCCCTCCCCTGAAGCCCATAACAAGCAGTGAGATCAGAAACTGGCTTTCAGTGCTGATTTCAAAGACCTTATCTGAAAATCCTAAGAGACTCATAGGTATAAGCTAGAGATCCAAGCAGATCCACAGTGATAGTTGAGGAAGTAGGAGGATTTTATTAAGGTCCAATTAATTTTGGTAGCTAGCAGAAAGGGTCAGATGAATAGCATGCTAAATAAGCCCACTTCTCCTCACTTTATGAACTGCAAGTCAAGGCAAATAACTTATACATATGCTCTATGAAATGAATCTTTCCATGAAAATTTCTATGTGGATTTAGTCTCTAGTCATTAAAGCAAAAGAATTTTGTCCTTATGGCTTAGTATCAGCTCTAAGGTAGGTTGTTCTGAACTTCATTTGCTGACTCCTGAAGCTATCATCTAGCTACCAAACTCTTAATGTGTAACTATTATTTACTGACTGACTGTTATATCAGTTTTTGGTTTTGTGAGCAATTTTTAGCACATTTAATTTTTGCTCACTAAATACTCCCAACTTCTAGGGATACTAAATCTCTCTGGAATCAGTAGGTACCTTCAACTGACCGTGCAAAACCATAACTCAAAAAAAGATAAAGGTAAAGCATTTTCAGAATATCAGCATGGTTTAGAAGTACTATTAGGTCAAAAATCTTAGCAAATGACAATAATCTTGAAATCTATGAAATAGGTATTCTTAAAAAAAATGTCACAGTATCATAGTATCAGCAAGGTTGGAAGAGACCTTAAAGATCATCAAGTCCCACCCATAATCTAACAGCAACCCATCATCTAAAGCATGGCACCAAGTGCCTCATCCAGCCTACTCTTGAACACCTCCAGGGTCAGTGGTTCCACCACCTCCCTGGGCAGCCCATTCCCATGGTGGATCACCCTTTCAGTGAAGAATTTCTTCTTAATATCAAGTCTAAACCTCCCCTGATGGAGCTTAAGACTGTGTCCTCTTGTTCTGTCACCAGTTACCTGAGAGAAGAGACTGACCCCCGCTTTACTACACCCTCCTTTCAGGTAGTTACAGACAGCAATAAGGTCACCCCTGAGCCTCCTCTTCTCCAGGCTGAACAACCCCAGCTCCCTCAGCTGCTCCTCATAGGGCTTGTGCTCCAGCCCCTTCACCATCCTCCTTGCCCTTCTCTGGACACGTTCCAGTGACTCAACATCTTTCTTATACTGAGGGGCCCAGAACTGGACACAGCACTCAAGGTGAGGCCTAACCAGTGCCGAGTACAGGGGAAGGATAACTTCCCTAGTCCTGCTGGCCACACCATTCCTGACGCAAGCCAGGATGCCATTGGCCTTCTCGGCTGCCTGGGCACACTGCTGACTCATGTCAAGTCTCCCACCCACCAGCACTCCCAAGTCTCTCTCTGTCTGCCCACTCTCCAGCCACTCCGACCCCAGCTTATAGCTCTGCATGGGGTTATTGCGACCAAAGTGTAAGACCTGACACTTGGACTTGTTGAATCTCATCCCATTGGAATCTGCCCATCTCTCCAGTCTGTCCAGATCCCTCTGCAGGGCCCTCCTACCCTCCAACAGATTGACACCGGCTCCGAGCTTGGTGTCATCTGCAACCTTACTAATGAAGGACTCAATCCTGTCATCAAGGTCATCAGTAAAGATATTAAACAGAACCGGGCCCAGCACCGATCCCTGAGGGACACCACTAGTGACCAGTTGCCAACTGGATGTGACAACCACTCTCTGGGCTCAGCCATTCAGCCAGCTCCTAACCCAGCACAACATGTTCCGGTCGAAGCCCCGGGCTGCCAGCTTCTCCAGGAGTATACTATGGGAGACTGTGCTGAACACTTTACTGAAGCTCACCTTTCCCTTCTGATACATGAGGGAAAAAAAGAGATGAGTTCTTCAACACTCTTATTACGAAGTCTTGATATAGCTGCATTATTCATGGGCAAAAGATAAATCCTGTTCTTGGTACATGGATTTCAGTGCCTGTCCGAGGCAACACTTTTAAGCTGTGTTGGCAAAAGAGATCTTCGGCCAAAGTAGGGTATCTGCATGGGAAGAGGTCAAAAGCAGAAAAGCTATGGGCATAAATCTGTACCAGAAAGCTTCTTGAACTTGCATAAAGACTAAAGATAGGCAGCACAGACTGTGTAACAGCTAGATACTCACATTCAGTCTGTTGGCATATTAACAGAAAAAAACCTAAAACACTTTCAAGTATTTTGTACCCAGTAGATTAGTCTCACAAGCACTGAAAGGAATTTAGATAGCACAGATCTATTTATTCTTGGTGATGGGCCATTGCAATTTCCCATTTAAACACTGTGCTTCCAATTTTTTGCCTATCATTAGCAGGTACTAATTTTGTGATGCTTCATTAGGGCGACAGTTATTGCTATCTAGGGAAAATGTATCATCGATTTACTGGTTTTCCATTCATAGAGAGAGTGAAACTGAAGGACCACTGGGAAATATGTGCTATATTTCCTTGAAAAATATTTACAATTTAGTTGTTGAAGGTTACTTCTTGAAAGATAATTTCTAATGCAGTCTTATTACAGGTTTGTCATAATAATGACTGAAACTGAAAATCTGAAGATGTTTACCAGCTTTGGTTGCTGAGTTACAGAGAATAGTAAGTCCTAAGTGGCAATGGGAAAGCAATGAGTTCCCAAAGCTTCATGTGTAATGCTCCAGTTTCAAGAGGAAAGGAACAAGTTGGACAGCATTATTTTGCTAACACTCTTTTAGGAAGCTGTCTCTAGTTTGACATAACAACATGCAGGATTTTAGGGTTGAATGCAAAGTTTTACATCACATGCTTGACAGCAGAAAAGACCAGGACAGTATGAGGTGGATGCTTGTAGTGTGGTTACCACAAAGCAGTTCTGGGGAGAGTTGGTCCCAGTGGTGTGGGAGAGCAACACTTGGCAATGAGTGGCTGTGGTGGGTTGACCTTGGCTGGATGCCAGGTGCCTATCAAGCTGCTCTATAACTCCCCTTTACAGCTGGTAGGGGAGAGAGAATAAGATGGAAAATGATGCATAGGTTGAGATGAGGCAGTTTACTAAAGCAAAAGTGTGTGCACACACAAGTGAGGAGGAGAATAACAAGGTTTATTCTCTACCTCGCATTAGCAGTTTTTGGTTACTTCCTAGGAAGCAGGGCTTTCAATAAGTATAGTGGTTTCTCAGCAGGCAGACACTGTAAACAACGAATGCATCCCCTTCCTCCTCCTTTCCTTTGCTTTTATATTTGAGCTGACATCATATGGTGTGGAATATCCTTCTGGTTAGTTTGGGTCAACTGTCTGATGGTGTCCCCTCCCAGGATCTTGCCCTCAACTGGGATGAGGAATGTTACAGTGTCAGCGCTGCTCAGTAGTAGCCAAAACACTGGTGTGTTATCAACACCTTTCTAGCTAACAATGCAAAGCATAGCATTATGAGGCCTGCTGTCAAGCCAGGGTTGGGTGCCATGAATCACTGCCTGTGACGTATATGTCTAGCAACTTACATGTCGCTAATACAGCATCATGGCTGGAGTAACAAAAACATTTTATGCAGACTGGTAGAAGTGGTTCCTGCAAAAGTACAGTCACAGCTGCATTTTTCTCTTTTGTTTTTGTTGCTGTGTTTTTTGTTTGTTTTGTTTTATTTTGATGGAGGAAGGCTTCCTTGTTTTTCTGCAGTTATTTAGTGGGTAAGCATCTATCCACGAAGCCGATATGTTCTGTCAACTCCCTGTTTAGCATGAAAGGGTTTTTGAATCTATATCTACTGGGTGTGAAAGGGGTCACATCAGCTCTCTAGAGGTGGCATGTAGCTGGTAAAATGATGCTGCTATGCATGGGAGGAACAGGAGAGTCAGCAAGAGAGTGTGAGAACTGCACAGCTGGGCTGAATCAATCAGCTTGCAGGGACTGAAAAGATGAACTCAGCCTTTTAGCTATGACTGCACTTACCTTCATGTTTAAATTCATTGGAAGTGGGGAAAAATATAACTTTCAACATGTTGATATTAGTTCCAGATATAATTGAGTGGATGGCAAAGAGATTTGAAGTGTCTCAGACTGTGTTTTATTCTAGTTAACAGGATACTGGCCTTCAGGATGTCTTGATCAACAACAACGGAAGTGTTGCTGATGACTTTTTTTAAAGCACTTTTGGATCTGCTGCCAATATACAGTTCAACTTGTTACAGTCACTGCAGAATCCACGAGCTCTTTTGTATATTCTCTTTCTAGTAATTTAGATTTTTCATAATCAGCTCAGGGAATTATTTTCTCTCTACAACAGTGGAGTGAGTCATAATAGAGCCTCTCACTTCAATGTGTTCAGGTAGATACCTATGCACTCAGTTCATTATGAAACAAAGACTAGACTAAAAATAAGATGGATTTTCTGGTTCATATGAAAATACCAGTATATTAAAAAAAAACCACAAAAAAGAGTTTATAGATGTAAACCATTTCTTAAAAAAAGAGCTTGGGGTAATTTATGTCAAATTTAAATACCTTTAGTGGTTTTTCATGACAGGCAAACTCTTAGAATGAGAAACCCCTCAACAAAGAATGATAGAAAAAAAGTTGGGGGGGGGGGTTGTGGAGAAAAGAAAAGAAGAGAAAAGGAAGGAAAAAAATAATTCTTAAAACTTGGCTTCTGGAGCAGTTTTTCACTAAAGATGTAAGCAGATGACTCATATCAGAACCTGATTGTCTGTATCCTTAGCATGTTGCCATTAATTTCTTCCTGGAAAGACCCTCTGCCATCAGCTAACTCCTATTGTTCTTTTCAGTCTTCTCTAAGGAGTTGCTAAAACTTGTGGGGATTTCTCCAGACTTCCCCTGTTCCTTTCCAGTCTGTTTTCTCCTGTCGCAAAGTTGTGAACATGGGAAATTGCTACTGCATACAATGGCCACCGTCATTTCTTCTGTGCTGCTGAACTTTCATCCTTTAAATAGCCCTGATTTATGTATTTGCTAAAGAGAAAGGGAGGTTAATCTTACAGAAAGTTATTGAGGGATAATTTCATGGGAAGTTAAGGAGGATTAATGTTATCTCATTGAAAATAAAACTAATTTCATATAGAAGATTATATTTTTGCCTAAGGAAAGAATAGATAACATTAAAACCTATGCAATACATTTAACTGAGTCTCTAAATGTATTTGAAAATAATAGCTCTTAACTACTCTGTTTAACATGTAATGTGAGCTGGAAGCATAAACCGAAGTTCATATCTTAGACTTTCCCTTCATCTGTAACCCAGTTTTTGCGATATTCTTTTGATGTCATTATACTTTATTGTGTGCACTGGTAGCAACTTTAATCCACAGACTAATCACACAACTGAATGACAGCTCCAAAATAGGTACTTGATTATTCAGAAAATGTTAATCTTTAGAGCTGTGTTGCATTTAAAAAGCAAAGTATTGTATAATCCTATAGAACATTTTCCTACATACAAATACTGATGTGTACAAAAACACTTACTAAAAAATACTCCAAACCAGTCTGTTTATCATTTGTTCTGCTACAGTTTTCAATAATTAGAGAATCAATTAATTAAAAGATCAAAAGTCCTAAATATTAGGTCAATTAAGATTTTATTTTTAAAATGTATTTTATATGCTTCTATTTATAAACATAAAATGGCTGTTCATACTGAAGCAATCTACTGGCTTCAAAAAACCAGATGCATCTGAAGCCAAATTTACTTTCTCTCCCCGTTCTTTGTTTTTTCCATGCATAATTCTTAAATGAACACCAGGCTCTGTGCTGTATCAAATTAAAAGCCTGTGTGTATAAGGAACATGAAATTGCTGCACATTTTAGATAACAGCTCTGAGTCTTGATAAAACCCTGATGCTGCAAAATGGCTGAAGAATGCACAAACTTTTAAGAGAAAAAAAGCATTTAAAGGCTTTTTCTGTTGTTTGTGGACACATTCCTAGTGCTGTTTCTCCTTAACAGAAAAGGCTTTTGTTGACATGACAAAATAGCATTAAGAAGTCTCATGCCATCAAAGTCCATCACCTTTCACACCCATGCATCATCCTGCTATTCCCAGCTACATTTCTCCAGCCACAAACATAGAATAGAAACATTTTTTTGTTTCATACCACATAGCTTACTTACTCCAAACACAATTTTTGATAATCCGCATCCCTGCTCCAGTTGCCCAACTCCCATAAACCAAGACACTAAACTCTGCACCCACTCCACAGCCCACAGATTTTCTCTCCCACCTCCCATTTCACATCCAGGCATCCCTGTCGTGGTTGGCTTTGAGCCTGGAAATACAAATGTTGACACTGGTTGAATTTCTGCATTCCTGCAGTATTTAAGTGAGATGCAGTTACAAGTCTCCCAGATGGGTCTCGGACCTTTTTCCTTAAATAATTTTGCCCTCAGGAATTTGCCACACTGATGAAGGACTAGATCCATGGTTATTATTACTGCTGCTCCTGTATCACATGCATTGATCTGTAATTTGGGCTATTGATCAACAGGCAGGATTTGCGCTGCTCTTGGATGCATTTTGCACATTCCTGTGTCATAAAATATTCATTCTCAGAGCATTTGCCACTCATCATGTGTCTTTTTGTAGCATTTTTAAGTTTTGTATAGTCCTGAATCCTAAATACTTCCCGCCATTTGCCAAACTAGCCAATAGCTACTTTATTTCACTTATATTTCCTCACGTAATTAGTTTCTTTCTTCTCTCTCTCGTTTTCTCTTTATTCCTGATACATGCTGTTACATATACTCAGAAAGCGGAGTAGGAAATTAGAACTCTGGGGACAAACAAATCATGTTTTCTGTTACATTTGTTCTTTCCATCCTTCCTTAGAAGTTTGTTTTTTTTAGGGGAGCATGTATTGCAAAAGGAATTTATTATTGGAATTCAGTTCATCATCCCTCAAAGACAGAATACTTATTTAGGAGGGGATTTTTTTTCCTCTGTTGAAATGCTACAGTGGCAGCATGTTGCCTACAAATACCATTCCATGAAGTTATCAACAGCTGAATGCCTTGATCCAACAAAGCATAAAGTTGAAGAGTTACACTTTTTCAAAGGCAAATATTAAACATGACCACAAATGTTTTCTAAATTAAGGCTGCAATGAGGACTACATAGTTGAAAGCCACTGATGAGAAGCTTCCATGGAACATATCTTATTTGTGCCCTTTTTTTTATGAGCATCCAAAACATGATTCTTTGGATTGTCACTAAAGATGAAGGTGCTATATCCATATAGGTAAATTGGATGTTTACCTGATCATTGGATTATCTCGTATATAGATAGTACTAAATCATTGTGTTTCAGATCTAGGACAGCCAGCATTCTTCCAGACAACTCCTGGGCATTGCTTGGAATATAAGGACCATTGCATTCTTTCAAATGAATATGGACTGTGACATTTCAGAATGTAAATGTATTTAATCTTACAAATATCAGCTGATCCATCAATTGGTTTGGAAAATAACGCTGAGATCATCAAGTGCAACCTTTTACGTAACACCATCTTGTTGACTAGACCATGGCACTAATTGCCACATCCACTTTCTTCTTAAATACCTTCAGGATTGGTGACTCCACCACTTCCTCGGGCAGCCTATTCCAATGCCAATATTGTTGGACTCAATACCATGGCAGCCTTAAATTCTCCTTAAGAATGGTATTCCATGCACTCTAAAGATATAACAAAATTAATTCCTATCCCACTGGCTTTTCCTTCCTTTTCAGCTATATAACCCACAGTTTGCACTGTGTTCAGCTATTCACCACCGAAAAGTGGTTTCAGAATCTGCTGAACATACCGAGTGTTCTTGTTGTTGTCAAAAAAATACAAAATATGGCATGAAAAAATGCTACCAAAAAGAGTGGTTTCAGTTCCTCTCCTCAGTTCAGAATATTCATATATTTTTCTAGAATTCTTATTACTAGTGGTATTTTGATAATGACCATAAAATCTGCTGCACTAACTTAATGCTTTCATTATGCATAAAAGAGCAATACTATCTGCTTAAGTTTAATTAGAGAACAATTATCCAACCAACATACATATGAACTGGCACTAAAAGGAAAACTTTAGACTGGTTGGCTGATTTAATGGTACTTTATCATTTGCCATGTGTCAAAAACAAAACTAGTAGGCTATTCTGTTTCCTTCGAACCTCTTATGGAGAAAACACTCACTAGAGACAGGTCTTCATCAGGTATCATCTCCCAGTCTCCTAGTTTTGCACAACGTTAAGTACCACATACAAGGTGGAGAGCGCCATGGCATAGTATTTGGTTGTGAGATTTCTTTCCACTTTTCAAAATTGAGTATGTTTAATAGTTTTCTTAAATTTTCATGCATCTACAATAAACATGTGGCAATCTGTGCTCTATTTGGTGCATAGCATTGCTTTCCCTTCAGTGTAAGTCCTTGCTGAGAATCCTGTGTGAGCAGGGTATACTTAATACTTAGGCAAACTGCCTGCAATGAAACTATTTTGAGCTCTCTTTTAGATGATCTGCCCTTTAGATTAGTTCAGGTTCACACAGCTGCACAGCGAATAGAAATATTTCACAGCTCAATAAATGGGGCAGCTGGTATTTTGATTCATCTCAGAGCAATTTCACTGGGAATCAATAAAGTATGGTGCTCATTTTGAACAAAAGAGTACATTTGATGGGATATCATCATTGTCATGGCCAGCTTCTAGCAGGCAAGAGATGAATGAATGTGTTTCTCAGAGTCTTACCTTTTCTCACCTTACATGTACACATTCGCATTTTTCTTCCTTATCAGTTATTAGGCCACAGCCATTTGTAACAAGCAAATAGGTCTACAAAACTAGAAAAAGGGAAGAAGAAAAAGGATAAAAAGAAAGGGTTATGCATTGTCTGTATGGAAAACAGAAAGCAGTTGAGTTCTTTTGTTTCCTGGGAGGAATTACAGACAGGGAGAGTAAATTATATCAAAACTCCAGAAATGCCTCACCACTCTAGAACCAGAATTCCATCTTACTTTTTAAGTTCAGCAATGGTAACCTCTCTGTCCTTTGTGCTGGTTTTACTTAGCTGTTTTGCACTTGCCAGGGCCAGGACAACTCATTTCTCTTCGTCATGTTTCAGTCCAATGGTCTCTGAAATACGGCTCCATGTCAAGAACTTTATCTTGCACTTTTGTCCATAGTTTTCCTTAAGTATTTTGTCCATGGAATTCTTAAGTATTCTTCTTTTTTCTTTGGTTTTCTTTACGTCAGCAATATTTCCTATTTTTTGATGACATGCTGCTTGAAAGATTATTGGCAGCGTTTCAGATTCTTTTTTTTGGTGAAATATAATGATAATTAATCTATTTTGTGGAGATAGAAAGATAGAACCAGGCAACACCTCTCAATAAAACTTCATTTGAAGGACCCTGAAGATTACAGTTCTAGCTATGCAAGACCAAGACTACATTTCTATTTAGAAAAACTGTTTTTATTGACTATTCCTTCTTTTGCTCCATCTGGTTTGAAGAGATTTTCCTTCCATATTTTCCCTGAGTCTAACTTTCACTAAATGTACTATTCATACTATAGCTAAATTAGTAACTCTGTTCCTATAACCATATAGTTTTTATTAAAATAGTTTGCTTTTAGTCTGGAATTCTCAGTACTTGGTCCTGTTCCAAAGTTATTTCCTTTTGCTAGAATGGAATTTCATTCATCCTTCAAAGGACAGAATAACTTGCTCTTAAATATGACAAGACCATGCTTCATATGAAACAGCTGGACAGGGAAACCTCACATCTAGCTAGGGATTTTTTTCCTGAGTAACTAACTTAACAAACAGTCATTCTAAGGTCTTCTTTCCTTATTTCATAAAATTTGTCATATCATAAAGTGAATACATTGCAGAAAGATCTATTTGATCAAGTTATATTTTTTGTTTTAAACCACAGCCTTTTGAATCTGGGCTTAATATTGGGTTAATATTACCTCTCTTCTGCTCATTTAATGCCTTGTCTCTCAGCAGACCTATGACAACTCCTTGTTTTGATGACTATGTCTGTCACTCCCATACAAAACAAAAGAGGATGAAAAGGTCAGTTAATGGCTCTGACCACTGCTGATGGTATTCCTAAAATAAACTGTAGATGGAGACAGTAAGCTTCGTATTCTGTACCAAACTCTTCAAGTAGGGTATATTTGGCAGAGTAGTACTGTATGACTTCAAAAAATTTTGAAAAAAACCTCAACATTTTTCATTAAGCCATGATTTATTCCCATTCTGGGAATTTGTGGTTGTAGTTTGGGGCATAAGGAGCCCACTGTATTACAGTAAAAGATTATCAGCTAGACAGCCCAAAAAGGTTTCTTGTCTGTGTGCATGATATGGATGTTTCCTGTGGACTCTAGTAGCTACTGAACACAAGTGAGATGTGGCATGCAATTTGTCAGTTGTTTTTATCTGAGTTGTGAGTTCCTTACAACATAACGATGTGGTGTTAACTCTGTTTTGCCAGTAATTTCATATCACTGTGATTTTGGCAAAGAGTGGAAAATAAAGTATGTTTACTGAGGTAAACATGTACTGATGTATCTTTATTTAATATATTTATACCACTGGGGAAAGTTTAATTTTATTTCTCAAAAGCCTTTGCACGAGTAATTTTATCATGACTATCTGTATTCCCCATACCACAAACATTTTTCATCTTCTAGAAAGCATTATGAAGATACAGTTAAAATGTACTTACAAGAGACAAGCAGTACTGTTACAGGAGTAGCTGGTAACAAAGAGAATGATATTTTAGAGCTATGTATAGAAGAAAGAGAAAATTCATTTTACCTGCTATTAGAATAAATTGAAGCTCCTCGGATTTTCCTTTTTTCCCTACAGTTTTGCAGTGGGAAGAAAGGCCAAGAATCTTAAAGGTATCTGGATGTCCAGCTGCCTCTAAAGGCATGAACAAAGTCATATAAACCATGTCAACTGTCTTGGTAAATGCCATCTTGGTAAATGGCATTTACCAAGACAGCTGTTGGCAGCTCAAAAACTTTTATGTTTGGCTTTGTAGTTCTTTTATCTCAGGCATGAGGAAGAGATTTTGTGACCAAAGATTTCCACATTTCAGGCAAATAGATTTTATCTTTCTGCGAATCTGTAGTTCTATTCAAGAATTTAAGTTCTCAAAATCATCCTCAAATCCTCTTCAAACTCTGCTTAATTCTGGGTATGGCCTACAACCTTAAGTTCTGTGTTTTGCTTAGGCATCAGCAAACATCCAGAGTCACTTGCATTTTGAGATGGGGGAAATGTGTTACTGAGGACAAATTCACAGATGTCCTAGATGTTAGAGGAGTGAATAGAGACAGAGAAGAGCTTTGTGATCAGCTCTTCTTACTTTGGTGGGTTATGGCCTCTCTCTTTCCAGCTTCCAGCAGAGCAAAATGAAGTGTGAAACAGGCTAAAACATCTTCCATTTTTCCTGTTTCATCTGTATTGCTCTGTGGAGAGAAATGCACAATGCAAAGGCCAAAAGAAAGCAATTGAAGAGTCAACACAATACTCCCCAAGGGGAACAGAAGGATGGAGCTCATCCAGGCATGGGAAATGGCTTGTATTCTGATTTCTGTTGCTCAAACTTATAGGCACCACTCACTGAACATTCACTGAGTTACCACTAACACCTGTGCTATATCATAGATTCTGGATGCTTCACTGGGCTATAGCACCAATTGGTCCCACATGGAAAAACAAATGTAGTCATCCATACAGTGGTCCCGATGCCAAAGGATCTGGCAGTACAACTGTAAACTCCCTTGAGCCTTCATGATTGCCCACCACCATCATTTCTGATTTGAAATGAGTTGAGCTTTGGCAACCATTCTTCATTTATGATTTGATCTGATTTGACATGTAGATCAATAATGTTTCTAGTTGTTGTTAATCATACATAAAATTTTGCAGGAGAAATATTCATACAAAAAGAGACATAGTAGAAAGAGTTTGGAGAAGTTTCTTGAAAAGGCAGAATTAAACCCTGGCGTTGCTGAGGGAAGGAAAGGTGACAAGAACAGATTTCAAGTCTCAGAATTAGATTCACTGGAGGGTTTAAGCACAAAAATCTACCCGTTCCTGTTTTTTCAGTGGTACTATTATTGCAGCTCAAATTCTACTTAGTGTTGAAGTTTGCTGTGTGTAATTTAGACCATTGTGTGATCAAAGGGATACTTTGGGGCAAATGTCTATATTACTGCATACAATACTTCTAGACATGACATTGCATTCCTCATGTGCCATAGAAGTCTTAGTTGGGCAATGAATTCAACTCCAGGTTCAAAAATAGGCCAAAGACACATTCTTGATAAGTGTTGCTATAATTAAAAATGAGCACATATGGCCATTGTAAAACAACTTTTTCTGCCCTTAAAATATAATGGGATTTCCTTTCTGAAAGTTCTCTGGAAAATATAGGGGTTTAACTTCTGGACTGCAGTTTATCAATCCTGAATTTGTTTTTGAAAGTATTCTTTATCAGAGTGAAAAAAAACCCCATAGTGATCTTCAGAAGAAACATGGGAATGTTACAATGGGCTTTTTCTCACTATTCAAAGTCTAATGTATGGGAAAACACTGTCTACTATTTGTAAAGAGACAAGTGTATGAGTCGTGTAACAGGCAATCAAATATGCCTTTAACTGCCAGAGGGAGAGGCAGGGCAAAATGGATTGGAGAAGAGCAGCTTAATGCAATTTGAGTATTAAAATAATAGTTTGGGGTTTTTTCAGGGGTTATTTTACTAGTAACCACAGAACCTAAAATTATTCAAATGGCACATATTCAGTGATTATCTGAAAATTAATGGGATAAGTGCTAAATTATTTTTTCCTTATGCACTATCACCTTTTTAATTTCTTCCTTATTTTCATGTGGCATATTAAAGTAAGGATTCTAAGGCTTTCCCCCACACACCCCTCTCATTTACAATGTTCTTTGGAAATTTAATATTGCTGATTTTAACTATATAACATTTAAATATAGCCTAGTAGCCTGCCTGTATTAAAAATTCTGCAGAAGCAATAAAGAATCAATGAAGACTGTGGAAACTATTCTTCTTCAGAATGGGAAATATGGTAAAAAAATTATAGGAGAAATAAAAACCCAATTTTTTTTTTTTGAAGGCTGTCAGACATTGTGTTTTTGAAGGCTGAGCCAGCAGGTAGCAGGAAAGGTACCACAGAGTTTCTGCAGAAATTCTGCAGGAATTTCTTTCATTTCCTTTCTCCTCTGGGGCTGTCCCCCTGTTCAACAGTTTCAGCTGAATTGGTTATTCTGTAAATCATATATGTTTCTCTTCTCCAGCTAGTTTCTGCCTGTTTTATTTTCTTTTCAAGGGGTAGAATACATCACAATTATTTCTTCACTTGTGACTTGTTTCTCTGAGGCCAGACACAAAGTCATAAAACTCAGAGTTACCTAAGAAACTTCAGGTGATACAAAAAGAAGTTACTTATTTGGAATCCAGACACGGAAATAAAACTGGGGCTACTGTTGGAAGCTGTGAGTCTCTCCTCTCCAATGCAACACACTTAGTGAGAGAGAGAGAGAGAGAGAGAGAGAAAGAGAGATGAGTGAAAGAAAAAATTACAGAAAAGTAGGGGAGTAAAGGAAAAAAGGAACCTTGAAGGAACCTCTTCACATCCTTACTTACATGCCCAGTAGATACTGCTCCGAACATTTAAAAAATACTTTACTTAAAAGGTTTCATAATCTCCCTCAACAAACTGTTCCTTCTTTTAAGGATACTTTCTCTTAGAATTTTCTTCACTGTCTAATCTAAACTTTCCTCACTGAAGTTTGAAATTTTTATTTCTTTCCCTATTCCAGCGGCATGAAGACAAGTTTGTTTGTGCCTTTGGAGATCCAAGAAATGCATAGAACATGATTTTGTGTTTTCCCTCATTCTTCTCTTCACTAAACTAAGCCAAATTCCATTTCTTCTCCATTTCTCACATTTTCTTGAAGGTCTCACTTTCTAGACTGCCAGTTATTCATGAGACTACCCATTACAACGTGTAACAATTGGCCTGTGAATTTACTGACCACGCAGACCCATCTTTCAGCACTTCTGAATGTTGTAGAAGAACTGTTTCACTATTTCACTTGGTTTACACCTCCATCAACATTAACATCTATAGCTTCACTAGAAATTTCAGCTCACAGTGTGAGATTTATTTAACCAAATGCAAATACTTAAGTCTGATCTGGTCAACCTAGCTCGTCTCGTTAGGGGAAATAGGCAGTTTTGAAGCAGGACTTAAGTCACAAGAAAGCAGATATCTACAGTTGTTTCAAATTTAAAAGGAAAACATATATAAAGGAAAAAGGAAAGACACACTGAAAGTGTCTACTATTTTTACTTTAACTGTATAGGGATCCTAGAGATAACTAACCAGCTTAGAGAGCAGTTGCCTACCACTCAGTAATAGCAGTCCATAAAATAACATGTTCAGAAAAACAAAAAGCTAGGGCAGAATTTTGCTGACTTACCATGCATGCTTAAAGAGAAATGGGTGACCATTTTTTCAGGAATTTCATATTTGCCTTGAAAAAAAGGCTAACCTTCATAAGCTACACAAGCATTCCCTAGGACATAGGATGTTACTGTAGGATTGAACATTTATGTAGGCTATTAAAGCCAAAGGGAAAGCTAGAGGACAGAGCTAGGTGAAGAAGCTTAGACTTATCATGAATTTATTTTTTCTATAGCTCTGTATTTTGGCACACATATGTCACCTTCAATATGTGATGCCTGATTAATCTGTAATATGAATGCCATTTTTTTTATACTGCTGTAAATTCTTTTAATATCTGAAAATGCATTTTCAGTACACCTAATTCTCCCACTGGGAGCACTGGCAAAATTCCCAGTGACTTGAATAAAAAGTATAAAATGCCAAATAAGGAAGTGAGACTTAAGAGCATAAACCAATTGGGTATTTTCATGGCTGGCCTTTGGACTTCTAAATATAATGCCTATTGTTCTGTTTCAAAAGGCACCAATCCTGTAAACATTTCTAACTCTCTCAGCCTTTTTCATGCCAGCACTAAGGGCTGTTTCCTTCTGTTCTGAGGTTTCAGCCAAACCTCATCATGTGCCCTTCCCATGTGTCCCTCTCTTCCCTTAGCATCCAATGTTCTTAGACTCCTTTTCCTAATCAAATGTTTTAACAGATGATAAGAGGGCAGAACACATGCAAATTGGTGAAGTGGATACTAAATATCTGAATCAGCAACACAGCTTCCAACTACCGCACTAATTAATCTCTTATTTATGACTCATTGTCAACTACACATTTTTGGAGTGCTGACAGATATAGCTGGCATCCAACAGCAAATAATGCTTCAATGATCTCTTACAGGCTGGGATGCAATTGAAAGCTGTGGATTGCTCAAAATAAGTAGGGTAATGTATAAACATAGACAGATAGAATTATTTTATTGCACCTTAATTACTTTTACTTTTTTGTTTGGCTATTTCTGTACTAGGAAATTTAAGGTGTAGAATATTGTGCTCATTTTTCACGTACTTAAGCTCAGCGTAAGCTATTGGACCTTGCTGTACAATGTCTATTATACAGAAATGTTTGTCAGAAGTATCCTCATTACTCAGCAGTCAATGCCACTCTCTACCTTTGGCCAAATTGGTTCCCTGGGATGATGCACAATTAAGCAGATTCCCAGTGCATCTGATTAAGTAAAGTGTAGAAAGCTACCTGTGAAACACTGTAACATGCATTGCTCACTAAACTTTCAACCACCAACAGTTCTAATGAGAATTTTCCTTCTCATTCCATGGAAGTTACTCACAGAGAGGCAATTAAACTCTCTCAGGAAGTGCACATCAGAAATATGGGAGATTAGGCGGACCTTTCCTGACCAAAATGACACAGGTGAAACCTACTCAGGGGTCTTGAAACTTATTTGCAGGGGGTCCTATATCAGAAAATAGAGTCATAGTTGAAATATTATCCCTACGTGTTCTTACTGTTCCTGTATGTAGCACAGTTCATGCCAGGCATTTGAAACTAAGTTTTAAAAAAAATCAATCTCTTATTTGAACACATACATTATCAGACTGAATTCTGTCTGAATAATTATCCTATCTTGATTTGTGGATATCCCTTTCACCTGTGGGATAATCGTAACACTATAAGGGACAAGTGCCTTCTTGATAAAACTAAACATGCTTTTAGTTAGGGAAAAGCCTCTGTAGCATGCATACTGATGAACTAAAAGAGATGCTCATCAAAATCTCTCTATCATTTACTACGAAAAGAGTCTCCAGATCTACAAGTCTCTATTCCTGCTCTGGTTCAGGCTGGTTAGCCTATTCTATCAAATCTTCAAATCAAAAATGTTTATTTTATTATTTTTTGCAGTATATGGAGCCAAACCACTTCCTATTTTGGGGGCATTTGCATAGTCATACTCAAAATATTTTAATGTTTGATCTGTTCCGCATTCACTATTGAACTGTTCATTTCTAACTTCAACTATTTAAAAAGCAGACCACATAGCAGTTAGTTGATATAACGTCCTTTAAGAGATTATGGCAGAAAAAAATATTTTTTAAGAAATGGCCCAAAATAAGCATGCAAGACAGACTAAATGAATCTCCCTAGGAGTGTCCATGGCTCTTGACTGACTACAGGAAATGCCAAGATAGGTGGATTATGCAAAAATTAAACAGACAGAATTAGTTAACAAAAATAACACCCAAAGAGATGTAATCGTCTTTCTCCAGATAGGAAGATGACATTGTTCCTAACTTTTATTACTTGACAATTGTGGTGACAGGGTTAAAAGTTGGGTGGATAGAGACAAAATTCTGGAACAAGATGAAGAACTATTCTTATGAAAAACATTTCACTGAAAATGGCTGTTTTACAATAGTAACTGATGTAGTTTAATAAAAATGTACACTTTTAAGGAAAAAGGTTAAAAAAACTCATTGAGCATGTGATAAAGGTTGATTAGCTGCCTTAACAACATTTATTTTTCCAAAACATAAGAGGAAAAGACTAGTTATGGCTCAAAGAAAGCAGCCATCATAAGTCAAATAACTCTGTTACTGACCTTCAAATGACCATTTTCCAAAATAGCCATATCACTGTTGATTTAATTTCTTTAACAAAACTTTTATCTTTTTATGATTCACCTCTTCGTGGTTTATAATTTGTTCCAAATGATACATTTCTTACAGCTTTTCTTTTGTTGAATGCTTCTTGGTTTGTATTATTGACAGGAAAAATCAGAAAGCTTGTTTTAAAAATTGAAAGTATTCAGATAAACCCAAATTGACCATTTTTTTTTTCTCTTTGTATACATGAAATAACCTTTTCAGAGCATTATTAAAGGTCACTACATCCAAATTTTGTACTAAAGCATTTAATACCTTATACCATGCTCAGATCACACACATTTGCTAGATTAAGTACTAGATCAAAATCCTTAGAGAATTTGTCAAGAAGTTTGTTGAGCTTAGGGGGATTTTCATGGATAGGAAAACTGGGCAAGCAGAGAGTGTTTGCCAATGGAAAACAACTGTGAACCTCTGTTCAAAGAGATTGGCCTGAGATTGCTTGCATCTCCTTGTAAGAAGAACTAATAGTTTATATATACCCCATACTTTGTTTATGCCTAGAAGAACATGAACTGCAATTCCTGTTGCTATCTGTAGATTCTGTAATGAATTAAGCTTTTAAATGAGTTTCCAAAATGACTAAAGCATGAATTTATGGCTGTTTTAAATACATACCAGCATGAAAACTTGTAAGGAGTTCCCTCAAACCAAGGTAATAAATTTTGTGTAGTGAAGAGCTTTTGTAACATCTCATAATATTTACGAGCCCACTAGAAAAGCTACTTTCTTAAATGAAAAACGAAAATGCAAAGACAGGGATTGAGCCTATGATTATAAACATGGTAGAAGAAAAAAAAAAGGTCCATGAGAGGGGCAATGCATTTCTTTAAACCTGCAGAATATAGAAATATCAGTTCAGAATATGTCAGTGTTCATACAATCTCAATGAAGGCTGATATAACTACTGAAGATTTTTATCCATCTGAATTATAAAATGCAGCATATATGCTCATTGTTCTCAAACACTAAGAGCTAACGTGAATGGGGTTTTTTTCCTTCTGGACTGCCAAATCAGGTATCATCAACTTTCTTGTATAGTCAGAGGAAAGTAAACCTAATAGTGACTGACATGTTGTGAGACTTAAAAGTCTGGATGAGGAGGAGTAAAAGATCACATGTTCCTGTATTCTCCCTCTTTTTTTTTCTTCTCTTGTCCATTAACTTTCAAATTTCCTGAATAGCATTTCCTTCTTACACAAAGCAAAGTATCTTTTGAAGAATGGAAGAATAATCTCTCTCTACAGGGGAAACTAAGCAAACCAGACTCTTTTTTTCACAATGGCACACTAACATGATGTAAAAAAGCACTCTCAGGCTACGTGAAAGTCTACAGCCTTGAGGACAAGGGAAAGAGCTCTTCTCTAGATAAGTGTCCTTTTGAACACAGCCTCTTCTTTCTCTGATGTTGAGCAAAAAGGATAGGGCAAGTTCGTGTAAGGCTAACAGAGCTCATTTTTCCTACTGCTAAAGTCAACATTCATACATTAATGCAGTCTGGATGGATCTTCAACTAAACAATGATGAGATGAACCTGTCACCCAGGAAATGTGAGCAGATGGAAGCAGCAAATGCAAGACAGGAAATATTATTAGTTCAGTTCTATTTTTGTCCTCAGTGGCATCATTTCTGTTCCTCTGTGAGGCCCACAAGATGAGTTTGAAGATGAAAAATGCATTGACAGCGTTTGATTCTTTCTACCATTTGGCAAGTATTCATGCTGTACACTGCCACCAATTTTGCTAACCTTAAAGGTCAATCATTCCATATTTTGAGCAAATGCTTGCTCATCTCATTTGGAACAATAAAATCCTTTGTGCAGTACAATGGAATTAAATGATTCAAAGCCTCTCAAGGTTTTCCTACGCAAAACTTTTAAATTTTTCAATTTTTCTTTATTCCCTCATACCTTTCATACCTTTTAGTTTCTACCTTCCTTCTTGTCCTTTTCTCACTTGAAGGAAGCCAACAATTATGGCCTTTCTCCCAAAGTGTTCATATTACTCTGGGTCCCTTCCATTTGCATTAGGTAAATATTCATGCAGTAGGCAGAAACAAAGAGAGACTAAAGTAAAAAATGAGCTCTTGGCTGCCTTTGGTTTTTAAAGCAGCTGGAAATATATTTATTCCAGAGGTGGGAAGTCTTCAGATAGAGCTCTTAGCTATGCTGTCCCATGATTACAATGAATGCTGTTAAGAAAATCTGTGATTTTGCAGATATCTTGACCATTCCTTTAAAGAACAACATAATTAATTCCTGCCTTTTCATTACTCTCTCACTAACATATTCCTTCTTTCTTCAGTATCCCTTAGTGAATTATTAAATTTGTAAATCTGCTTGTAAAAGTAAAAGCTGGCTTGCATTTGGTTATATATTGCCTCTGGTTCCCTCTAAAACATTCAGAATCCTACAGTGGGCTGTAAGATCAATGGCTTCAGGAGAACAGTTTTTTTCCTAGCAGATTATTCTCAAGTTTGCATGAAATCAAGATGTTAATGAGATAAGATTTCAAAGAATTTTTCTCTTCTAAGATTTCTAAATGCATTTCAAAACACTCAGCCTGTTTTAAACCAATTCATTAAACTTTCCTTGTTTTTCCCAGGAACTTCTGGAAATTAACTCAGAGGAGCATTAAAGTAATGACTGGTGGTGCATTCCTTTGTATTGCGGGCATAGAAGATGAGGATCAGCACCTGTTTTTTTGACATTTCTGGCCAGGCATCAACACAGATATTCAGTGATAGTGCAATGTTGCTTGGTGCTGGATGCTCATGCCCATCTGCAAGGATGGCATTTTTCCCATCTGCGAGTTCTGCCTTTGTCTACAATCGGCGATTGGTTTAATTGTGCAGCCTATATTGGAGCGAAAACGCTATTACTTCCCCACCACCCTTTCATGTGCCAGAATGAAGCTGTGTTGACACCTTCCTCATCTCTGCTGTCACGTCTTGATATTTAAGTAAGCCTGAAAAGCAGAATGGAAGGAATCGGTCATTATTCACAATGACTGCTAACTGTCAAAATGGCACATTTGTATTGCAGCAGATGACGAGGAATTTCAGTCTGAAAATGTACATAAGAAAGGCCTTTCTAAAAGCTCCCTGTGTGCTGATCCAGAAGATGCATGGGGGTCAGAAAACACTCTAAACTGCTGAGGAGCATTTCTAGCAGTGCTCTGGAGCAACATCTACAAACAGCTAAATTGGAAGTAGATCCTTTTGATCAAATGGCAGCAATGTAAGGAATTCTTTTTATTCATCAGAGTATAGAACAGTTACCTGAAGAACGTGCCATTCATTCAAATACCAGATGTAACTAGCTATCAGGATAGACTAACATCAGGAGGGAGAGAAGGAGAGCACTGGAAAATGGGCTTTTAAAGGCATTTAATGATACTAAAGTCAGAGCTCAACTAACCACGGCTCCAGTACACTGTACTTCCATTCTGTCTAGAATTTGGTTTGCCCTGTACAAAATGTGGGTATCCTGAGTATATTTCAAAGTTAGTATTGCAATATAAAACCATAAATACCTTCTTGTAAGTACAGTCCTTATCTCTGACCCAAAAAATGGTACTGTCATGCAAAAAGAGTATTCTTCAGGCACTTGCTTTTATGTACTCTCCCACTGTGAGCTCCACCATTCAGAAATGTGAACTTGAGACCTTGTTATCCAGCTTCTTGGTTTGAGATGTGCTTAACTTTATAAACACATTTTTAAAAGGTTTTTTTTTTCCTTAAAGTGCTTTTAGTGACACAGATGTTCCAGCTTCAAAAAATGAGATGTCTTTCATGAGAACAGCCTACCTGTTTTAGTTTCTGTGCCTTCCTGCAAAGCAGCAGATGTATATCTGTCTCGCCTTCATTTATTTTCCTTTTCATTTTACAGAGGCCTCCTGCAGTCTTAACTACACTTTTTGTTTGCTGATAAGGTCATCCCATAAATTATCTTACTGAAGTAGGTCCTTTAATTATTTCCTCCTTCAGAAAATGTAGTTTTCAAAATTACTTTTTTCCTTTACTGTGAATACTCTTTTTTTTGGTGTTTCTTATGTTGTCAGATTTAATTTAAATATTATTCGTGCTGTGCTCTGATTTCAATGTATTATTTAAACATGCTGACTTACATATTTTCTGATTAATTTTAGGGGAAAAAGGTTATTACCATTAACTGTGATTCTTGAATAATACTGGTGTTGCATATTCATGTATGCCAGCTCTGAGCAGTACTAGGACTGCAGAGCTTTATTAGGGAAACAGGTCCCATACAAATCAGATAAGTGCTTCTCCCAAATGTGAATGCTTGCTGCTGATATTATCAGAAACAATTAAATTCTGAGCTACTGCCAATATCTGTGTTAAACCTTTAAGCACTAACAAAAAAAAATTCCGTGGATATCTCTCAAGTGAGGGAAAAGGACAAGAAAAAGGAAGAAAGGAGTTGGCACCAAGGAACTCCAAGGACATGTCTACACTGAGAAATCAGAGCATACTGACAACTAGTTTGCATCTACAATGCTTTGGGGGATCTGTCTCCACCATGGATTTTTCTTGGAATAAGGTATTAAGGTCCCAAATAGAGACAGAGAGCAAGCTAAAAATTGTCTGATCTATTCTGTATCCAGTACCACATCGTCCCTAAGTCAGTGAGACTTTGGGGAAGTTCTAAAGCTTGGCATTTGCAAAGAGTGTAACTAGCTGTAGGAGCAAGAATAGTAGTACCAAGGTGTTTATGGCTGTTTGTGCCTTCCCTGAATTCATGACATTTCTTCTTCCCCTGCATTACAGGGACAGGCTGCTACCAGTGACACCTGAACTGCAGTACATCTTCCTGCCAGTTTTCACTTTGATATAGCCATGGTTTTGATTTTTTTGCTTCATTTTTAGTAAGTTTATCGTCTTATTGTGAATCCTGCTAAAACAATAATTGGCAGTACCCATTTGAAGCCTCAAAGAAGAAAGGGAGAAGTAATGTAAATAACTGCTTTAGGCCTAAAACCTCAGCTCTATTAACAGACAGGAGATGACTCCAAAGCCAGTGGTGAAGATGCAGTAATATACTTTGTGCATTACAGTGTCTGTTCTAATAACCTTTATTCTTACCCTGGGGGAGAGAATTACTTAAATACTATGTTAAGAATCCTAATAGTTTTTCCATTCTCTTTTAATATATTACATTTTTTTTAAGTAAGATTTTTCATATAATAAACAAAGTTACGTTTCTTAGAAGTGCCTTCATGAGATGTCTCAGCTTATGATTAGTTCTTTGGCATACAAGCTTGAGACAAAAACAATTGAAAAATAATTTTGCTAGGATGATTACTAGATGTATGCATGTTATATACTTTCCTTTCATGCATCTGATAAAGATCAGGAATATTGAAATTCATTTTCTGGAAAATAGTAAGGAGGAAAAGGGAATTCACCAGTCAGTGGGAAAATATGGAGTCTTTCAAATAACTGGCCCAAATCCAGTTTAGAATTGTTTCGAATTCAGCTCATGATTATTGAATGGGCCCTGGCTCTTGGTCAGACAACTATTTGCCTCAGAGTCAACTTCAAATGCTCAGGAGGAAAGTCATGAGCTGTACAGATTCTGAGGGTGAATTCCTTTCCGATGCCCAGGAGTGGGCAGTAGAACATCAGTTTGAAAGAGCAGTTCAACTACTTTAGAACAGAATTAGTATAATCGATTTCAAGACATTTAATGAGGTAACTCACTTGTTTAAAGCTAAACATATCCTCAAAGACACTTTAGCTTTGCAGCTGTAGTCATGTTAGTGTTAAGGCACTTTAGTAAGGCAGTAGAGGAAGTTTGTGTGCTTTTCCCAGTTTATAAACAGTTTACTTAACTTTCATTTCTGACAGAACGCCATGTTTTGCAAGCATTAAACTCACTACACAATTGCTAAAAGTAAAGAAATGGCATTGTATAGGAAAGGATTTTCTAATGGCAAGTAATCCACCCCATATTTGGTGAACCTAAATTATAAATAATGCATCCTGTCACTGCAGAAACCCAATGCAAGGAAGCTATGTAGCATAAAATTGCTTTACACATCTGTCAAAAGCAAACTGAGTTGATTATATTCTGTTTTGATTTGATATAAACACAGAGGTTAGTTTCTGAAAAGCAATTTTAGAGGTATAATCACATTTCTTTGACAGTGTGGGACAAAGATCCTTGACAATATAATATAGGAATTAAGTGGCTTTGAATGAATTAAGAGGCCTTGAATTAATGTTTGGGAGCATACAAAAATTTTGTGCTTGTGCAAACATTGATACAGATTAAAACAAGTGAGAGAGAAGAAGCAGGTTATAGAGATTAAATAAAATGTCCTTCATGAAGGGATTGCCAGCAGCAGATCTCAAAGGACTTTGTAAAGGAGGGAAGTCTGTATTTCTCTTCAGGAAAGGTAAGGACAGAGAAGAAAGATCAGAAGAATGCCAAAGAAAAGCTCCTCTCAACTCCAGAGCCACATTTCATCTACTAGACAGCAAAAGAACCAAAGGTGTAATAAAAGGTTACAGACAGGGCAGGGTAACTCCAGCTCCCAGGAAGTTCCTTTGCAGTGAGACATGCCATTACGAATAAAACAATGTAAATGAGAAACAATGACAGAAATGTTTTAAGGTATGACTTTTTCCTAAAGCAGTCAGGATTATGCGTAAATAACCAGTAATCCAGTGATTGAAGAATACATTTGGCATGTAAAAGACATTGTCAAATTCTTGCCTTTTCTCTCACAAACTAGGTGATGTCCTAGCTTGGAGCTACAAAGTTTAACTCTCATTTTGTGCTCTTACACTTTATGTAAGAATACATTAGGGAATGAGATATCGATTCAGTCATCTCCTTGGACTTATTGGAAAATATTAAATCCTTATCTGATTACCCAATTATGTCTGTGTGTTGGACTCTACATTTTTTTCTGTTTTGCTAAATATTTCTCAGATTCAAGGCAAATTGTCTTGTCAAAACCCATGAGGAATAGGTTAGGGTAGAATATGATCTTCAGGAAATGCCTCTTCTAAACATCTTGGTTTAAATACTAAGAGGAAAATCTTAAACATGTTGATGTCACAATTTTTCTTTGAAGAATGGGATAAAAGTCCCTCTCTAAAAGGGAAACCAATGAAGCAAGAATGCTTTTTCCCATGTTAACATGACATCAAGAAAACATGCTTAGGCTATGTGAATCTACAGCCTTGGGGACAAGTGAGATAGGTCTCCTCTAGCTAAGTGCCTGTTTGAACACAACCTCCTCTCTCTCTGCTGTTGAGCACAGTTCATGCAAGATTAACAGAGCTCATTCTTGCTGCTGCTGAAGACAACATTCACAAATGAAAATCATTGCAAAACACTTAGAATTTCTATCTACTGCTGACAAAGTAAGTTGTAAGAGGTTTGCAGTCTGGATGGATCTTCAACTAAACAATGATGAGATGAACCTGTCACCCAGGAAATGTGAGCAGATGGAAGCAGCAAATGCAAGACAGGAAATATTATTAGTTCAGTTCTATTTTTGTCCTCAGTGGCATCATTTCTGTTCCTCTGTGAGGCCCACAAGATGAGTTTGAAGATGAAAAATGCATTGACAGCATTTGATTCTTTCTACCATTTGGCAAGTATTCATGTGTACACTGCCACCAATTTTGCTGAACTTGAAGGTCAATCATTCCATATTTTGAGCACATGCTTGCTCATCTCATTTGAAACAATAAAATCCCCTGTGGAGTACAATGGAATTAAATGATTCAAAGCTTCTCAAGCTTTTCCTGCATTCTGCTTCCTATTCTTCCATTTATAAAAGTAAGTGGTGAAATTAAGTCCATGCTATTTTTTGACTTTTCCCTTGACATACAGTGGATGATATCTTGTATATTGTGTAGAGAAATTATCTGGAAAGTGAATGGTGCTGACTGTAACTGCCTGGACAGAGCTAAGGGGTTGAAGGTAGGCTAGGCTTCCATCAGTGCCACATTAAGGGTGTGTTTTGAAATTATAGCTTGCATGCTGCAATGCATGGCAATACTCTGTGTATGGGGCTGCAATATCTTGGACAAGAATCACACATGAACATGAAGCCTGTCTTATTTCAGTACCCCTGCTGAATGGGTGTTGGTTTCCCATGAGCACGCAAGCATGATTGTGTTTCCCGGAGGAACTCAGATGGATCAGCTAGTATATTAAGTTGGATCAGCTTCTGTGTTAACTTAGAGACATACAAAAGTGGAACAGTTATACAGTGGCTGAAAGATTTGAGAGGTCTATAAGTCTGTTTCAATCTCATTTAGCTTTCTGCAAAGTATTTGTTTATAGAAACTTTATCCCTCCTAATTTCAGATTATACAGTAAACCACTGGCAAAGTTGGTATAAATGGAAGAAATCTCCTGACAGTCATCTTTAAGTCCACATATGCTGAAATCTCATTTTTCCACAAAATATTTATTTTCATTTTCAGTTTTAAATCACAGGGTTCTTAAAAAAGAAACCCTGTTAATGTCTACATATAAAATAGAGCCATCTTCCTTGATATTTTTGAGTTGTTCTTTGTTCTGCTCAAAATAGATGAAACCAATTTAAACATATGCTCCTAAAACATACAGTTATAGCGTTTGTTTCATAATTGAAGGGTTTTACTTGAAGTACTACTTGAACTACCTCAGTGATCAGCGCGCATTATGTGGCATCCAGAACTTTTCTGGCCAGAGACAACACTCTTGCATTTTTTTGTCTTTCCTTTTGAATGAAGAAAGCAAAACCATAAAACATCAGTAAAGATATACACTCTAGGCAAGAGATGACCAGACATAAAGACAATCTCCCACCAAGAGTGCCTCATCCAGGTTACTCTTGGCATGTTGAAGCCTTAGAAAATTTTGCTGCTTTTCTGTAGTGCTGGGAACAGCTTGTCTTCTCAAATACTTACATATTTCTAAAAGTATTTATTTTATTTTTTTTCTCTTTAAGAAAGAAATCAAAGACAAATGAGTCTTTAGAAACAGGATCCTCATATCTACAGTAGGTTTATTTGTATAACAGTTAAAAGAAAAAAAAGATCCAAATAACAAATTCAGACTTTCTGTTTTGTCTCAGTAGATTGGCTTTTCCTACAAACTCTATCAACTACCAATGTATATGGAAAGCATGGAAATACCATGTTTTATGAAGAGATCATTAAAGTGATTTTAAGGATTAAAGTACTTTTTTGCATGAAAAATTCAGGACAGTTAATGTTTTCCTCATTCACCCTTTATATTTGAAATTTACAGATTATTTTTTATACAAAGATATTGTAAAACTTGAATAATGAAGAGTTTCAAATGCAGAGGAAAATGTCTACTCACCTAATCACAAAACCTTTCCTCTCACTATTTCTTATAAATATACAGTTCCTGATAATTTTTCTTACTTTACTAATCCACTGCACCTTTCTAGGTAGTATGCATCCACACATACGTCCATGGTCCCTATCTCAGTCTGTTATAGTCATTTAGACATGAGGACATCAATTCCTTAACCTCAAGAGTGAATGGGAACTTTTCTCTCTATATAACAGATTTCTTGGTTTCCTTGGTACAGTACTTTGTGGATAGCTTCAAGCGCACCTGGTTTCATCTATTTTTGTCTCTATAGGTAGTATTACTCCCTTAGCTTATCTTCCACTCTGTGGTTTTCCCCTACTCTCCATATCTTTAAACTTAGGTTTTTACACCAAAATCTCATGCAAGGAACTCTGCATTCTTCTTTTCAATACGCACTTGCAATCCAACAGGAAAGTGATTAAGAAAAGAAAACGCAAGTCAGCATTTTGGATCAGTTTGCTGTGAATAATATGAAATCAAACAGAACTTTCTACACACCTTTTCTGTAAAGTATCTATTTATATACAGGACAATAAAATAGGAAGCTAGACTTAATCTTCAGACATTGTACTTTTTATGTACAGTACTTGCATGTTAGTGCTTCTTCCAGTAACTCCAGATGATGTATGAATCAGGCTATGAAGACATACAAATCCTAAGGTATAGGAGCTCTTTTACAGACGCTTTTCAATCATTACTCCTTCCTCTCTTTTTTCCATTAGAAAAATAATTTAAATTAAACAGATTCGTTTTATGAAGCACAGTGTGAGCCTTGAACACTTTGTTCAAGAGCTAGGAGGCCAGCCAACTGCTTTAGTTCCTTAAAGAATAACAGATGTGTCCTTGCAAGTTTCATGCTAATGGAATTTAGGCTGTGGTAAGAAATTAAAATTTAAAAATACTCTCAGTTGTCTGTGGTTCTGTTTAACCCTGTTCTTTTCCTTAATTTTTCTTTCTCCTTCCACATCTTTCTGTAACATTACATGAAATGTCCAGTTGAGGTGAAGCCACTAATAATTTACTTTCGCTGGTTGAAAACCAAGAGCTAAAAGTAAAAACCTATGGGGTTCAGTCATGTATGATATTATTTCTACCTGCCTGACTCTGTAACTACTCAGTTTACAAAACACAGAGTAAAATGCTGTCTCTCCTTGTGTATATGCAGTAAAAAACCTGTAATCTTTGTTCCCTTATGACCAGCATATGCTTGTCATCTTTATTTTTATCTCCAAATATTAAGCGCAGTTATGTAACGGTGAAGAAAAAGATTTGGTTTCACCATTCTTAAGCAAAAGATGTCAATAAAATTAAATGGCAAATGTGACAAATCCTTCACATTGCAGCTCACATTTCATATTTTGTGAAGTCCCTAGACCACAAGAAAGAGCTGCAGGAACTAGGAGGAAAAGACACAGGTTTTTTTCTACATCAGGAATGCTGTGACAGTGCAAGAGAAAGGGCTCCTCTACTGTCAAAACTCTTACTTCAGCTTTATGCCCTTCAACTATGTGCAGACTAAAGTGAATGATGCTTATTGTAATCTGATTGTTGCTCTTCTCTTTGTCTGGTGTCTCTCTGGAATTGACACGGTTACAGAAGAAGCTCTTCAAGGCAGCAGTAGTGCAAGTTGTTGTGCTGAAGGCTTTGGCAGCTTATTTTCACCATTTACTAGGAGTAGTGGGAAGAGATCTCGTGTGCAAACAGTGGGAAGGGAACATGGAAGAGAAGAGACCGAAGGCTATGGGTGGGAACAGCAGGCTTCTGTACAGCAAGCATTGCAAAGGGAGGTCCTGCATTTTCCTTTTTCCCTTTGTCCAAGTTTGCCTTCCTTATTCCCTCCCTACCAACTACTGTTATTATCATCATCATTGTTTTTCACATATTGCTTTGCCATTCTGCATACCAGTCTTGTGTTCTTACATTTGTGCCTCTCTTCCTTTTGTGGTGCTTGTGGAGCTCAGTTCTGGGAATCAGATTCTAATAGGCTTTTACATCATTCCACCTCATATCCCACTGGAACACTGCCTAAGCAAGGAGTCAGCTGCCCTGCATCTTACTCCCTCTGAAAAACTGATGTGTAGACAATTTTTTAGCCTCTATCTTCTCTGTATCAAGTAAAAGCTCCTAGTTCTTTGGAGAGAAATGAAGAACTGGAAACCCTGGAACTCATCTGAACAGCTGGTAAGGAAGAAGGCAGTCACGGGTAATTGTCTTCCTCCACAATGCAAGACAGTATTTATGGCAGAGCATATTGGGACAACACCTGGTATCAATGCAGGTTGATGGATAATGGATTGAAAGCATCTCTGCCGAGAAGGGCTTGGAGGTGCTGGTGGATGAGAGACCGAACGTGAGTCATTAATATGTGTCTGCAGCCTGGAAACACAACCATATTCTGGCCTGCATCAAAAGCCTTGTGACCAGTAGTAGGTCAAGAGAGGTTATTCTGTGCCTCTACTCTGCTCTTGTGAGACTCCACCTGGAGTGTTGAATCCAACTCTGGGGTCCTCAGCACAGGAAGGACATCGATCTGTTGGACCAAGTCCTGAGGAGAGCTAAAAAGATGATTAGAGGGATGTAACACCTCTCCTATGAGAAAAGGCTGAAAAAGTTGGAGTTGCTCAGCCTGGAGAAGAGAAAGCACCAGGAAGATGTTATAACAGCCTTTCAGTACCTGAAGAGGCCTACGAGCAAGCTGGAGAGGGACTTTGGACAATTGCCTGGAGTGACAGGACAATGAGGAATGGCTTCACATTGAGAGTGGTTAGGGTTAGATTAGAGATAGGAAGAAATTCTTCCTTGTGGCAGTGGTAAGGCACTGGCAGAGGTTGCGCAGAGAAGCTGTGGATGTTCCTCCCCTGGAAGTGTTCAAGGCCAAGGCTGGATGCGGCTTTGAGCAACCTGGTCTAGTGGAAGGCGTCCCTGCCCATGGAAGGGGACTTGAAATAGGTGGTCTCTAGGTTCCTTTCCAAACCAAACCATTCTATAATTCTGTGATATGACTGATGAGGTTACATTGTTCCTTTCCATGAGGCAGTACAAAGAAGTGATGCAGTATTTTGGGTCTCAACACATAACTACTTATAAGGGCTGGACAAACTCGGTCCTGTCCCCCTCAGCTGACAGGAGCTGAAAAAGAGGCATGGTGGGAAGAGAGAAGATTGTTCACTGTTTACAAAGAAGGGAAGCATATGAGAGATTCTGGTGAACTGACTAACTGAAAATGATGCTAAGTGGCAGGAAGAAAGGATTAGAAGTGGAAGGAGCAGCTGGAGATGATGTATTTCTCCAATATTCCTACTTTATTTCCTCATCTTAGAATTTCTATTTCCTGAAAATCATCCCTTTGAAATGCCACACCTCCCCAACCACTCATCCTGACACAATTAGTCCAAGCCAGCATTCACACTTGGTTTTCCCTATTCATTTCCTATTCAATCTGACACTTTTATTAACTTTCCAGAAGTCTCAGTGTTTCATTTCTTTGTTCTCAGATTGCACATTTTCCTTCACTGAGTCCTTCATACAATCCCTTTTCCATTCAATGACACTCTATTTCCTATACTTTTTTCTATTGTTTCATTTGCGTTCTGCCCACATCCTACCTCCCCTCACCTTGGCCTTTACCATTCAAAAGTTTTCTCTTTTAACAGTTTTTATATTTCTTCACAAGCCTCTCCACTATCTTCAGTTTATTCCCTGGAAACTCCTTCATTGCCTCTTCTGCTCCACACAAGCAATTTTTCTTTAGGCCTGTAATTTCTGCCTTATTTCTTTTTTATTTATATTTGGGGGGGGGGGGGGGGGAGAGGAGAGATTCTGATATTTTCTGTAGAGGAAGATGAAATTTCCTTGACTTTCGATAGCCAGAAATATAAATTGTGAACACTTTCTGGTGATTTGGAATGCTGTTGTCCCAGTAACGCATTATTTAACACACAACAGACATCATATCATAATGGATAGACACTCACACATTATCATCATTAACAAAAGGCAAATGGGACTCTGTAAATACCACCTTGACTATATACCTTCATCATCTTTCAAATCATCTGTAGCAGAATAGTCTGTCTGTAGTATTTAACTTCCTTAATTTTATTCAGAATGGTGAGTGAAAGCTTTTAAGCAGCAGGAGGCCCTAGTTTATATGACAGAATGCAGGAAAATATTCATGTAGTCAAGATTTTATTCCTAAACAGCATTTTCACTCTGGTCAGGAATATAAAAGCAGTGAAATCCAGTATCTACTGCCACTGATTCTGTGGTCCAAGATACTGTCCAAAATTGAGTATTTCATAGTCTCTTCTGTCTGGGTTTGAGTTGCATTGGATTTTTTTTTATTTTTTTTTTTAGACACTAGCTCCTAAACTCTAAGTAGCTTCTTTCTTCTCCTGCTTTGCAACTTATTTTCAAAGCACAACTCTGCAATGTGTGAAAATCACAGGTGGTATTGCAGAGCAAGAAACTCCACTAAAGCACGGATATTATGTCCATATCAAGGTGATGGAGCTTTGCTCAATGGTTTATAAAAATGAGCATAACAAATGTGCCAAAAATGACAAAAGGCTTTGAGATCTGTTATTTTTTCTTTAAGTGCCAGTTGCTCTGAGTAGAGCTCAGCTTCCTCAGCAGCACAAGAAAATAAGCAAGAATGAGAACTTCTGATTAGAGATATTTTACTCTCTGAAGCATGATATTGCAGAGTGTGGAAGTTTCTGAAATTCTGTTAGTAGGCTAAAGACAGTTTTCAATTCAAAGAAGAAAAAAACAGATGTAGACAAGGTAAAATTGAGGTAGATTTACTTAGTTTATTGGATGGGTCTTGTGGAGAAGTAGTGCTTGATTTTGGCTTTAAATTACCCAATTGCACAGCAAACTCTTCAGGAAAAAATTTCACACTATTACAGAGATGCCAATATGTGACTACAGGTCTAGGTGAAAAATGCTATTATGTGCTCATAATCCTAAATAGGTAAGTAATAATAAAAATTGTCTCCCTATTTTCCATGTTTGTGAGCCATCTTCAGACAGATCATGGAAGGTAAGAACCAAATTTAATTCTGATTACAGTTTCATGCATCATTTGTAAGAAAAATAAGTTCATCTAAGCATCTTTTTATTCTTTAACTTTCTGAAGCTCTTTATTATTCTGTCTCCACTCAATTTTCAAAGATTTACACTGAAGAAAGTCATTGGCCATATTCATTTTTGGATAATCATAGTGATCAAACGGGACTGTGAACTTTCTTCCATCCAGACTTTGGCAGGCTTTGCTTTTCTCTACTCTGAATCAGCAAAATTTTGCGTCCACCCAGAGCTGCTTCTACTTCTCTGTATGCTGTAATCTCAGATCTCTTGAGAAGAAAAGTACAAAAGGCAGAAGAGGGAATGATGAGCCTCACACTCCTTATTGTTGCTAACTAGTGTCTTATTTGAGCTTTAAGTTTGGTAGTAAGGAGGTACAGATGTGGCAATTTTCCTAACTCCTAGGAGTAGAGAGGATGCATCAACACTTGCATAGTTGATTGAAGAGGCATCTGTGAGGCACTTCTGCTGCTGCTGAGATGCTCAGCTAAGCAAGCAATGCCAAAGAAGAGACAGCAGGAGCTTTAGACTGCTTCCTCTCTGTTTCTTCCCCCTCACAAGCCTTTGCTGTCATCTTGTGTGGGACTGAACCAGCTGGCAGTGGGGGAGAAGTAACAACTCATTACTTTAGTCAAGTATTAGCCCCAATGAAAGGGTCAATTGCAAAATGACATGAATCTGACATTATTAGCTGTCAGTATTGCATGTTTCTTGTGAGTTTCACTGTAAGTAAAACTCCATGCCAAATAATGCTTAAAAGATGTATTTGTATGATTGTAAAATCAAGAAGGGTCAAATGCTCCAAGGAAGGGAAGACAGTAAAATTATATAGATCTCAAGAATCTGCTTATCTTAACTGGGCACAAAGAAATTGCCACAAAGATCTTAACTCATATATCTTCAGTCTGTCCCACAAAACGTTTATTTTGGAGGTTGAAAACGTAAAAGAAACAGTTGATTAGAACTGGATACAGAAAGTTTGAACTAGGGAAAAAAGCATCTAACACACTGCAAAGGTATACCCACCAACAGCTGGTTTCCAAATCTAGTGGAAGGGGAATGTTCTATATGTTAAAATAACTCTTGATCATTCTCTGAAGCTATTTATATTTTTCCCTTTTAACATCTTTTTTATTACTAGTGTTCAAAACTAACAAAAAAAATTTGCTGTACTCCCCAGTCAGCAGGTAACAGACATCTCATGTCAGCTATTTTATGAGGAATATAATTAGCAAGACAAACTGTACAACTTCCAGTTTGATTCATGTGCTGATGTCTATTCTGATTCATTTACAATTATGCCAGTAATTGGCATAACTGTTTAGATGTATTTGGAAAATGTCCATAAGTAGATATCCTAATTATAGATTTATCCCAGTGGCAGATACTCACCCTGTATAATAACCACTTTCTCCGGGTATCAGGAAGTGCTATGCAAACTCTTAAGGCGAGAGAACAGTGGAAGCTGTAGTCCGTTAGATTACTAGGGATGGAATAGGAGAACTCAAAGGAGGTATAACTGCCTGTCATCTGATGGCGCTCTTTCGGATTCTGGATCCTCAGAAAAGCAAAAGCCTTCCCGACTTCAGTGTAAGTTGGTATGGGCATTTCATTTTGTCATGTGCCTCTTCAAATATGTCAGAAAAATCCAGTTCCAGTGGAGCTTAAGACACAAGCCTCTGAATGACATCCAAAGGGCAGTCCTCAGACTCACGCCAACTAAAAAAGGAAGTAGGAACCTGCCGAGACTGGAAACTCTTCCTTGTAGGGAGTGCCCCTCAAAGCAGGAAGATCCCACTTTCAGCTCCTCAGATACTCTTGTATGATCTCCATGTTTGTACATCCCTGGATTTCTCCATGGGCAATGAGACTTAGCTGATAGCAGCACATCTGCTCCACAGCCTCAGCACTGTCCACGGTGTCTGCTCCAGCATGCAGCCTGGCCTGTGCACCTGCAGTACTTACAGAGAAGGCAAAACATCCCAGAGCAGGAGAGGACGCTGGGCACTCGAGGACTCAAGTCAGGTGTGCCGGAATGTTTAGGAATTTCTAACCTGCAGACAACTACACCAGTTCCTGTCACAACGCATAGATCAATGAACTGCATATTAAAGACATGATGACTTTTACTATGAGATATCTTCTCTTCTGTTTGTTAGACAATCATAGCTTTTAATGAAAACTGACCTGTTTTACGAAGAAAGGAATTAATTGAAATCCTCTTCCATTCTATCTCAGAACACCAAAAAATGTTTTTTAATTTACACCAGCTACCTGTTCCACTGCAGTTTTTGCATAATAAGCTTAGAACTGTATTCCTCTCTATATAAATTCTCTGAGTTGCTGTTTTCACCAGAAGACATTCCTAAAGAGTCAGGCTGAATGCAATATCTATCATTAGGCTATTTGACAGAACAATTCTCTCAACTCAAAGTTACATGTGCTGATACTAGATCCAAAGTGGCTCATGGAGGGCTGGTTTAAGACTCCTGTGTCATCCTTCTACAGATATCTGTAGATAAGATAATAACAAATGCAAGAGAATGCACTTTGCATCATTTTCCCCATCTTATTCTGATAAATCAAAAGTGCTGCTCTCATTAAACCAGAATATTTTTTACTATGCTAACACATTTCTGTCTTTCTACTCTTTCTCATAGTGAGTGGACTTTTTAAAATGTAGAAAAACATTTTCAACTTTGCCATCTTCAGAAAGAATAATTTTGCCTTCATGAGGCAGGAGAAAAACATTCATTTTACATAATACATTCAACTAAAAAAATGCAAGTATTGATATTTTACTTGTTTGTAACAGAAAGCCAAAAGAAAAACTTGCTTCAACTTCACTTACAGTCATCATGAAGACTATCCAAGTATTTCCATTGCATAGATGAAGCTACTTCTGTTGGTTGTTTTTTTTCTTTAGCTTCATTTCAGGCAAAAAAATAACAATTTTGTTTATCCAAGAACATATAAATGACTAACTCTGAATTCCAGCATACTTTGTCATCTTAAGACCGTCCCTTTTTCATAATTTCACACACAATGTAAATTACAGCATCAATCATATGACAGTGATCTCGAAGATCTTTAGCAACATTTAAGACAAAAGCATCTCATAGATAAGAGCTCACAAAGTGCTGTGGAAAATTTCTATTTGACCTTAACTAGATCCAAACTAGGACTGTATGTCTGGTTAGTGTGCTAATGTGTTCATCAGTTAGGTTGGTTGACATGTCACATTTTCTCAGAAATAAACCATCAGAAAGTCATCAGAAAAAATTGACCTCTATCTTCAAGGGGATAGAGTTTTGTAATAGCTCACAGACCCATGCTCTACATGTCATTATGATCTGTTAATAGATATAAGAATGGAATTGCAGAGATTGTTGAGACTGCAACAACAGTTGATTAACAAAATAAAAATACAACCTTTTCAAGACACTGTTTATCCAGAAGCATGAGCAGGCAGAGAAAAGGGTTAATGCTCAAAATAAAGCCACCATCCACATGGGTCTTATCGACATTGTAATTTATAATACTCTGGACTTTCAATTTCCAATCTCTAGCTTGGGAGAGATAGGGTTTTGCTGCAATTTGTGTGTGCCTTTCTTTGGAAGGCTTATTTCAGTTGCTGCTGAAAAAACTAGTGAAGCGTAAATATTATCCTTTCAGTTGGAACCAAACAGCATTGTCCCCACTGATTTATCTTCTGTTCCTTTCCTCCAGCAGTCTCCTCTGATTTACTTCCCTGCCTTTAGGATAATATCACAAAAGTGAATTGACATACCCATGAACAAAAATATATTTAACTGCCTTAGTCCCTGCTCCAGGTTCCATTTATGTGTCCACGGAAATCCCTATTGAGGGACCCAGAGCGGGGTGTCATCTTGCCCCAATCTCACCGCTACCTTTTCTGTCTACCTTGTTACATTGTATATATTTTTTCCTCATAAACTAGGCAGACTTCAACACTCTGTCACTATTCAGTGCTGGATATAGTTTTTCTGGTTAGATTTGGGTCCTATCTAGTGTTGTAATTGATTAGCAATATCTTTTCACGCCATTAAATTTTAGAAAGAAGTGTATAATGCAATGTTTTCAGCGAGAACTTGTATTTACATTTTATAGAGTTAGCTATAGGGAACGCTCAGGAGCACGAAGAAAATTGCAAATAGAAAAAACATTATACTCCATTCTTACAAAAACATTAAACAAAGTAGTTAAGGGTTATGCCTGTCTCTCTGTCTCAAAGAGACTGTTGATCTAAACGGAACAATCTTTCTATTTTTATTTTACAATTGTTTTATTATATTGAGCCATATTTCAGTCTGTTGTGGAACATCAGTTATTCTGCCACAGATCTTTCATATTCTAATGAATATCATTCTGTCTTGGGAATTTTGGTCTGAAACTGGCATTCTCATTTTCCCTCATTCTTATTTTTTTTATTTATTCTGAAATTATAATGCAAAAGAGTCTCTTTTAGGAGTTTACCCATGAGACATACAAATGTGCTTCTTTTGGTGAATACCTAATTCTCCAAGAGAGATCTTAATTCCAAAAAATTGTTTATAGTGAAGAAAATAAGTTATTTATACTTGATAGTCTCATAGTTTTCATTATCTCACTTTTGCTTTTTCCTACAATTGCAGTACAATCCAGAAGGTAAATTTGAGAAATCTACAAAAGTAGATGTGGCAGTCATTCCTCAATTCTGGCTTCTGTGAAGAAACTTATGGAAGAAAACTGGAGTGGAACAAGAACTGGGGGAGCTGATAGATGCAGTACAGTGAGCTGGTAAAGTGGTGTAAAAGCTTAGACGCTTCATAGGTTTGGCAATAAGAATTAGCTTCGTAGATAATTAATGGAAATATATTTAGCATATCTGTTAAAGCCACCGGTTAGTTTTCTCTTCCATTCTCTATAGTTAGCACATTGCAGTACTTGCAACAGGTAACCATGGAAGCAAGACAAAAGCTAGAAGTGACTAATGCTAGGACTCCCCTGCTCAAGCAATATGGTTCAACGGTTCTGATTTCCTTAAAATAACATTATATAGTGCTTTAGACCTTATTTATTCACAGACCCAGCTAGCAGAGAATTACAGGTCCAAAAGAACAGAAAATGCATAACAATTGTGGTTTTGCCCAGGACTCCGTATGTCTAATTATGCTTGCACCTATCCTAATTAAGATAAAGCTGTTAAGGCCAAGTCGGACAAAATAAAAAAATCTCAAGTAATCTGTTATGTATTCTTTTTCTTCGGAATTGAAAATAAATCTCTTAGTTTACTTTCATTTAAATTATATTCTTTAAATTTAATCCTTTTTATTTTTGAGGGGAGGAATATAGCTATTTCTTATTTATTTCACAGGAACACAGAATATGCTGAGTTGGAAGGGACCCAGAAGGATCACTGAGTCCAACTCAACCTCGCACATGACTATTCCCAAGACTCACACCATGTGCCTGAGAGTATCATCCAAGCACTTCTTGAGCTCTGTCAGGCTTGATGCTGTGACCTCTTTCCTGGAAGACACTGTTCCAGTGCCCCACATCATCTAGGTGAAGAACACTTTTTTTAATATCCAACCTAAATCTCCCCTGACCCAACTTCAGGCCATTTTCTTGGGTCCTGTCGCCTGTCACCACACAGAGGGGATTATATTGTGGAGCTCAAAACCGTACACAATATTCAAGGTGAGGTAGCACCTGTGAAGAGCAGAGCAGGACAATCTCCTCCCTTGACCGGCTGGTGATGCTTTCCCTGATGCCCTCAGGACACAGTTGGCCCTCCTGGCTGCCAGGGCACTGCTGACTCATATTCAGCTTGCCATCAATCAGGATCCCCAGGTCCCTTTCCACAGCACTGCTTTCCAGCATCTCATTGCCCAGTCTGAACAAACATCCCAGATGCAGAATCCAGAACTTTCCCTTGTTGAACTTGATTTATGATTGGTGATTGCCCAGTCCTCTAATTTGTCAAGGTCTCTCTAGAGCACCTCCCTGCCTTCGAGGGAGTCAATAGCTTCTCCCAATTTTGGATCATCTGCAAACTTGCTTAGTACCCCTCCCAGTCTTGCCTCCAAGTCATTTATGAAAATGTTGAAGAGTACAGGGCCTAAGATGGAGCCCTGCTCTCCTCCAAAAAAAAAAAAAAAACAAAACGAAAAAACCACCAAAAACCAAAAACAAAACCAAAAAACCACAACAGAACCAAAATTATAGCAGGGAATGTCAAAAGGAATGCCAATAAGAGGTTTTCTTCAGTGAGAACAGTTAATACTGGAACATGGCATTTTGACAAACCTTTATTTTTTCATGTAAATGTGTCATTTTAAACAAACACTTATTGCCAACTCCATGTAACTGTAGGGCAGAAGTTGAGAAAAGAAAAAAAAAATTCACAAACTTGCTAACAGGAAAATGCTAAGGAAATGTCCTGAAGATGTTGAAGAATTATATGCAAAACCCCACTGTTTGGGATCGATGAGAACTAGTTAATCCTTTTCAATCCCTCCTTTTGAAGCTGCTTTTCATTATTTATTGCTCCCTATAAAGAAACTAAAGCTGTAACCTGTGTGCTAGGGCACTCAATGGGAAAGAGAAGTGTCAGCCCGGAGTCAATCAGAAGTGGAACTGACATGTGATCTCCTTTGGATCAGCTGAATATTTTATCAACAATGTCGTAGTGGGTTATCTCTTTGTGGTTTTGTTTTCTTTTCTGTTCTTGCTTTCCCTGATGAAGAACGTGGAAATATCCTGGCTTTATTCAAGAGAAGAATGAAAAACTTATTTTGGAAACTAATTTTCTTTTCCTGAGCCACAGTTCTTGTTTTCTAGATTTCTAAAATCAGAAGGGGATAAGTTCTTAAAATGCACTAGAGACCAAACAATGGTCTTATACTGCAGATGGTTTAAAGCAAAGATAAAGAAGCTGAAGAATAGATTGTGCCTTCAGTAGGGAAACCATTAATTGCTGTTTCAAGTCATCTTTTGTTAATATTTGGGCACTTTCCCTGTCAAACAATGAAGGGTTGTACTGTCATTCAGTGATGCTGACAGGCTTGAAAAATGGGCAGGAACCTCATGAACTTCAACAAGAGGAACTGGAAACATCTAGGCAGGAACAATTCCACACACCTAAGGTCAGCTAGATAAAAAGCAGCTTTGGCAAGAAGGACCTTGAGGTCCTGGTGGACCATAAGCTGAACATGAGCTTTCGATGCATTCTTGTGGCAAAACAAGACCTTCAGTGTCCTGGACTACACTAGGAAGAGTGGTGCCAACAGGTCGAGGGAGGAAACACTTCCCCTGTACTCAGCCCTGTTGAGACTTTATTTGCAGTGCTGTGTCCACAGGACTAGAGACACATGAACATGTTGGAAACAGTTCAGTGAGGGACCACAAAGATGAAAGAACCAGAATCTCTCTTCTGCGAGGAAAGGCTGAAAAAGCTGGGACTGTCCATCCTGGAGAAGAGAAGGTTTGGGGGAATATTTCCAGTGTGTTTATACTGTATAAAGGAGACTGTTCTCAGTAATGCCCAGTGATAGTAAAAGAGGCAGTAAACATAAGTTAGAACACATGAACTTTTATCTGATCACACTAAAGAACGCTGTTTTACTGTGAGAGTGATCAGTCACTCGCACAGGTTTCTCAGACTTTGGCATCTCCATCCTTGGAGATATTTGAGCGGGGGGGGGGACCAGACAAATTCCAGAGGCCACTTCCAAACACAACCATTTTGTGATTCCTGAGTTGCCATTTCTGAGAGCTTTCTTCACTATATTTTCTTTGTGAATTCTGAGATAGACATAAAAATATTTGTCCCAAGTATTAAGGCTGCATTCCTCAAGCAGAACCAATACAATGCATACCAAACTTAACACCAGACAAATGTAACCACATTTTGATTATTAACTGTTGTGGTTTCACGGTGATCTATTGCAAGATAGGTATTGACTAAGAAAGGGTTAACCTGAAAACCAGCTCCATTCCAAGTTTCAGGAATTCAAGAGGCAACTGTTATCTTTTCATTTAATAATTTTTATTTAAATGCTTCAGAATTTACTAAGGAACATTTTGTCCTTTTTAAATTGTGAAATCTCCTGCCAGACTCCCTTTGCTTACTGGCCCTGCAGGTTTTCCTGAGACTATGCTAGAAGAGCATGTCTGGTTACGCAGACACTCTATGATCTTCCTTTAGTATCTTTGAAAAACTTCCAATGCATGATTCCAAGGCACAAACTAGTTTTGTGTCAATATAAACATCTTTTATTCTTGATTTCCCAGTGGCAATTCTTTTCAAAAAGACACCAGACAATGTTTGCTCCTTGAATGTTTATTAAACACTTTCTTTTTCAGTCATTTAAATAGGTCTCAGCTCTCACCAAGAAAATATTTAATTAGTCTGAAGTGCTCTCAGCCTAGAAACTGTGACCTGGGAAACAGGCAGATCCTGCAGATACAGCCCCTGTGTGTAGTACAAACATGATAGCGCACAGAGAACCAACTTCTACTCATGGTAGAACTAAGTTTTCATTTCTCTCATATGCACATGTAGTATGTAAGTTTTTATATGCATAATTATGAAGTCTTTTTTCATAGAATATTTTACATTAGATAGACAGTGCTGACTGAGGGCTGGTTCATTACAGTTTTCTGTGTGTATGTGGATAGCCATGTCTACTGTGTAGCATGCCAAATATAGGCAATTCTGTGATGCTTAATTTCATCATCTCCACAATAAACAAAATAAATTACTAGACTTTTATGTTGAGCTTGAGAGAGCAAAAAATAGAATTAGCACACATTTTCAGTTGGGGAACTAATGTGTGGAGAGGGGAGCAAAAACTCTTTTGAACTAGAGTGTAAAACTAACCTAATTACTTGCTTAGGATCACAAAGAAATACCATAACAAAAGGGAGCAGCAGATTCCATTTTACAGGATAATTTATAAGAATGTATACCACAAAAATCTTTATTTTTGTCCTCTTCAATCTTTTCTGTCAGCATTCCAAAAAACATACAGTAAGATAAATATCTTGTGGAAATAATTTGGAAGGTACAAATAACCAGAAGAAATTCTTGATGTCAAAAAAACCCCAAACTTTAATCATACACATTTCTACTAGTACTGTGTCTTTAGACAGTAGACTTCGGGTGACCTATAGAAAGGTACAGATGTGCAGTCCTAATGTATGCTCATATATAAGGAATCTAAACTCTCTGAGATTGCTGAAGATGAGACATGACATAGACATCAAATAAATAAATATTTTTAGAATGGACCTGTCTGTTTGCTCCATATGTGACTTTGAAGATAGATCTGACATAAAGGGTAACATAAACTTTCCAGATGTGCCGTATAAGAAGAGCCCTCAAAACAGAAGGTAGTATTCCAAAAAGCATGTTAGGCCCCTCAAAGACTGATTAATCCTTTTGATACCCTTGCTGACAGTCCTGCCATCCTGAATAGGCAAACCAGTATCTTGTGGTCGAAGACATGAAAGCTAGGCAACTGGTTCTAATAAACCATTGAGTATTAGTTTATTATGTGCAACATATTCCTTTTATTCTTTATTCTTTTTCTTTTCTTTTTAGCAAAGTGCTAATTATTTTGAGGATCATTCAATTTTCCTAGACCCACAGAAGCTGAAAATATTTGAAATCTAAAGTACCTGCTTAATCTTCAGTGCCTGGAGCTTCTGTCCTGTCTGTGCTACAGCTTATGCTGGATCACTTACTGGGATGACTGACAGAGGTTGTCCAGTGAGTGTGCTCACACAATGATCATCATTATCAAGTGCTGGAGGTTACCAAGACTTTTCTTAGTGGCACTATAAAAGAAGTCTGGCACAATATTCAACAATTTCTGTATGCAAAAACGCAATATTTCAATATTCAATGCAAATGTCGTGTATTCACATCAAGTCTAATAAGTACACTATACATATATGTATGTATTACAGACTATATAACACATCTGAAAATGGATATTTTGAACATATTAAGCTTCATAAATAGGATAAATAGAATAATTAAGGGCTCACATGTACTTAGTGGATGATAGCAGACTACTAAAATCCAGAAAAAATTGTTCCAGATGAGGGTAGAAACTGATGGACAGAAGGGAAGGAGATGTAGGACTGGGAAGAGGTCATCTGTGGGGAAACTTGAACAAAACATCCATGCATCAGTTTATCCTTGTGCTCCATGGGTACAAATTGTCATCCTGGTTTGCATGATGCAGTAACGAGAACATTGAGGGTGTAGGAGGAGACAGAGGTTGTAGGTGTATCTTTGAGGCAGGTGGCACTACATGGCACTTTCACAAGGGCTCTCATACAGTAATGTGGGTGAGCAGAAGGCAGTTGCTCTGCCTGTTTGGTGGTAATGGGTGAGTGGGGAAGTAAGGGATCAAAAGGCAAGAGGTTTCTTACACTTGATAATACTGCAGGATTATTTATGGAGGCAGAGTCACTGCCTGAAGCCAGGAGCTGCTTTTAGCTGAGCTCAACACTATCCTGGCTGTGACTTGGTCATGCCCACCTCTGTTCCAAGAGAGTGGCAATTAATCTGGAGAAAGGTATAAGACTATTACACATGTGATTTGAGGACTTAGGCATGGAGCATGCTACTTGTTTCCCCTCTGTAGGCAAGCTGATTCACAGGGCCTAGAAATTGGGCAATGCTTAGCAGAAGAACAGTATTTTAGTGCATGAATGCCATGGAAGGGAGGTAATTATATGATTAATGGCAGAGCCAGATGAGAAACCAATCTGTACACTGAAATCTCTCATGTAATCCATCACAAACAAAACTTATTATGAACATTCAAAAAGACGGCCTAAAATATTCATCTTGGTATATTATGGTAGCTTTTTTCCCCTTCATATACTAATTTTCTATCAGTCTCCTTTCTGTACAATTTTGTTTTGTTTTATGAAATTCTGTCATGGAGTAAGTCAGCATTCAATAGTAGTTTGATATTTTATGACTTTTTATAGAAGAAAAAAATACCTTTTTACCCTGGGTCTGGATTTCTGGGACACACAGCACATACAGCTCTCACTTTTAGCCCTGAGACAAGCTCTTGGAAATGACACATTTAATTCTATAAAGCATTTTTATGTCATTTGTTGAGATATTAATGTTTTATTCTGGACTGGAAATGTACCTGGGATGTCTTATTATCAGCTGATAAAAAGACTAGCTCTTGTAGTGTTTAATTCCTTATTTTGTTTTTAATAACTTCAGAATAAATTTACTGATATAGGCTGGTGCAAAACCTTTTTTATCAGGGATTTTGTATGTCTGCATTACCACTATTGTAAAATCAGATAGGAATTGACTTTCATGATTGAAAATTTTAGAACCTTTCTATACTTACCATACAGCATAGATTTAGTAAAATATACTGTTTATATACACTCTCCTTGGAGGTATGTTACAGAGACTTTTTTAATTTCTGGCTTCAGAGTGCTAATTATTAAAACAGATTTCTTAGAGGTCTGTCCTTTGGTATTATCACTCTGAATGCTTTCTTGTCTGTCTTGGGCTACAGCTCTGACAGAGACAAGATGAAGCTGAATCTTTGTTTTAGAAAACAAGTATTTGAAGTGAGCATAAAATCCATTTTTCAATAAATCTAAAAACCACACAGCATTTGGGAAATGGAAAGAGTGGTAATGCCTGTGTTCTGGGGTAGAAAAAATTTGAACAATCTGATTTCTGCAGTGTTTTGCCTTGTACTGTGTACATGCTGTGCTAGGTGACTTGCCTCTCAGGCAGAAAGATGCAAAGGTCAAATCCAGTTGAAATCCCTGTTAGTGCACCTGAGGTATTTGCTGAAAATAACAGGCAAGGACCAGGCTAGGCAGGCAAGAAACTGGCACCCTGTGAGAGCCTGCTGTTTCCCTGTGTGTTTGGGAGAATTCCGGTATCTCTTGATCCAGATCTGCATGAGAGTTTGTGCATGGCTTTAAAGAATTGGCATTACCTCACATTTACAGCATCCACCAAGAAAAATGAGACAATTTTCTCTGATTCCTAATCATATAGAAATGGCAACGTTTCAATGCTTCTGCAATTTCCTGAAGACTCGGTCAAAATCTTTACTTGACCCTCTAAGTAGTACTTTTTTGCTTCAATTAACAATAAGCAAAATTCAGTTGCTATATGTGTTGTAGATATTTTTAAGTGCCTGCAGCTACCTAAGCTAATCATAGTGGGTTACTTCTGGTTTTCACTCAGTGCAATTTACTAGTCACAGATCTTCCTTTGTTTCCATTTAACTCACATTAGTATTTGCACACACATAAAAATTCCAATACAAACAATCTTTCTGTTGAATAGTAGCACCAAAATGACTTTTACACCAGCAACATGGACCAAAGTACATCCAGCTCCTGGTAACTGAGGGCTATCTCCATTAGTAGAGATACAGAATAAAAGTGATCATAAGTCTACAAGGGTACCACTTAGGGCACCATACGTGGAAGACATTTGAGTTCCCATCTCTACTTCACTTAACAAAACTTAAAATGCATTGTAGGCTTAGATCATAATGCCAGAGTCCTATGACTAGCCCTGCTACTAGTTAAACTGGAACATGATACAAATATAATTATAAACTATACTCCCTACTTTCCTTACCGCTCTTCTTGGAAGAAACTGTATCACATAAAAGATGATTAGAGTGCTTTTCTGGGAGCTGGGAATTATGAGCTCATGGTTTTTTACAGAAGGGATTAGCACAGTCTGTGTAAGCTTAAAAGAAAAAGCCCAAGTCATGAGTATTTGTTACCTTATCTCTCTGTCAATGGTGTAACCTTATTGAAGATAGTTGATTTGATTCTGGAAAATGTAGTGGAAGGAGGACATTGAAGTGGTCTGTCTTTAAAGAAGGGCTAGAAGAAAATCAAGATACTTCTTTTCAATGAAAAATTTGGGTACTACCTTTAATTTTTTAAGATAAATCTATGATTCATCTCTGTAAGAATCAACATCATGCATAATATTTTCATAGATGGATTTTTGGTCAACCCAGGTAAAATCAAAATCATGTGAACGTGATTCACTGAGTGGCTAACTGATTAACCAAACTGTTTGCCAAGGGTTATAGTGGATTCCTCATCCCCTTAGATCAAGATGGAATATTTTAATTAAGATAAATCAAATACAACTGGGACCATATTATGCAGTTTCTCATAGGGGTAGGTGGATTGATGTCTACAATCTCCCACTTACCTCTGTGGCCCAAAGTTGACCAAAACAAAGCTAGAACTCAAAAGATCACATTGTCATGCCAACCTCTTCCTAAGAAAGGGCCAATCTCCTTCATTCTTGAAAAGAGGTCCCAAAGCTTTAACCCATCTGAAGGGTTCTTCCATAGTGAAAAGTCCAATATGCACCATTTTTCAGCCACATTTTCATAACCTGCAGGTAAGACCTGCTCTACTTGGCTGGAACAAGGTGGAGTGCTGCTGACCAGGATGGTGGGAAATAGAATCGCCACCCATCTCCAGAGCTTCCCTTCTGCTGGCTTGGCTGAGAGTTAGGAGGCAGTGGTACAGGAGATCTTGGGAGTGATGACTCAGTGACCCAAATAATATTGCAGGTTTTGTGACAATACCAACAGATAATGAACTTGATATTGTGTGATTTTTTTTCCCTTGGAATCACAATGAATACACTACTTTGATGGCTTAAATTCAACTAATTTTTGATGTCCCTGTACAAGCATTTGGACATTCCTAAGCCTGAGCATGTTTCTTAAACTGGATGTATCAGGCACTACTTGGAGGCATTCTTAGAGGCCAAACATGGGACCAGATCCGCCAGGGGCTATAGTATCATGCTTATTCCTTTCAGCAGTCATCTACAGTGTTACCTGCACCTGTATTACTAAATGCTTCTGCTCCAGGACTTTCTGGCCCAGTGATAATGAATAATTGCATTACCAAACTATTACCCTCTGAGGCAGTCTGGGCACAAATACATTACATAGCACCAAACCTATCATTTTATTATTTTTGTGCAATGTTTCAGTTCAAAGCAACTGACTTAATGCCAGAGCTCCGTCACAATCATCAGACAGTCTTATAACATGCTACTGAGAAAAGTGGTGGTGTCCTGGAGGTTGCATAGCCAAGAAAGATAATGATGGAAGATTATGTTGGCTAGAGGGAGGCAAACATGGTATATTTTTGGGAGCAGATTCTAATAAACTGTTCCAAGAACTGTACCTGAGTTTTGAGAAATGATGTTTATGTTGTGTGAATAGTCAGGGTGCAGGAATGAAGAAGGACCTGAAACTTTCCTCCTAGGGAATGTTCAGGAAGCAGTTTTCATGAGACAGAGTCATCTTACACTGAAGTTCTTCCCTTTTGCACTAATAATTGAAATATTAAGTGTTCATCAAATCCAGGATGTTGACAAGATGAGTTTGCACATTCATCTTGACTTCCGTAAACATCAGCATATACAACAGTTAATTTGTCTCTTTTCCACCTCTTCTCTCTCTTTTTCATCCGCTCAGTGATTCATTTGTGCAAATACTAGAAGTTTTGAGAGTCCAGTTTTGAATCTTTAATAATTGACTGCTTATGTCTCACTGGATATATTCTGTGATCATAGCAAGAGCTTATAACAATGGTCTCAATAAACTGCAACACGTTAAAGTGAATCAGAAAAAAATAACCTGCATACTATCTCTACCTAAAAATCTAGTCTTGCTGGTGTCCTTAGTCTTTTGCAGCTATGACAACATGACCAGAGAAAATGATAACATCTGCAGCTACACAATTTCATGGAACTAGTTATTTCCTAAAGCCCCTGATCTAATTTCTTCTACCAGGCTAGTTTCTGCTTTTAATTTCTTAAGTTGGTGAAGAGTTGTCGAGAAAAAGCCAAGAAAATTACACATGACATCAGTTGCAGTGGGGCAGATGTAATAATTCTATTTTGTTTACTGCGAGTAAATCAAAAGGTACTTGATGATCATCTCCTTATGTGATCTTTTACTTACTTAGTAAACAATTATTTTTTTACTCTGAAATTAATCAAGTCAATGAAATAAATCACAGAACACTATAGAGTGCAACACATTATTTTTTAGATTAACCTTTCCCAGCTATTACTATGTCTCAAAATAGGCTTGCCTCGTACTCTAAATTCAGGCAAGAATCAGGAACAGGAGAGGGAAATAGCACAAGAACAAGGGAAAAGTACTAATTTCCTAGTATATGATATGCTTGTTTGAAAAACATGTAAAACACAGCCACTTTCCTGCACAGGAACTGGTTTAGTTGCCATGTTTATTATGACTCATAAACAAATGTGTGAATAGACACTCAGCAAGAGCTCAAGGAGACCTAGAGGGAATTATATTAATCTCTCCAAATTGCCTAATTTAAAAAAGAAAAAAAAGTAAAAGAAAATTAATAGTAACACTTTCTGGCCTTTTGTTGATGAAGCCCTGACATTACTAGAAGCATTCTAAAAAGTCTTACATTGATGTTGCTATTAATATGTCATATTTGCCAGGTAACACAGGCAGATGCAAACATGCAGGCATATCTTCCCCCGCTTTCAGTTTTCCCTTTGGACATGTCTCAAATATGATTCTTCTTGTTGGTGTTTTCTGGGATTATCTCAAATTGAACATTGTCTTTTTTTAATTTAAATACCCTAAAGTGAACATAGGACTCTGACACTTTACCAATGTTGAGAGAGTGGAAAGGCTTCTCTTAAGTGTATGTAGCACTGGGAATTTCAAAACACAACCGTCTGTGTTAATCAAGTTAACTTTTGTTTAAGGGAGAAATTTTGGGGAATCAAATACACATATGTCATTTGTATTAGCCTGTATGTCATGTACATTTGTACTAGAGAAGGGTGACAACCTCCATCCTTCCCTGGGCACCAGCCCAGTGCAGCTTTTGAAAGACACAAGGTGGTCAGAGTTGTATCTAACCCCACCATAATATTTTGCAAAGCTGAATTCACACAATTTTTTTACTGGTGGGGATTATTTTTCCCCCACTAAATAAGAATTCTACAGCTACTTACCTAGGCACTATTTATGGTTAATGAAGTGTAACAGGCATTTCCAGCGTGTTTACCATACATTTTGAGTATACACTTTAGGAGAGATGAATCATCACTGTGAGGTACCCAAGTCCGTCCTCTAAACATAATAGGAGATTAGATACCTAGTTTATACCTAGATCCTAGACGGCTTGAGTCAGGTGAGATGAATCATTCCTGGTGACTGCAGAAACAGTCTATATCAGCAACGAAAAGGAGTTTTAGCATTTTGGCCTTCTCTTGCAGTTTGACAGTTTTGGCACAGCAGTCACCCACGAAAGGAGCACTCCCCTGAGTGAGCTGCTCTCCTTAGAGGGGAGATTTGGTGCGGCAGCTGAAGGCTCCAGCTGAGTAGGTGACTAGATGGATATTGCTTCCACTCCTTTCACTAACCAGAAGAAGGTGGGATTTTTTCTTTGCTTTGTGGAAGGAAAGAATATTGCTCCACATCACTTTCAAATCCTGTCCAAGCAAGCACAGTAGACTGTGGGCGGGCTGGAGAGACTACCATAGATAGACTGAGAATAAAACAGTCATATTTTAGAGGTGATGCTATGGTATGTGTTGAGAGCAGTCAAGAACAAAGTAAAAATCCACAGAGACTGGCTCCAGACTGGCCAGCACTATAGTAAGCCAGTATAGGAGCACACGGTACTATGGCCATGGAGGCACTTTCTGGCCAGCAGAGTGACTCCACTCCAAATCAGTGCTGCAGATAATCACTTGCACCCACTGCCAAAATTGGGAGTAGACCACCTTGAGATGGAAACTCTTCAAAGCACTCCAGGAGGAGCCAGTCAGAACAAGTCACATACCAAGGAACTAGTGCTGCATGCTGCTGGACAGTCAAATCCGAACAGGAAATAGATTATCTTTAACATCTGTTCCAACTCAAGCCTTTCTATGATTCTGTACAGCACAGCTGCCTCTTGTGGAGTCCCTGCGGCCAGAGGCTGCCTCTGATAGCACCTATGCTCTGACCAAACTGCCTTTTTTCTGCCAAACTAGCTTTTGCTAGTATAATAGCCAGCACTAGTTACCTAGCACACTGCTATAAGAGCTTCTCTGAAAAACACAACCACTTCTTGTGGAGGTCTCATAATGCAGCACTTTCTCACATACTGCTTGATATTCATAATTACAAGTGTTTCCTGGGGAAGGGCTATCAATTAATTGGAAAATGTAAATGCCTATAAACAACCCTTTTCTTAATAAACCTCAAACCTCTGAAATGGTCTGTTCTGTTTTGTGGATGTGTGGACCTCTGGGAATGCCCCTACAGAATCATGGAATCATAGAATATCTCAAGCTGGAATGAATCTGTAAGCACCATCATGTCTAATACAGGACTGCCTAAAACTAAATCATATGACTAGGGGCATTATCCAGATGCTCCTTGAACTCTGACAAACTTAGTACTCTGGTCATTTCCCTGAGGAGCCTGTTCCAGTGACTGCCCTGTCAATGAAGAAGTGAGTTTTGTGTCCAGAGAAGGGCAACAAGTCCACAGAAGGGAAACAAAGCTGGTGAAAGCTTTAGAAGGGACATTGTATGAGGAGTGGCTGAGGGAGCTGGGGTTGTTTAATCTGAAGAAGAGGAGGCTCAGAGGGACCTTATCATTCTCTGCAACTACCTGAAAGGAGGTTGTAGTCAGGCAGGGGGTCGGCCTTTTCTCCCAGACAACTAGTGACAGGACATAGTCTTAATCTACACCAGGGGAGGTTTAGGTCAGACATTAGAAGGAATTTTGTCACAGAAAGGGTCATTAAACATTGGAATGGACTTCCTAGGGAGATGGTGTAGTCACTGTTCCTGGAGGTGTCTAAGGTAAGACTGGATATGGCACTTAGTGACATGGTCTAGTTGACATGGTGATGTGCTCAGTCATAGGCTAGATGATCTCAGAGGTCTTTTCAAACCTAGTTGAGTCTGTGTTTCTGTGAATGTATTAGTGAAGCTAGTGACATTAGCTATGTCATACTGTATATCTTTTTAATCTGTAAACTTGCTGAATTTTCGAGAGAGTTAGGACTATCCTGAACAAGACAGTCTCTCCCACCTCATATTCTCAGAAAGGATCACCCCTTCCTGAACAGTATTTGGATAAAGTGCCAATTGATGTTATATCACTGATGCTAAAAATAATTTTGTTCCTTGGCAGAAAAAAACCCCATTTCTCATGAAGAAATGGCAAATCCCAAGACTTTAAGATTTGGAAAAAAATTATGTGCCTTTTTTCCTAAACAGTTGTTTCTCTACCTCCATATTACTGTACCACTTCTGCTTCATTACAGTATTGTCTGTATTTTCAAATAAGGAATTTAGAATCATGTATATTTACTCTGTAAATGATCAAATTTTATGAACAGGTAGATGGGAGCATACTGACATGAGCAAAGAAAGCATGTGCTGACTTTGTATGAAATGAAATGAAATGAAACCACTGTAGGCTTCTTTACATTCACTAGTGAAAACCGTTCAGCCCCATTGTCTGCCTGCTTCTTTTGCTGCCAGCAATGATTACGGTTCACTTCAACTGAAAGATCCAGCTGCCAGCCTAATAATATAGCTTGGCTTGGAAACTGGAGCCTTTCTCTACCTTGCGACTGATGCCCAGCTGCTGAGATGATTTAGAGATTCAGTGTTGTATCGTTATGGCAGATGCCTGCTCCATGTGATGCAGCTGCCCAGGCCTGAGGCTGGTGGCTAGAGCATCCAGGGAGACAAGGAGTGTTTACTTCAAAAAGAGTTTAGATTTATTCTCACAGTGATACTGTCCAGGAGCATAGAACAGCGCAAGGGTAGGTACTAACCGTGGCTTTCTTACAGTCTTGTACAGTAACCCTGCTTTAATAGTTAAACTGCTTTTGGTTTTTTTCTCTCCAGCTGTACTAGCCCTAGGCAGTGTGAACAATCATGGCTGTGCCAAGGATGCAGCCAACTGCCCCAGTTTCTCCCTTCCACTCTTGAGGCAAAAAAGCCCCTGGCTCCTGATGCAGCTTCTTCCCTGGATTCATGGAGTTTGATAACCTTTTACTGGCTGCACATAAGATCATCCTAAGAAACTGTAAGTAAAAGCCCTCACTTGGAATTTGATACGAAATTACCCATTTGCTCCTGACACTCTTCTCATTTACTTTCCACTCACTCACTATTTGTGATCTCAATAACTTTCTCCTCTGCTGTCCTCCTCTGTTTTCCCTCAGCCAAGGATAATGTCTCTTCTTTCAGTTCTACAAACTTTTCCTTCCCATAGCATTGTGGTAGTTTACATCCCAAGCTGTGAATTCCCACTTTCTCTTCCCAGCTTTCAAAAGAAACCTCTGTTAAATGAAACAAAGCATTCTGTCACCATAAGCTACAATGAGAACACAAACCACCTTGACTGAATAGTATCCCACAGTTAAAAGGACAGTTTTTTTAATTAATATGGGGTTTGAAAGTGAGAGGTCAGCCAAAAGTCCCTGTTGTTTTGTCTACCTTTTTATTTGATATCTTTTTCAGAAGAATTGGAATAACTGTTACAGAAAGGTTACTTCAGTTTTGTATTCCCAACCCTAGGCTCAGCTGAGCTGTGGGGAGAGCACAGCAAACATGCAGCAAAGCTACTTCAGTTGGCATTACAAATATTTTTTTCTTTGCATTAATTTCTATCAAGGGCAAAATACAATCCAGAGTCCAATCTAAACTCAAAATGTCTTTACAGTTGTGGTGAAAGAAGGCATAGCAGGAAGTTTTGTATTTAAAATTTTATACCAGTCCTTGTTTTCAAAGTGCAGCGAACAGATCTACGACAACATCCCTCCCTTCCTTCTTAGAGAACTACAGGCAGCACTACTGTGATTTGGTGCTTGCCAAGGACTAATTTTTAGCTTCAGTTTTCCCATGGGTTGGTATGAGAGAATGCTAGGTCCTTACTACAGCTGACTCTTTCGCAGGTGACAATAACGCCCTGCAGGAGGAGAACAAAGGAGAGTCTTGTGGATGCTTGGGGAGAACAGTGACTGCATTAGCAGAGAATGTAAAGTAACATCAGGAAAGTGCTCCTCTGTTTTGTTTTACATCCCATTCTGCTACAGATGTTTCTCCTTGCTAAGAGAAAAACAAAAAAGAGAGAGTTAAAGAAATAAATAAAAAGGCATGTGCTGCGCATACCTACTTCCAGTTTACAGCTCTATTTCTTCTTCTACTAAGGTTAGTGTTTTGTTAGAGGCATTATCTAAGCTATTTCTTTCAGTACCTCATCACTGCTGTCTAGTCTTAATTATGCATTGTTTATTCACCCTAAAAGGACTATAATTCAAAATTGAAACAGATATTTTATTGATGTATCCCATTTAGCAAGGAGTAATACAAGATTAAAAACTAGAAGAGATTTGACTGGAGAAAATACAATTAAAGAGAAAGTTCGCCTGGCCTCCATTATGGCCCCTAGTCACATTCAATTACACAAAAATAATTCCTGGAAATGTTTGTCTAACCTGTTCTTTAAAAACACTGGAGATTGCAATTCTACAACCTCCCTAGGCTGTGTACATCAGTACTTTATCATCCCTATGATTAGAAACTCCTCTTTCAAGGTCAAAATAACACTTCCCTTTACTGCAATTACTCCCTTTATTTTCAGTGTACATAGAGAATAATTTACAACTGTCCTTTCTACAAAAACTTCTTGAAGATAATTATTGTGCATTTGACCTTTTTCATACCAAACAATTTCTTCCAATCTTTCCTTCCAAACCTTGTCTCCTAATCCACCAATCTTTTTTTTTCCCCTCTCCATTTCTTGCTCCATCTTTTCCAGGTGGTCTGGATCATTCTCTGAACTAATTCAGCTCAGTAAAAGTTGGAATTCAAGTCTAGATATAAGTCCAGGATCTGATACCTAGATTTATTTGTCTGTAATAGATGTCTTTACAAGTGAGGAGGCTGTCTACACTTCTCATAGTCTATAGAAATATAGTTAATCCAGTCAGTGGAGTCAAGAGATTAATTCAGATTATCCTAGAGTAGACAGATTTAGTCAGCCAAAAAGCTCTGAAGACTCCACTGGGGCCAGTGCTGTTACCTGGACATGGAAATCTAGTGCTTTTTGAGATACCTTTGAACATCCGGCCCAGCATCTGGCTATTGGTGCAGAAGGAAACAGTCTTCTATAGCCTCCATGTCATATCACCAGCCCCAAGTCTAAGAGTCCCTATGACATCTGAAGGTGTAGAGATAACCTCAGATGATTGTATTTAGGCAGCCAAACTGAGCCCAGAGTTTACAGGTAGATTCTTACATTGCAAGATCTAGGTCCAATAAAGATTCAGAGCCTTGCTGTCTAACTTGTCCTACTAGCAGGAAGAGTTAGACATGATAGCAAAAGCTGTGCACAGAGACTGTGCCCATAAATACAAGAATAGTCATAATTTGTTTGTTTGTGGAAAAAAATTGCAATGTCCACAGTCAATCTTATCAACAGAGAAGAGTGTTGAGGGGTTTTTTAATTGTGACTTTTATATCCCAGTTCTAACATTCTGCAACAGAAAGGGATTCCACAACAAAAAATTATTAGTACTGTTCTAAAATTTCCTAGAACATGTGGATACAAGGATCATTGAGTCCAACTCTTAAGTGAATTGCCCATACAGGGATCAAACCCACAACCATGGTGTTACTATCACCATATTCTAACCAACTGACCTAATCTCAAAAATGAGGATGAGAAGATGTTGGTTGGTGCAATTAAATGTAGTATTAGCTGACTTCTCCGTTTTTTGCCTTACAAGACGTTGGGTGCTGTGGTGACTAAACCACCCCTCCTTTTCCATCTACACAAAAACATACAGGAGTTAAATGATTGCTTGCAGCTTGTGTTTACACTTTAAAAATTCCATGGACAAAAATGGATGGCCTGTAAAAATTTCACTTAATCTGGAAAAATTAATTTCTCTAAGGGTGGCAAGTAGAATCAAGAGGATCATTTGTGCTAGTAGTGTATGTGACAGAATGAATGAATGAAAGTTACTAGTCAATTAAAAATAATTTTTATAGAATCATAGAATGATTTTTGAATGAAACATCATCTCACTCCAACCCCTTGCTGTGGGCAGGGGTGCCTTTCACTAGACCAGGTTGCTCAAAGCCCCATCCAGCCTGGTTTTAAATACTTCCAGGGATGGGACATCGTGTTTTAGTGCTTTATCACAATCTAAGTAAAGAATTTCTTCCTAATATCTAGTGTAAACCTATTGTCTTTCAGTTTAAAACTCTTACCTCTTGTCACTATCGTCCCATTTAAAAGGTCCCTCCCTCTCCTTTTTATAAGCCCCCTTAAGATACTGAAGGCTGCAACGGGATCTTCCCAGTGCCTTCTCTTTGTAGGACATGTGCTCCATCCCTCTGATCATCTTCATGGCTCTTCTCTTGAAGATCAGGTCCACGTCTTTGTTGTGCTGAGGACCCCAGACCTGGATGCAGCATTCCAGGTGAGGTCTCATGAGGGCAGAGTAGAGGCATGGTGCAAAATTATTGGTTAGTTCCGGGAAGAAAGTGGATGTGAAAATACCCAGTGAGACTGATTATATTCCTAAGCACGTTCTCCCAAGGCACACTTAGCCACACTTTGAATAACGTTTTGGCTAAAATTATCTCTTTCCTTTTGACAGATAAATAACAAGTATATAGTGGTATAGTAGTTAGTTTTGTAAGAGTTAGAACAAGGTTGTAGCCTTTCTACCAAGAGTGTTGTTTCTTGTATTAATAACTATATGCAATGCAATTAATGTATTAAATTGTCAACCTAGTCCAGTAGACTTGTTTTTTTAAAGTGAAAATTGTCTTCAATCCTTCTGCCCTTCTGTTTAGAAGTACATCAGCTATACGCTGCCAAAGTGAGGGAAATAACACAAAATTGGAAACTGCCAGATTGAAAATCACAGTATGTGAATCAACTGCAGATTGATTGCTTTCATTTGGTTGTATAATTAACTTATCTTTCCCTTTTTTTTCTGCCCACCCCTTTCCTCAAGATGCTCAAATGTTTATCCTTGGTGTGCTGAAATTCAATATATGAAAATATTGAATCTACTCTTGTTTTCCTACATTTATATTGAAATCCAAATCTTCTCTTGGAAATCAAGACACTCAGGAGACCTTAAATGCAGCATGTTTTGTAGTTGATATTTTGTTGTTTTTATATTGCATCCTATATTAAAAAACTACACAGTGTTTCATTAAATATTACTTTTAAGGCCACAGTGGAGATTCGTGGCTATGGAGCATGTTCCCAGGAGCCTGAAGCTAGAGGCAGCATCAGCAGTCACTGCTACAACCCTCTGCAAAGGATGTTGTTGGCTCCTCCTGAGCCAGCTTGGTTTTAGTGGTCAACAGCAGGGCCAAAAAAAATCTCGTTGTGGTTGGAATTTCAGGCACTTCAACAGCTAGTTCCTTGAGATAACAGGCATTGGCCAGAGGGTTGTGAGCTGTTGTATTGTGCATCATTGTTTCCCTTGGGTTTTAGTCCTCTCTCTCTTTCCTTACTGCCATTATTATAATCATCATCAATTATTATTGTTTGTTTGTTTGTTTCAATTATTAAACTGTTCTTATCTCAACCCACAAGTTTTACGTTTTTCCTGATTCTCTTCCCCATCCCACTTGGGAAGGAGGGGGAGTGAGCAGCTGCAATGCCAGTTTAGTTGCCAGCTGAGGTTAAACTGCAACTCAAAGTCATAATAATATGCCACAGCCAAAATTCAGTAAACAATCCTCTACTCTTCCTTACCAAGCAATTTGGAGTTCACTTGTGAAATATGCTGCAGAATTTTCCATTGTGATAGTTAACTGTTATGAAAATTGAATTCAGTCTAGATGGTGGACACAGTATGTGTTTCCTTAGGGACCATTCTGGTCCTTTTTTTAATGTCTTGGTGGTGATATACTTCTGGATTATACAGAAATGTTGACACCACTAGACAAGTCTTTGAATAATACTATTACAATCATTAATACCAACGATTTTTAAAATTATAATTAAGAATTTTTAGAGCATGATTGAGGGAAGTTTTCAGGAACCACAGTACATTCAAGCAGATGAGATTTCTTCAGACTGGAAGAGAAGTCATCCAGCTAAGCAGTGCTGACATGTATATTGTGAAAAGTTTGTCGTTAGGGAGAGCAATTCAATTTGCAGTGTCATAAGTCTGTTCATAAACATTAGATTTATATGAAATAAAAAAAAAAGCAATTTAAGTAATATGAAAATATGTTGGAATCTGGAGGAGCTAAGTAATCAGCTTTATGATAAACATTGCCTTAAAGACGATACAACCAGTTTCAAAAAAATCTGTGAAAAATGTATGATTATATAGCATTATTTAATGCACATTTCCCCTTCTTCCTTTAGTGTAGGGCTAGATGAATTTGGAAGATGAATTTCTGAGGAGTTTAAGGCATGTTCTCTCAGCGGAATTTGCCCACAGTGGCGAGAGACATCTTTTCCAGGAATGAGGTTGTGTTTTATTCCTCTCGCTTTCCATAGGGATGGGCTCCCTACCATGGGAAGAAGATAAGGTTGCAGACTTTTCAGAAGGCCTTGGCGGCAGCAGGCAGAAGAAACAATAAAAGTCTCGAGAAGAACAGAGGCGTGTCTTCCTCCCAGGGCCCAGTGTTTGTAACACTGGACTATGCGGTATTTGACATCCTTTCCAACCAAAACCGTTCCATGACTATGATTCTATACTGTTACGTTAATGTTTCTGGATCACCAGCATTATGTTGACAATGATATTTTTTTTCTCTCCAAAGTTGTTAATGTATAATTTTATAGAACACATTTAGTATAAGGAGGGAGGAAAACATATAAAATGTCTCATCAGACAACGCAGCAATTTCATGCTCTTTCTTTCTGAATACTGGATGGTGTTTAATGTCTAATAACTTTCTCAAACACTTCTAAGAAATTTGTCACAAAAAGGTGGGCATTTCCCTTATTTCTCGTATCCTCTGTATGGCTGTGAAATCTTGATTTAGTTACACACCCAAATATGCCTTCAGGCTATTAAATACTCAAGTACTCCAGCAAAACCTAGGAGAGATGACACAATAGATTTCTGCCTACAGGACATTATTTCCATTACGAGTAATGTTCTGCACTGCAGAAAAATGCATTAACAGCATTACATTAGAATGTTATAATGAGGCTACTGATGCATGTCACCACTCAGCACAGATCATTATCTTATGATTAAGTATGTATCAGGATAAGCATAGATTTACAGATACTTTTCTAAAAAGCTGAAGGACTTTTGAGGACTAAAAAAAACCCCTCAATATAAACTTTCAGATGAAGGGCTTTGCTTGTCTTGCATTTTGTATTTTCGTTCTGAAATCCTACATACTCATTATATTCTTATTTTGAGGCTTGAATGACAATCAATCTTTTCTACAAGATAACAAGGAAGTAGAGCAAAATAATACTAAAGAAAAAGACATGTTAACATTTCATCCAAAGGAACATTATTCATTAACAGCTTCACAGCATTCAGAACTATTTTGACAGAAGTAATCTCTGCTCCCTCCTTTTTTCATGCATGAATTAAAATTGTAATTAGTGCATCTGTAAAAAAATCACCACCTAATATATAAATGTCTGTCCAGAGATAATTTTTCTCTCCCCTTTGGAGTTCACCTAATAGTCTCAGCTCTTCCAAGGAGACTATTGAAATTGCATTACAGCATCACCCCATTTCATTGTTTAAGTCTGTGGCTATTAGATAACAAAGTACAACATCATCTTGCAGGCACAGTGTAATTTTGAGAGCTTTGCTTTATTTGGGAATATTGGAGTGATGTTCACGGCCCTTTTTCTCAAAAAGTGCATTGACATTTACTACTTTACTGCAGGGCACACGCATAGGAAAAGGGATGTACTTCTATTGTTCCTGTTGATTGAAGTTAAGAGAGGCAGTGAAGACACTAAAAGTGATGATATGAACATTCAGCTCTGCATTTACAGATGTTAATGTTTCTCACAACACTGCTGTGTACCTCCATTCCCAAAGTGGCTTTAACATTTCAAGACTGTGTTTTTTAGCAAATCACCTTTCACAAAAGAAAATTAGTAGGAGTGATGGGAAACAAAGCAGTTAGTAGATGTTAAAAATTTCGAACAGCTATAGAGGGTTCCCTGGTTGTATGGTATTGCCTACTGTTAGGAAAATTATAGAAAATAAGAAAATCTTCTAAAATGAAGCAAATAGTGCAGAGATGTAATCGGCACCAATTTCCTTTGAGTGCTCAAGGTACACTTAACAATGAATGGCTTCTTCACACCAAGATATCTTTACAAAATAGCAAAAAATTCCTAAGTGTCTCAATTTTTTAAAGAAATTATTGGATAAATAAAAAAATCATACTAATCTCCTTTTTCTTTTCATTGTTTCCCTTTTCTGTTTTTTTTCTTTCTTCCTATTTTATTTCTTTTTTAATTTTTATTTTTACTTTCATTTTCTCCCCTCTTTCCTTTTAGAAGGCAATACACTGAATAAAGCCTAGTACATCGTTCTGCTTCTATGACGTCAATCTCCTAGAGCTGGCTCTTGACCCCAATACTCTCAGCTGTGGCTCTCTATATCTTCCAGACACTATTAGATTAGTCTATAAGATTCTGAATATAGTGGATAAAAATCCATATTCCAATGCATAAAAATGGAGGACTCAAAAAAATTACCAGAGGCATAAGGTTAAAATAAAATTACTAATAGCAATGAAGCATTCATAAAATCCTAAAAATTTTCAATTGCATTGATGTTGCTATTCAAGATTATTGGACATTATTTTATTACATAAATTTTTGAAATAAGATCAAAAAAGAAATAAAAAATTCACAAGTGTATCTTTTTATACCAAAGTACTGTAGATGTTTCAATCTATAGAATTATCAGTATGGTTCACTGTATCTAGATGATTCTTAAAAGTGCAAAGATTTATATTCATAACACCTCTAGTACCTGAAATAGTTCATATTGTCTAAGCAATGGGGAAATAAATCCCAAAACAATAAAAGTATATATCCATAGGGATATTTATGGACTTTTCTCCTAACACACCTGGGACCCAACAATAGAAGTTACGTGCCAAGGTGTATTTATATATCCAAATGCTTTATCTTAAGATCTTTCTAGACCTGATTCAGAAACTGAACATAAGTTTCCAAAATCAAAGTCAGATGAATGAGTACAAGATTTGGCTCCTTTTCTACCTTCATTGCCTCATATGCTCTACATACCCATAAATAGAACAAATACTCCAAAATACTGTAGGGTAATTCAAAGTCTTCTATGAACTAGTGAAATATCATTATGACAACACTGAAAGAAAGATGAAAAGCAATGCCACAAGTGTATTTTGACCATGCCCACTTTTCTCCAATTAAAGAATGAAAATATCAGAAAGGAAAAAAAAGAGAGAAGAAAATGAAAAGGCAAATTAGTGTCTACAAGACACTTCAAAAGGAAAGAAAAGATGAATGTCATTTAGTATTCCCTGCTTGATTTATCTGCAATATTCATAAGTGTGTGTTTATCCAAAAGCTTTGTCTTGGATCAGGCAATTAATTAAACTAAAGAAGATCTCAAACAGGGAGAGATGAGAGTTGTTAATAGTGTATGGCTGATAATCACATTTGTCTCTGCTCTTTTTCTTCGGGCGAATTCCTCTGTACTTCTACATCACTGGAAACGTGTGACAGCCATGACTGAGCAGTACAACCTGCAATATGCAGACCAAACTCTTCAGAATTTGAACAGTTACTGGCAGTATTAGTGTCAATATTTCTCAACTCCAGCAAAAGGATGATTGCACCTGAGCATATTTTCACTTCTTTGGGCATACATACACAAAGGCTTTTATCCAGTCTGTTTTACTTGAGGAAAGTGATGAAGTAGGTGACTTTTGCAGCATAAGGTCAAAGCTGAAAAATAAGAAATGGCAAGACAGGACAGAAACAAGATCAGGACTGGTAAAAGCCCCAAGGGCAAGGATGGGATTTGGTTTCAAATTGTCACAGAAAGTGGTCACAGAAGTCAACATGGTGGTAGGAAGGAACAGGTTTCAAGAGTATCTTTGCAATTTTGGTGTGGATCTTTCAGAGCATTCAAGTCAGTCATACGTAGCTGACTTTGGGAGCACTTGAAATTTTGAGACTTCGGTGGCTTTGCCAGTAACAGGAAGAAATGAAACATTCTTCACAATACTATATGATTTGTACAGCCCAGATTAAATACTGACTTGTCCCAAGCACTGAAACTGCTGTTTGGTGCTGTTACACCAATCAAAACGGGCTCCATAAAGCCTCTTCTGGAAATACATATCCAGGCAGGATTTGAGTCCAAACTGTGATACTACTAGACCTTTCTTCCATAATTTTTCTTCAGAATTGCACAATGTTATCTTTCTTCATGTTAGGCAGTTTGAATCCACATGCTGCAACTTTTAACAAAACAAGACCTTTCTCTTACTGACCCATAGGAATTCACTCGCCTTCTGTTGAAGCCAATACTTCTTTGCACTAAGACTTTTCTACACTTTTTGACTAATGGGCCTCCATATCTCATGATACCTGAAATGACTGACTTTTCAGTGAAAGCCCAGTGCTTGAAAATCATTAATATCCTCTTGATTTTCATTTGTACTGGTAATTCCAACAAAGAAAGGCATACCTAGATACCTGGAAAAACACAGCAAATGCTTACAATAAGCAGATACTTTCCTGTGTATCTGCAGCTGGCAGCTATATCAGGATGTAGTCTTAGATACAGAACACTAATTAAAAGTATTTGAAATTCTATGATACTGCTGAAAGTGGAAGCCAGCTAATGCTACTATTGTTAAATACACAGATCTTAAAAAAACTCCAACCTTTCTCATATAACATCTTTAAAATATATCTTGAATATATTGTATGTCATGTATTTTTATTCTGTTACAAAAATGCAGACTACTGCTTGGGATTTTTTGCATTTGGAAACGTGTTAAGACTTTTCCTGTTTTAACAATCTCAGAGGCTTACTTGAAAAATGGAAACAGTTAAAATGTAATCCTTTTGACAGCAGACGTCACTCACATTTCCTGTACAATACATGGACAGAATAGTTTCCTAAGTTTGGGACTCACAAGACCACCAAGCTGTTGCAAAAATCTCCTTAAATACTGAACAGAAACTCTCAATTGTCTGCCAGAACAGAAACATGAAAAGTTCTCATTTTGGCAGCTTTTTGTGGGAGTTCCAGTCTCGCAGTCTCCTGTTTGAAAATTACATGTTAGTACATAGTGAAACTACCAATTTTTGAAGCTGGCTGAGACTTCAGCACAAGCTCAGTTCTCCAAGTAGCTTTGGGGCATGAAAGACATTGATAGAAGCAACACGATTTTAGACTTCAATGTTTCACTTCAAGGGGAAGTGGTTAATGTGGTAGCGCTGATTCATACAGTAACTGAGGCCCTAAGTCCAGTACTTCAATTTAAAAACATCCCATCAGTATCCTCATGGAAGAACAATCTCTACTGGAGCACTTTACATTGCATTAGATACACAAAAGGAATAGACACCAACTGTGTGCCACTAAAATAAACTTGCCATTCCATTGTTGCTTCAGTAATGACTGACTACTTATAACAAGAGAATAAAGTACTTACTGGCCTAACTAGTCAAAAGAATATTCGATGATACTCATCTAATTCTATAAAGAGATGATTACATCACATTTTTTGAATCACTGTAAAAAGCAAACATTCGAATGTCAAAACAAGACAGAAATAAAATAGAAATAGCTAAATGGGTAGAAGCAAGTAGAATCAGTAAAAGACACAAAATTGTTTTCTCACAAAGTATTTGTTGTGAATCAATATTAATTATTGAAATGTCAGTCATTAAGCTGTCTGTGAGTCTGTCATTCAACGCCTGAGTAAAGGACAATTCAGTACTGAAAAAAAATTTCCCTGAACACTTCCTGCAAGGAGAAGTTCTTCAGAAGTAAATAAGAACCTGGTGCAGGACATATGTTTGTTTTTCAGGTAAGCAGAAGATCACTTCATAAGTGAAAAACATCTCTCCGCTCATTATGATGCAGAAGCCAGAGCATAAAAATCCACAGGTAAAGATGACTAAATTTAGGCAACTATATGTGGGTATCTACCTGTGAATCGAATGTCTGGGTTCCCATTATAATCAATGGAGGTTTAGAGTTTTATTGCACATAAATAGGTAGCTAAGGCATTTGAGGTGCCAAGGCTATCCCTCTTGACCTCTGGCAGATATTTCAAGCAGGCATGAATGTCCTGTACAAACTGTTTCATCTAATGTCCATAATAATGCACATGGAAATAGCAAATTCTGTTTGGAAAAATTAACCAAATCTCAGGCCTGTATCAAGAGCAGCAGGAGCTTAGACATCTCAACCTGAAACTTAGCCCACCTTGCAAGATACTTCAATGCCTGCAATATGGAGATCAGTCCCACCTTAGGGGAAGGACTCAATTACCTAAGTGTGGGCATATAGCACCATTTGTGAAGCTTATCCATTACATCTATGCAGCACTGATACATGGGACACTATCAGCTTACAGGAGACCTGAAGTTTTTTGGAGAAGAACACAGAGGTCAGGCAAGATGTCCTACTGCAGGATGTCCTACAACACATCCATGCAGCAAAGGATTCCCACCAGAGCTGTTCATCTTGTAAGAACATAATTCCTTTCCATATTGTCTGGTAGTGGCTGGACTACTACTTGTTTCCTATACAAAGTACCTATAGCAGATGGCTGAGTAAAATTGTAAGGGTACTTGCACCTGTGTTCCTAAATTAATGATGATGGCTCCTATCCTTCTCTGACATTCCTACAGAGTGATGCCAAGTAAATATATCATCTACATACCTGGCATAGTTTTAGTCCTGGCTAAGTTAAATTGATACACTGCCCCTTCCCTCTATCCTTTCCACAGTGAGAAAGCAAAGCAGCTAATTCACTGCAATGTAGAAAACCCACACTTATGCTTGCACAACATTTTTTTTAACTCATTTCTGCTGCCAGTAACAGGTACTGAAATCAACTTTTGGAACTCATAGGAATTAACTAAAACAATGTTGTCTCTGACGTCAGCATGTGACATAGCATAACATTTTCCATTTAAAGTTATGTGTCATATGAAAAATATTTACATTTGACCTGCTATGTGGCAGAGATAATCTAAATTCCACAACTGTCTGAAAGTAAAGGATGGTTTGAAGCCTTGCGTATACACCTTGTCTACACAAGGCTGTCATGATAGCCTGAAACAAATGTAATGAATTTAATTTGTTAAGGGATCAAGTAACTTCAAAGACAATTTGCAGTATGAGCTTGCTCTGAGATGCAATTTATAGCATTAATTTTCTCTCTCATAATTGAGAATTCCAGATCTACTATCCTCAAGTATTGAAAAATTTGTGCAAAAAGATAAAGGGTGAGAAAGCTTTCAGAGCCAATTGCACATTTAAGTATTGGTCCTAACAGTCATATGTATGTAAATTATCTCTAGACACTTAGCAACACTGCATTTCTTTTTCAGCACAGCATTCTTGTTCTCATCTTTCTCATCTGGAATATTCTCGTGGCTTGAAAATAGCAAGTGTGACCTTCTGCTTAACCTTAAAAGGTAAGGTCAATATTTTTGACAAGTTTTTATACTCATTTATATGCCTTCACTGACAAAAATCCTTAATCTTTTACTCACACATTGCAGATATTTAGAATAAACTGGTGACAGAGGGTAAGGCTGAGAAGGAGCTTTTCTTTCCTCCCTTCCAACCATATGGGGAGAAACTCATCTTTAAGCATCCTAACCCTAAGAACTGAAAGGGAATGATCCAGTAGGATCAAAAGGACACATCCCATGTATGCAATTCCTGATCACAGGTACATGGTATTTAGCATGACCTTATCTTTGAGTTCTGTCCAGCAAAAATGACTGCAGTAAAATATAGCTAATATGATTTCTCTAATATCTTCTGTTTCTGAAATAAATTACAATGTGGGGGCCTAGACATGAAATTATAATAGAAAACATATCATATTTTCATACATCTAGTCTGTAGATTTTTCTGTCAAAAAAGGAAATAGTATTGCAAATACTGAGTACATTATAGCTACTTTCTGACACGATGGATACTTAGCAAACAGAAGCCTTTTCCGAACCCTAAGGACAACAGGATCCTTGAACCCAGAATAAGCTGAAATATTTTTATTTACACTTCTAAGTTTCTCAAGCAATATGGATCCTTTTTTTTGGAACCAGAATCAGTAACAGAGACCTTTTTCCTTCCCTCGCATACAGTACAGTTCACTTCTCTCCAGTGGTGAATCATCCGTTGACATGAGTAATTCCTTTATAGAGAATGGCGTTTTATAAGCACTGGGATTATCTATGAGTGGACTATACCAACACCAGGTACACTGGAAAGAGAGATACAAGCATGGCACTGCCCAAGCAGTGTTCTGGAAGATCATTGCATGGAAACAGACACACTCCAACCACCCCCACCTGGGCAGGCAGTAGCAGTTCACCTGCAAAATCTGTTCCTATACTCTAGCTGAATATTTCCCATATGGAAGAGTGTACGAGCAGATAAACTAGCTAGCTTCTATCTTAGCTTTCTCTTTACAGTAAGGAAGGCAAAAAAGAAGTAGGGGGAAGAGGAATGTTTCTGCAGCAACATTTTCACTTGGCTTTGGATCTGCTATAGTATCACCTAGAGGAGCAGTCAACCTTTCCTCCACTCTTGACATCTTTGTGAGCTGAAGATACAAATCACTTCTCTGTTTTGGGAGCTTCAAGAATGGGGAAAAATAGTTGCACTAAGTATAAAGGAAGACTATGACTAGAGCTGGCATGAAAGAATTCATTCAACTTCCGTAAGGTGGATAGTGATAGTACATATAGAAACTATCATTTCAGAAAATTGATTTATCTCATTTTTTTATTGAACTGAATCCAAACCATTACAGCCCTGTCTCAACTGAAATCCTTGTAGCTCAACATGTCATGCTAAGAAATGAGATTTTAGACAGGAAACTATTAGCAGATTGTAGTGGTTTAACCCAGGCTGGATGCCAGAGGCCCACCACAGCCACTCTCTCACCCCCCTCCTCGCCCAGCAATAGAGGAGAAAGAATATAATGAGAGGTTTCATTAGTTGAGATAAGGACTATAACAGATCCTTTGCTAACCACTGTCACAGGCAAAACAAGTCTCCATGTGGGAATAATAGTTCAATTTATTACTCACAAAATCAGAGCTTAAGAGTGAGAGACAATAAGAGACACCTTTTCTGCCAACCTCCTCTCCCCTAGCAGTCCAGGGAAAAGGCGAGGTGGAGGAGGGAGTTGTTATGGTCAGCTGCTGTTTTCAGCTTGGGGAGAAGAGTCCTTCCAACTGCATTCCATGGGGTCCCATTCCACGGGAGACAGCTCTTCACAAACTGCTCCAGGGTGGGTCTCTCTCACAGGACACAGTTGCTCTCACAAACTGCTCCGGTGAGAGTCCATCCCATGGGCAGCAGCCCTTCAGAGACTGCTGCCACATGGGTCACATCCCACAGGGTGCAGTCCCTCAGGCACAGGCTGCTCCAGCGTGGGTCCCCACAGGCCACAAGTCCTAACAGGAGAATCCTGCTCCAGTGTGGGCTCCTCTCCCCCATGGGCTACAGTTCCCTGCCAGGACCCTGCTCCAACATGGGCTCCTCCCATGGGCTACATCCTTCCCCCGACAGCCACCTGCTCCAGCATGGGCTCCTTCACAGGCTACAGGTGGATCTCTGCACTCCTGTGGTCCTCCAGGGGCTGCAGGAGGACAGCTGCTTCACCATGGTCTTCACAATGGTTTGCAGCTGGATCTCAGCTTCAGCACCTGGAGCATCTCCTCCCCCTCCTTCTGCACTGACCTTGGTGTCTGCGTTGTTCTTCACAGGCTCTCACTCTGCTCCTCTCTGGCAGCAGTCTTCATCTAACCTAACCTTTTTTTTTTTTCCTTCCTTCTTAACTATGTTATCACAGAGGTGTTCCTTCAACTGCTGATTGTCCTGGCCTTGGTCAGCAGTGGGCCCAGCCTGGAGCCGGCTGGCATTGGCTCTGCTGGACATGGGGGAAAGTTGCAGCAGGTTCCCGAAGAAGCCTCCCCCTCAGCCCCTCCGCTGCTACCAAAACCTGGCCACAGAGAAATCAATACACAGATTCTCAAAGAAGACAGGCTCTGTTTTGGCTGTGCTGTGATGACAGCTCTGAGTGGAGGAAAGGTGATGAGTTAAAACCAGCACTGTACAACTTTTACACATACCACTGCCTTTTATTCAGGCATATACACAGTTACTGGTGAAGGAGCTGAATTAACTCATGGACTAGATGAGAACAGAACCATATTGCCCTGAGCTGACAATAGTCACAGCAGATGCACTGTCTTGTGTAGCAAGTTCAGTATCCTGGCAATATCATGTTATTCCTTTCATCTACTGCCACATTTCATTGCTAAGATCCCTGGCTGCTGGCAATATTGGACAACTAATGGAAGGCTGAGTTCTGTCCTGCTCCTACATTGCTAATTCACAGGCCCTTCATTTTGTATCCAAACACTTTTTTCCCCTGATTAATTAACTTCACTAATTTAGTTCTTTCACTGTTTTCTCAAATTTCCAAGTCTTCAAAAATGCCAGTATTAAAGTCAGTTTTACCAAACAAGTAGTTTGAAAAGATGACAGCACTGAAGTAAATGATAGCATATATAGATAAATTCCATCAAGGTTGAAAAAAATGACAATGGACAAATAAAATTGGCTCGTATAAATACTTAGCTGAGGGGAAAAGCATCATAAAGCAAACTTACAAAATCAAGCAAGCTGACTGGAAGCATATGCACACAGATTTGTGTAATACAGTGTATGATACTGTAAAGTGAGAGTGTATATTTATAAGCCCATAGGATCTTGTAAAACTACCTAAGTCCCAAAAGCGCTGAGCCCTTTTATTTCGACAGCAGGAACAGGCCTTTGGAGGTCATTTGTCGCGGTCAGGGCAAGAACGACACACTGGGTTGTTAGACAAGATGGTCTCAAATGGCTGCTTTATTTTCTTTCGCATTTGGTATTATCTTCTTATAGAAGGCAATGCGCTTTCTTCTCTACGGACAGAAAGTTGTCTTTTACTGCTATGATTCGAGAACTATAAAAAGTAACTACAAGGCTCACTTATTACAAGTTACAATGTTTTTGCTACAAAGGTTACTTTACACATTATCAACAACTGACAGTTACGGCCAAGTAGCAATAGCTCTTCTGCTTTTGCTCGTTTAAAGATATCTAAATATTATCAATATTAATTTAATCAATTAATGTTAAGATGCAAACAAGCCTGCTGTTATCTCTAACAGACGTTAAAGATTAGAAAGAGACTAAAGTACTCCTACTCCTCCCATTAAAATATTCAACCTACCAGAGAAACATGGCATGGGATAGGAAAGTTCTGCCATTGAAGGAGATTCTGTGATGCTTGGACAAAATATTGATATCATTGTCAAATAGAGAAGCTCTAATGGTTTCATGAAGAGCCACGTCTATTTAAACAGTAAAATAAGAATTGTCCCAGTTTCCATCCTATGTTAAAATCACGTTGCAATTCCCAGAGCTGAAGTTTCTCACACAAATCATTAAAAACCTGCATTTAAAATGCTATCTGCACTGTTTCAGAGAAGAGAGTTATTGCATTTCATGGTAGACTGGTGTTCTTGAAGACACTTCACCCTTCAGGAAAACCAGGGGTTTAAATTTTAAAATTAAATTTTAAAATTAAAAATTCCTTTCAGGCATGCTGTGTTTCCTTGTAAACATTCTAGATCACTTATCTACCTAACTAACTACCTGACTGTATTTTTCCGAGGCATTTAATTTAAAAGTTCTATCTAGCAATGACCTGACGTTTGAGTATTTTATTATGTAAAACACCTTTTCAATAAACAACACCTCAACTCACCTTGCAGAATTAAGCAATATAGTGAATTAAATAATAAATTGTAACAGCACAAGCCAGAAATTAAACAGTAAATAAATAACTGAAGGAACTGTTAAAGGTCTAAGTGAGAAGGACTGAGTCTCTTTTTTTAGTCTTTAAGCCCTTGTAATTAAGGGTAAACACACCTGAAGGAATATGTATAACTTCACAGAGTTGCTGCATTTCTCATTGTTAATGAGATAGTATAGCAATGAGATGACCTTATTAGTAGGTTTTCAAAAGCATGAAGGGGAATGGGAGACAGGACATGAAGGAATGTCATCCAGCCACCAGTGGAACAGAAAATCTCCCTAAAATATCTAAAGAATGGTTTCCTCACACTGCCTACTGTGATTAAAAACAGCAACTGCAGGCGCAGTGTCAGCATTTGCATTCAGAACACTTGAGAAGCCAGGTCCTTAGGATCAAATGTTAAGTGAAGACAAGGTTTTTCTGGCAGACAGCTTTGCCCTGTCAACCTAATGGAATAGCAGGGAAACCTCTAGAGTACCAATGCAATAACTACTACCTCCACTATGAAAGTCAAAAGATCAAATCTAGTGCCAGATATGAGATTTTAAACTAAAGAGAATGGATCTTTAAACTAAAAGAATTTGAATTTCTTTAAACTCCAGCAGATTGCAGACCAGCAAGTGTATCATTCAGCAGATCTAAGGATGGCTCCTGCTTTTCCACATCTCTTTGCAGGGGAATACCTAAAACATAGTGAAAGTAATCCTACTTTTACACCAAGAACTTTAACCTACAAATTCATGGATTTAATTAAAGCTGAAAATCTGATTTGAGACAACCCTGAGAGCTTTAAATCACACTCAAATATGGTTTAAATTTAGATGATCTACTAAGACTGTAACTTTAAACTTCATATGTGCTTGTTTCTGTAACAATGATCCATAATGAGGTAGCTATAACTCAAAGTGCCATGCATCTATTAGAAGGCAAACAGAATATGCACTAAACATAAATGTCAGGGGACATGTTTTCTCTGCTGCTTAGACTTTCTCATTAACAATAAGAGTATTGCAACATTTATAACAGTATTCTATGAAGTTCTCCATCATATTCCACAGTAATAGCCTCCAGAAATGTTGCCTTTTTACAAAACCGTAATATTGTCAATCCCTAACTCTAGGTAGGTGCTCAGCTTTCATATCCCTCCTTTCTTCCACCTTCCACTCTTTCTCTACCCTCCCATCCTGTTTTTTCCTGATCTACCCCAACTCAGTCTGCCAGGATCCCCAGCAATTTTTGTCAAAGTCATGTCTAAAAATTTAGGTGATCATGCAGACTCCTTCTCCCTTTAGTTACTGTCTTTCATCTCTATCCCTTTGTTTATATGAAATCTGTTTACTCAGATCTTCTTTCTCAGCTGACAGCAAATCATTGCATATCACACCAATATATGGCAACAAGATGAACATTCATTTATTCAGCTACCAAGATTTCCAGAACAGTTGAATTCTGCTGTTGATCCTTTCATACAACTGAAATGTGCTGGGAACACATTTAGCTTATAAGACCACTGACTTGAACTAGATGGAAATGTACAGTGATTTGTACACTCAAGTCTTCTCAAATTCATGAAAAGGCACACCAAACTTTTCATCGAAGAATTCAATTAGACTTCTACTTGCTGCTGAAGGTCAGTTTCATTTCTTTTTCTAGATTTACAAAAAGAAAACTGTAGCTGTCCAAAGGATAAAAATAAACAGCCATATTTTCAGATCCATCTCATTATAGTTTAAGGTAAAGGGAACAAGTTAAAGATAATTGAACTGGGGCTGGATGAGTTGCTGTAAGTTTGGTAGTGCATGCAGAAGACTCCTAGGTCTTTGAAGGCTTTACTTTTTTTTCCTAATTTTTGATCTGCTTTTATTACTTTCGATATCACTTGGTTTGTTTCTTTGCCTATGATTTCCAGGCAACAATAAACTTCAAGGAGAACCAGCAGCTGCAGATCCACACAGCATCTCTGGTGTCCAGAAAATAAATGGCCACAGCCCCAAAGCACAGCAGATACAATTTATCTGGCACTTGCTGCCCTGCTTCACACTCTGTGCAATCAGTCTGCACTTCTATACATAAATAATACATATTCTATATAATCTTTTATGAACATGCTTCCCACGTGCACAGTAAATTTCTTAAGACCCAAATTCACATCCTTTTCCCAGTTTGAGGGCAGCTGCTGCCATGGATAAAAAAAACTCAGAAGAGGCTCTGAGAGATGAAGCTATGGGTTATCCTGGAAAGGACATTCACACCCTACAGGTGAACATGTACATTAGAATACTGCATAGTGAGGAACTAAAATTCCAGGGTACCACAAAGAGAGACGTGGAAACTTCATGCAGAGTTTAGGCCACAGACTTGGGCAAGGGCAACTAAGCTCAAAGTGCAACTCCCTCTAAGCTTCTTCCGTGTGACATTACAATCTGAGTGGATGAAGACAAGAAGTGTCTGGGAGCTGGAAGGAGGGCTTTGTGACTTTCACCTTCTAAATCAGGTCTCTGATCCTAGGCTATTATGCCAAAGACACTCATCATCATTACACAACTACTGTTCCTTGTAGACTGCATGAGAAAAACAGATGCCTAAAATAGGTAAGTGGTATTTTGCCTCCACACATATCATAGAGATCCTTCTTATTCTCTTGACTAGGTACAGTGCTTGCTTTAGGAAGCTTTTAGGTGAAACAGTACTCCAGTTTACTTTGCATCTGAATAGGTAGATTGGATTGCAGGTGTACTTTCAAACATTTTTTCTGTAGTGCTAAGCCTCAGAGTCACTTTTGTACAGGATCTTCTCATATCACCAGAGATCGTAAAGCAGCATAACTCAAGCAGGTAACAAGTCTAAAAAAAAATCAACATATGTAAATAATAAGTATTGAAATAGTAAATATTGAAAAAAATTGCTTGTGTAAATTAGGCAACTCAACTTCTTTTTTTTTAATTTATTTTACCTGCTCTCACATATCACATGTTCTGCCCTATACAAATGATATTTCACACAGCATGGTAAGATGAATGCAGTCTCCTGCATAATCTGAATGACAACATGATTTGCTCTCTTCAATGCCTTGTATGTGATAAGTGAAACTGCAACTCTGAAGCATCTACAGGAGAGGGAGTTGTTATTTTTTGTCTCACTGATGGAAGAAACTGCGACTAACATTTAGTTAATATTTACATAGAGCTTTAATGCTCTGAAGTGCTAAATTAGGGGGACACAGCAATGTTTCTATGAGGCTTTTTCATACAGCTTTTGCTAAACTATCTTCCCCATCTAAGAGCTTGTAGCTATCCTCACTTGTATTGTAATACTATCTTTAGCTTCTATTTGGCCAGAAGAGAAGTTTTGGAACGTTTCCTGTGTCACATGAATATACAGTGCTGATTGTTTGCTTCTAAAGAACTAGCACACTGTTATTTCTTGATAACTAAGAATGACTAGAGCTGCACTTCTCTCATCGATTTTATTTGCAATCACTTCTTAATCCCTTGCACTGCTGCTGTTCTTGTTTAACAGAATAGTGACTGTGGTATTAATCCCTGACACTTTAGGTTCTGGCTAGCAATGACATTTACTGCAATAGCTTTAAGGAAATTAATAGCTTCAAATTCTGCATTTCGGGTAATAAAGCTTTGGCATCATGAGATTTCTGATGTGAACTTCAGACACATTTTCTCTTCCTGAGGAAAAATATATTACTTGCATTCACTATAACATTTTCAAATTATTAAATGGTATTTACAAGCTATGTATAAGTAATCATAGGTACTCATTTTTTGAATTTTCTTGAGGACTGTTAGACCAAAGTTACATTAACTTCAGTCTGAATTCTTTTCCAGAAAAACTTGTGAATGCAATGGAATTGTCATTATTTTGGCTATCCATTAGAAATCACACTGAGATAATAAATAATAAAGATGTCTACCCTTGAAGAATCACTTATGTGGAAATTTTCCATGCAATGATTTTGAAGATTCACAGGGAGAAGCAAAATTCAATTTACTGACCTGTACTGCTCTGCAGTAGTTGAAATATGTTTCACGGACCCCCATCTACTTGCAGTAGAACAAGAGAAAACTTATGGAAGGAGCCTTCTGTGCTCTAGTACCTACTTATCACTTCATGATCAATCAAACTGTTGGACAAGAAAGCTTGGCAACACCTTGGAATCTTATCCTCCCTCTTCCATAATCCATGGAAGGTACAGCATGAAGGGAGATCTGGTAGGGGATTAAATAGATTTGATATTTAAGGAGTAACTACATGAGATAATTGCTAGTGCCTTGTGGGACCTGGGATTGCACATCTATTTATTTTGTTATGAAGCCTACCATCTCCTACAGCGTTATGCCCCCCTGTCTCTGTTTTCACTCTAACAGAAATGAGAGGCGCATTTTCAAAATGCAGTAATGTCCAGACTTTTTTTTTAATATATTATTGTGAGTTTGAATCTTACAGTTGATAGAAGTTCTGATAAAATATTTTTCTTCCTGTTCAAAGAATTCATATTGTTTTCTTACATGGATTCACAGCTGCCTATTTTCATTCAGCAGCCTTTCTCTTAGTGAGGGCTGGTACAAGAGCTCCTTTCTCTTCCCAGAACAACCTTTAAGACCTACAGACAGATAGGGTCCTCTGCTTCTAATTCAAATCCAGCTGAACAGTGAGTTCATGTTCAAAAGCTAAGGACAACCAGACAGTGATCATGAAAGCCCAATCCTTTAGGAATCATGCTAAGAATGTTAGTATTATTTAAAGTTCAAATCAATAGTCAGAAACTTTATTTTCTTGCAGGTTGTGTTAGCAGGGAAAAAAAAAAAAAAGAACTTCTTTCCATATAAATTTCAACTAAAATCTTCTTTCTTCTTCAGATGACCTTACTCTGAAGAACAAAATGTTTAACTCTCCTTTTATCTCTTCTATAGCACAATTATGCATTTAGAGTTAAAAAAAAACATTTTGGTCCTCTGAAAACAGAAATTGCTAGGACAAGTACAGAAAATTTAATTGAATACCATATTTATTTAGAGGGAATGGTACTGATTCTGATATTTATTTGGTTCATGTTTAATCACTGAGATGTCGGTTGATTGCAATATAGTTTGAGTTCCTTTTTTACCTGAAGAGTGTGCTAATTATTTATCACAAAAGCCAGTGGCTTAACTTGTATTTACAATGAAGGGGAAAAATTGACTTTCAGAGGACTTCATAATTAAGTACTAATAGTAGAGGCTTTCTTTTTAGCTAAAAATTAAAGAAACATATTACCACATCTAGGAACATTCTGAAGGCTGTTAGTGTTTTAGCTGTAGTTGGTCCTGAGGTAGGTATAAAATTTACATATGAATAATAATTAGCTGTTCTGATACTGTTTCTGCTTAGTTGTCCAGCTATACAATTCTACATGCTCGTCAGCAGAAGACAAATTTGGTCATCAGTCCCAGATGATTTCCTAGATTATGGAATTGTACAATATCACTTTATTCTCTGTGATACCTAAAACACCAAGTCTGGGTAGTATTCAATAATTGTACTATTAATTCCTTTATTTATTATGGTGTCATTAATTCCACCAACACGACCTTGACATTCAAAAAAATGTCATTGCAGTGACTTCATAATTCTGCAACAGATTATAAATTGCTGCCAGCAGATGTAAATGTCAAATTTCCTGTTTCTGCAACATTTGAATCAGACTGAACCACAAGCTAGAGTAGGGAAAAGCTAGCCTGTTTCTCACTTTTGGGAAGAAAAAAAATCATTGCTACAAGCAACTAGACACTTGTGTGATAATCTGTAAAATGTCTTCATTATTATTAGCTTGTTTGAAATAGAAAAAAATATATCTGGTTTGGAACTAAATCCTTCTTAACCACAAAAGATTTCTTGGATGTAACACAGTTGGACTGTTTTTTGTTCCAAGAATGCTGCTTTCATTTGGTTGATTATGAGCATTTATGCCAGTTTTCCATTTGTTCTATATAGTGTAAAGACCTGTAAGACTATAAATGTGGTCTGCAGTTGTTCCCTCCTTTTTCTGCAATGATAATATTCAATAAAATTGCTATTTGCTTAGTGATCCACATATATGTCATAGCCTTTGCCTGTCTTTCTAGCCTCCAGCAAGATACTGACTGGTATAATTGTGCCCACTAGGTACTGCTCCTGAAACAGCAATGAAACCCAGAAATGAAACAAGGACTGACATTCTGCTCTTTCACATAGTTAAATTTTCTTAGGAAAGAAAGAAAGAAAGAAAGAAAGAAAGAAAGAAAGAAAGAAAGAAAGAAAGAAAGAAAGAAAGAAAGAAAGAAAGAAAGAAAGAAAGAAAGAAAGAAAGAAAGAAAGAAAGAAAGAAAGAAAGAAAGAAAGAAAGAAAGAAAGAAAGAAAGAAAGAAAGAAAGAAAGAAAGAAAGAAAGAAAGAAAGAAAGAAAGAAAGAAAGAAAGAAAGAAAGAAAGAAAGAAAGAAAGAAAGAAAGAAAGAAAGAAAGAAAGAAAGAAAGAAAGAAAGAAAGAAAGAAAGAAAGAAAGAAAGAAAGAAAGAAAGAAAGAAAGAAAGAAAGAAAGAAAGAAAAAGAAAAGTTAAGTAGTAGTAAAATAACTAAGGGAAAATCTTGAAGACATGCTATGGAAGACAGTGCCAAAGGCTTTGGTGAAGTCCAGGTAGTCTACATTCATTATATATTCTGTCATACTTTTTCAGATGGTTATAGCTGTCTATACAATTTATATGCTTCTTTCTTCTCTCCTACATCATACCATTTCCCTAGAGTTTTCCTGATCTTGAAGATACACCATTGTTTACATCAATGTCTTTTGATCCCGAACAGCATGTGTGAAGCTGAAAAAGCTCCATCAATCTGACATAGCAGCTCTAGCTTTTCTTATAACATGGGATTTCATTCACTCTGAAAAATGAGATTATGCTTAACATAGTTTTGCATCAAGCTAAAAGTAAAAGAGCCCAAAGGCATCAGTTATTTTCTCCTTTTGACAGTACAATTGAGCAACAGGCTTATTAATTTTACAGATATGGATCTCTTGGGGCCTGACCACTGAAGACAAAGAAAAGCCATCCTGTAATATCTTTGGGATTTGAGCTCTTCTGACAGATATCTTACAGCTTTTTTTTTTCCTTGCAAAAGAGGGTATTCCCTCTATAGATGCTTTCTTTATCAGTTCTGAACAGATTGTATAGCTATACATGTGTATGCAACTGACATACTAACTAGGAAGATAACCAAAATACTAGGCTGAATTTGAGTGACCGAAAGAAGGAAATGAATGAGCCTTAAATTTGTGTGTCACTGCTAGTAGTTGCTCAACAGTAGCTGAAAGGAAGACTCAAATTTGCAGCAATACATATAGCTAGGATCAAAGCCTAGCAGAAATTGTGGGGGGAAGATAACAACTTTCGCAATATAACATCTGAATACTGACTGAAAGCACAGGAAAGTCAGTTCATGTCCAGAATGCTTAGCAACTAATGAACTATGATGGACAATGATGAAACACAGGAATTAGAAAGATATGGTTACTGTCTCCCACAAATTTATCAGTACTTCTGCCTTAAAAGGTAAACAGGCTTAGATGTTCCAGTAGATGTCTTAGTTATAGGGAGAAAAGGAGGTGTTTGGCATTACGTGAGAGTGATCCATTACGTATTCTATCCCACGTCATTGGTTTTTTGATAGACTGTCTTCTTAAGCAGGGGAAGCAGAACAGTTTTTTCCTTGCTTGAGTTGCAGAAGGGAATGGAAGGGCTCCCTTTCAAAGCCACAGGGCAGAAACCGAAGGGCAGATATTGTTTTGCCCAGAAAAGGACAAAAGAGCAGCTCCTGCCAGAGTCTCAATACAGCCCTGGGGTTGCTGCCCCCCTATTGCTCTGCCACTGCATTTGCCACTGCAAGCCCAAGGTCACCACTTTGCCACCAATGTTGCCCACAGAGTCAGTGCTTTCAGGAGCATAATTAATTTCAGACTAAATAGTTTTCCAGGTTTTGCTTTGCCCATGTTCTCTGTTGTTTTCCAGCTGGAGAAGAGTGTTAAACCATGGAAACTCATTTTCTAAGTAGTTTCTTTGAGTTTTTTAATTTTCCCTACCACATGGTCCAGAGAAGAGGGGGAGAGGCTCTCAGCCATTTTGCTTTTGTCTGGAGAAACCACATGTCAGCCACCATTTTGGTTTTGACTTAGGGACTGAGGGGATAGAAAACAATTTCTGTCTTTATTGACTGAAACCATTTTCCCTTGTAAGTTTATAATTACTGCTATTGCCTTAAGTAAATTGGGGTGTTTTTACTTACATCTCTTTGTATTGTTCCTTCATTATTGAAGGGGGGCAAGGAGAAGCTAAAATGAAAAGGGAGTAACTTGTTCTGAGTCTCAGACTTCCAGTAACTGTCCAAAGCCATCACAGTAGGTCTGATAGCATTTGTCAGTGAATTTACTCCTGACTTACCATTCAGCTGCTATTAAAACAAGTCAAAACTTTATAGTTTTTGTCTATCTGGTATGCAATGCCATTTGAAAGGATTCTGATTATCGCTATGTCAATGCCACTTTTCCTTCTCTTTGTGTTGAGTATCCTCAGATTGTGGTTTTCATTGTGACTGGTCATGATTGCTCTTGGTTTGAAGAACTATGAACTGAAGTCACCAAAGAGTTTCTGTTGAGATTTCACAGTGTATGCATTTTTCATCAAAGATGTTCATGGCAGAAATCATATTCTAAATAGAGAAGATGGACAAGCAATAGGAGAAATGCAATATCTTATCCGTTGTGTAGATCAAAACAAAGAGGGAAGATGTAACTGTTGTAAAATTGCAAGAAATCAGAGCTATGAGTTAAACCCATCCCTCCTGAGTTTTAATCCATTACCTTCACCACAATGTTATCTTCTCTCCCTATTTAATCTTCCCAATTTCTACTTTCATCAAAAAGATAACCTTTCTTCAGCATCTGTAAAGTGTCATATTCTGCCAAAAATCCTGTGCTGAGTTCTTTCCAAGTTTGGAGCTGACTTTCCTGGGTTTGCACTTCTCCAAGGTTATTGAAAGGTCTTCCTTTTATAGTAAAATTTATGTGGAAAGTGAAAAGCCTGCTCCTGAGAATATTCTGAGAAAGCCAGGTGCAGTTCCAACACATTTCTGCGGAGGCCTCATGAACCATGGTTCTTTTGGCTGTTTATGGCTTCCTTAATCCATTTTACATTGTTGAAGATAAAGAGGGATTATCCTTAATTCTAGTATGATTACTTATTTCTGGGAATATACTCCATAAAAGCTACAGACAGTTTAACATCCATCATCCTGTCTGCTTAGCAACACTGTTTTCATTGAACATGTCAGTCCATTGATCATGTCCATTCATGGGCTTACTCCCAGCTTGAGCTGAGCTTGGTCATTGTCCAAGGAAGCTGTGTTTTCTCTGATGTCAGAGTCTCTTAGAAGGCATGATCAATGTTTACTACCCGTAGGAGTATGTATTCTACACCAGAAGAGCTTTCATGATGACTATGTGCCATGGATCAGTGAAACAGAGTGCAGGAAGATTCTCTGGGAGATAATATAAAAAATAGGGATGAGACCACTCTTCAGATAAAAAAAAAAATGATTCTTCAGCCCTTCCCTCATCATGTGATATGCCATGCATCCATTACATAGATAAAGTGCAAAGTCTCTGTCTTGTATATACACATCTGGTGCTGAAAAGTGGGAATGTCAGTGTACATATAGGACAAAATGCCTACGTATGTTCACCTCACACAAATTAATATGCATTATTCACCTGATGGAATACACCTTTGGGGAATGCACTTTTGGTCATAGGATGGCAAATGAAAAAAACACTTCATTCCTGACTGCATTTGAAGGATTTTGGGAAAAGTAACATCAAGAAACAGGCTGAAAAGTAGAAAATTGTAAATGAACTTTTCCTGGGAGGCCAAATTTATACCACTGATCTACACTGTAGAGTAATTCCTACAAACAAGAGGACCATAGTACCAACTCAGCTTTCCTTTAGTGGTGGTTTGTTGGGGTTTTTTTGAGTGCCACATCACATAAGACTTAAATGGACCTTTATGGGACGCAAATCCACAGCTTTATCTATGCACATATTAAAAGTTACTTTAGTGGGAAGAATGTGAAAATCTACAAGATATGTGAGGCTTCCATGTGCTTCCTGATAACTACTAGGCACTTGAAAACACATGCCTTTTTTTTTTTTTTTTTTCAATATACTCAGGATATATCTACACCTCTACATACTACAATGCCACTGAATTGCTTCAGCGCTGGACTCCTCATTGTCCACATTACCTAACTGCTTCATGGCTTCCTTCTCAGTTAACTCATCTCAGGCTCAACATAGTTCACTCCAGGGATTCCTCAAAAAGACAGCATATATGAGACTTCATCAAATTTCTCTGTCTCCACCTTCCACAGTCTGCCAGTACTACCTCAGTCAGCTTTGAAGCCTCATATGACTCCGCATATACTCTAGTCACACCTGAAAACATAAACAATTCACTTCGTGTTTCATGCCATGACAACCCTCAGTGATCAGCTGCAATACAGTCATCACATCTTCTCAGACACTTTAAAGTGAATTAAAATACATTCACACAACACATCAGTTATGAGTTAGCATCACCAGAGGATATCCCTGGCCAAGTGTTATGCCACGCAAAGTTGGCTGTTCTGTGTGTTACCTGGCCTCAAGGCCTGAACAAGGTCACTGTTTTACCATTAAGTTTTATCATTATGGACAAAATCAGAGAGTGCTTGATGCAACACATCTAATCTCCTTCTACTAACAAGCATTATAGATGTTTAGTTCAGAAGTTTCAACTTTCACTTTATCTGCTGATACACTACTAACCGCTCCGTATCTTCCTAAAAGAAATAAAAAACAATTCCAGAAGCTAAAATACTCATCCAATATGAGGGAAAGAAGAGGAGGAAACCTCTCTTGCCTTTGCAACACAGAACCAAAAGCCTACTGGATTAAATTAAAACAATAGGAAGAGGATACCACACATACAGCCACAAACAGAAGTCAAATAGCTTTGGCTCTTTTTCAATATACCATTAAAACAAATAGTGAACCATGGCTTACATGATTTAATTGTCTTCAAAAGACTCTCAGGCATGGCTCTGATGAATGTTACACAGGTCCTCTGTAATATAAAGTTGTTGTTACTTCTATGTTAAATATTTCAAAGGTTTTCAGCAACAAGATTAAGTGTTTTAATGGTAATAGGTAATTAATTTGTTCTGAAGACACACTAGTTTGACTGCATTTCAATTTCAAACTCCTGTCAGCCACTGATTTCCTTGGGATACCAATAAGATGAATAAAGTTGTTAACTTAATGAGTCTTTACTTCTAAATCAAAATAACGTGCAATAAACTGAAGGCTTTTACTTATTGCTTCTAAACACTGTCAGTACTAGAAAAAAATCTCGATGATGCTTGCTTCTGACAAACACTAACTAGGATTTAAATAAGGAAATAAACAACAGCTCCCAGAAACGGAACTTTTCTATAGCAAAAGGGAATGAATGGCAATGTTTGGTTTTGCTTACTTCAAATATAATTCTTTGTATCACATTTACTGGACAACCTACACTACATATTTGCATTGGTGAAGAAATGGCATCTGACATTCCTTAGACTAAAATATATATACATTGCTCCATTTTTTTTTCTCAGATTTTAATTGGCACAGTGATGAGTGTAATAGGGGTTCGTTTCTGTGGAATAAACCACAGAAGATAATAAAGACTGTAAATGTTCAGAAAGTTGAAAAAATTTGATTGCTTTGGGGAAAAAAAATCACAGTATTTGAAAAGAATAAAGGGATAATCAAGAAAGTCATGTTTTACTATTGCAGTTTAAGAGCCTTCAGGGCTTCCGGCAAAGAGGTATTTGTGGATCATCAATGTATTGTTTGAAGAAGCAGAAGGAGAAAAAGACTTTTGTATAGGGACAATAGTCTTGATTATGGTGTTTGTGAAGCAATGAAAGTATATGGAAGTCTAGAATATATTTTTGCCTTTTTTTATCACAGACACCATCTTAGAATCCCAATTTACTACTCACAAATATTATTTGCATATATCAGTTCAATAAGCAGGCATCTGGCTGCTAAATCTGCCTGGCACTTTGGAGGTGCCAAATGAAGCTTTTGGAACGAGTAAATATATGGTCATTATATTTACAAAATCAATAACATGCCAGTTCCTCAGACTTCACAAGATTTGTTATTCATGAATAATTGCTTTTGAAATGCAGGTCAGAAATTGAAGCCATAAATGAATTGATGTTGGCTATAGTTTGTAAACAAGACTCCCTTGCCACACTAACTTGACTTGTCCTTGTTATTTCCTTTGGCTGGAATCTTGTTCAGTTAAAGTAACTACATAGAAATTAAAAGACTGGTTTGGTCTGATGAGACATATATTCTTGTCTAAATCCAACATCTTAAGAAAACAGACTAGGGCATTCAAAATTTGTCGTGTGCATCTAGGGATATAACTTTGTATTCAGGGGTATAATGTGGTTCCACACATTCAGTAGATATCTAAGAAATTATTACAGAATCATAGAATCAGTTAGGTTGGAAAAGACCTCTGAGATCATCAAGTCCAACCTTTGACCTAACGCCATCTTGTCAACTAGACCATGGCACTAAGTGCCACATCCAATCTCTTCTTCTCCAGGGATGATTGGCTCTACTGCCTCCCTGGGCAGCCCATCATGATGCCCAATCTCTTTGTAAAGAACTTCTTCCTGATGTCTAACCTAAACTTCCCTTGGTGCAAAGCTGTGCCCTCTTGTCCTATTAATTGCTTGGGAGAAAAGACTGACCCCTTCCTGGCCACAACCTCCTTTCAGGTAGTTGTAGAGAATAAGGTCTCCACTGAGCCTCCTCTTCTCCAGTCTAAACCTCAGCTCTTTGAGCCTCTCTTTGTAGGATTGATGCTCCAGTCCCTTCATCATCTTCATTGCCCTCCTTTGGACGCACTCCAGCACCTACATCCTTCCTAAATTGAGGGGCTCAGAACTGGACACAGTACTTGAGTGTGGCATAAGCAGTGCTGAGTACAGGGGAAGAACCCCTGGTCCTGCTGGCCACGCTGTTCCTGATACAGGCCAGGATACCATTGGCCTTCTTGGCCACCTGGGCACACTGCTGGCTCATGTTCAGCTTCCTGTCAGTCAGAACCCCCGGGTCCATTTCTGCCCGGTCACTCTCCAGCCACTCTGTCCCCAGCCTGTAGCATTGCAGGAGGTTGTTGAGGCCAAAGTGCAGGACCCGGCACTTGGCCTTGCTGAATCTTATGCCATTGGATTCTACCCATCTATCCAGTTCATCCAGATCCCTCTGAAGAGCCCTCTTACCCTCCAGCAGACCAACACCCTTTCCCAACTTGGAGTCATCTGCAAATTTGCTAATGATGGACTCAATACCCTCATCCAGATCATCAATAAAAATATTAAAGGGGACTGGGCCCAACACTTGACCCCTGGGGTCATCGGGACGTGACCAGTAGTGACTGATCACAAATTGGATGTAGCATCATTTACCACCGCTCTCTGGGCCCAGCCATCCAGCCAATTCTTAACCCAGCACAGAGTGAACCTGTCCAAGCTGTGGACTGCCAGCTTTTCCAGGAGTTTGCTATGAGACACAGTATAGAAAGTGTTGCTGAAGTCCTGGTGGACGACATCCACAGCCTTTCCCTTATCCACCAGGTGGGTTACCTGGCCATAAAAAGAGATCTAGTTGATCAGGCAAGACCTGCTCCTCCAAAATACAAGCTGGCTGGGTCTAATCCCCTGTCCATCCTGTAGATGCTATGTGATTGCACTCAAAATGATCTGCTCCATTACCTTGACAGGAACTGAGGTCAAGTTGACAGGCCTGTAGTTTCCCAGTCTTCCTTCTGGTCCTTCTTTGAATAGGTGTCACATTGGACATCATCCAGTCATCTGAGACCTCACTGGTGAGCCAGAACTGGTGAAAAATGATGGAGAGTGGCTTGGTGAGCTCTTGTGCCAGCTCTCTCATCACACTAGGATGGATCCCATCTGGTCCCATAGACTTGTGAGGATCCAGGTGTCTCACCAGGTCACTAACTACTTCCTCCTGGATTGCAGGGGGACTATTCAGCTCCCCATCCCTGTCTACCAGCTCAGGAGGCCAGTTGTCCTGATGAAAACATGTCTTTTTGTTGAAAACTGAGACAAAAAAGGCGTTACGTACCCCAGCCTCTCCCTCGTCTTTGGTAACTATGTTCTTCCTCATGTCCAACATGGAATGGAGGTTTTCATTGCCCCTCCTTTTGCTATTAATGTATTTATAAAAGCAGGTTTTGTTATCCTTAATGAAAGTAGTGAGATTAAGTTCAAATTGTGCTTTTGCCTCTCTAATTTTATTATTTATGCTCTCTCTCTCTCTATATATATATATAAAAAATATTCTTATTTTATTATTTATGCTATATTATTGTAGCAGTTTACATCATTAGAAAATTCAGAAGCAGAGTGGCTATAAAATATTGTCCTCTCTAAATTAAGTCATCTTGGTCATAAAATCAGAGAATCATAGAATGATTTGATTTGGAAGGGACTTTAAAGATCATCTAGTTCCAGCTCTCCTGCCATGAGCAGGGAACCTTCAACTAGTCCAAGTTACTTAGAAACCCATCCAGCATGCTCTTAAATACTTCCAGGGATGGGGAGTCCACAATTTCTCTGGGAAACCTGTTCCAGTGTCTCACCATCCTCACAGTAAAGAATTTCCTCCTAATATCTAATCTAAACCTGCTCTCTTTCAGCTTACATCTGTTCCCCCTTGTTCCATCACCACATGCCCCTGTGAAGGCCCTGGCCTTCTTTCTTGTAAGCCCCCTTTGGGTACTGGAAGGCTGCTTGAATTCTCCCTGGAGCCTTCTCTTCTCCAGTATGAACAGCTCCAAATCTTCTGGCCTGTCTTCATAGGAGAGGTGTTCCATCCCTTTTGATCATTTTCCCCATTTGATCATCTTTGTGGCCTCCTCTGGACTCATTCTAACAGGTCCATGTCTTGCTTGTGCTGATTACCCCTGATCTGGAGGCAATACTCTAGATGATGTCTCACAAGAATGGAACAGAGGGGCAGAATCACCTTCTTCAACCTGCTGGCCACACTGCTTTTCATGCAGTCCAGGATGAGACTGGCTTTTGGGGCCATAAGTGCACATTGCTAATTCATATTGAGCTTTTTTTGACTCTATCAAAATCAGCATGGCCATCAGGTCAAGGGAGGTGATTCTGCCCCTCTGGTCTGGTTTCAAAGAGAAGCTGTGAATGCCACACCCCTGGAAGTGTTCAAGGCCAGGTTCCATGGGGCTTTGAGCAATGTGATCTAGTGGAAGGTGTCCTTACCCATGGTAGGGAGGTTGAAACTAGATGATCTTTAAGGTCCCTTTCAGCTCAAACCATTTTATGACTCATTGGTAAGATGGCTAGATGAATACAATTTTGATTGCATGCATGCTTATAGTTCCTTTATTGAAACAGTAATGTATTATGAACTCTGCAGTTTTCCATGTTTGGTTGAATGAAGTTACCAGATGTGGAATATGCCGCCCAGCATGGTTTTAGATGAGCTGGTGAAGTGCAGGTGAAGGGAACGACAAGGGAGCAGACTGTCCCTTCCTTCAAATTCTGCCCACAGAAGCATCTAGACTTGAGCAGCTTTATAAGGATAGGGCTTACACTTCTCGGGACAAAGCTTAGCAGCTACAGAGAGGTTTGCCAGATTAGGCCAGTCTGGAAAGCAACTCTGGTCTTTTACAGCCAGCATTAGCAAGGTACACAGAACTGTTTCTAGCAACGTTCTGCTCCAATCTAATATTCACAAAGAAAAAAATGCTTTTACCCATATTTAAGATTTTTAGACCAAGTGAAATTTATTCTGCACCTTTGATGAGGTATCCCATCATTCTTAGCCTCAAAATTAAAGTCTCCTATGTCTCTTCAGGAATTAATGTAAGTGCCAAGTAATCTTTTCCCCTATCTGACAAAAGTCAAGTAGCTTTCTTTAAATGCCAAGCAATCATCTTCCTTCCTGCTATCTCCTTCCTCACAACACATCCTGTCTCCTCTAGTGCATGATGTCTGTCAAGAGTTCTGAGTGTAGCATAGCTACTTTGCATTTCTTCTCCCCTCATTCTCTTGGAGAATGAGATTTTATTTGGTCAAAATAATTCAAATCCACCATTTCTTTTGGTAGGTGATGAATTACTTTAATCTGTTCTACTCTTCTACAGTTCCAGAGGTCTCATAGACCCTATGAGTTTGTGGACAGCAGTTTGAAGATGAGGACCTATGTATTCAGAGATGATGTCTTTCTCATGGCTTGAATACATATGCTAATATGTATGCTCCTTTGATTTCTCACAAAGTAATGAAATCTCACCTTAACCTTTGCTTGCCTTTTCATGTGCATTCACAAAGTATCCTGCAGTGAATGTGTCCCAGGTTAAAAAAATACCTTCCAGGGAAGATGGGAATCATCCTGAAGTGGAAAGGATAAACTCCTTCTCCACGTTAATATATCCTTCAAATCAAGAGGTTTTCAGTCAAAAATGTAGAAAAAGGAAGCAACAATTATTTACTTAGGTGTATATGTATATGTACAAGGAGCAAACAGTAACACAACAGTAACAAGAAAAACTCAACAAAGCCCACCCCTCTCCTCTTGGCCCCTCTGTACATCTTTCCTCAGCGTGGTCACAGCTGTGAAGGAAACAGGCAAGTCCTGCAGACTCACCCCACAAGGAATGGGAGTTCCCTCAGTTTTGCCGCTGAGCTAGGCAAGTCATTTATCCGATACAGAAAGAGCAGGAGATGGGGAGAAAGCAGGCAGGCTGGTTCCGAGCTGGGGCCGGTGCGGGCAGGACTCTCTCTTTCTCTTTCTCTCTGGAGGCTGCTGCAGGGTCCGCCTGGATACAGCAGCTGGGCTGGGGAGGCAGAAGCAGCAGCAAGAGGTGGTCTGGTGCTGGGGCAGCAAATGGAACAAACAGCACCAGTGAGGCAGCACCGGGCCCTCTCCCAGGACAAGAGCTGTAAAATCAATGAGACCGGCTGGTCCCTCGCAGAGGCCTATTGTCCCAAGAAAGCAGGCCGGAACAGGGGAGCTGGGGGGAGGAGGGGGCAAGGGGAAAGGCAGACATACTCCACCCCCTCCCTTGCACAGCAACCAGGTCAGGAATCTGCGTGTTATCAAGGGCTTTCAGCTCTCCAGCAGAAAATCAATGGAGCCATCCAACCTCACCCCTTTTGAGGAATTCTGTCCTTATCTTACTTGAGTTATGCTGGCATCCTGGTGGTAACGGAGATATTTCTGAAAAAGCCATCTACCCATGACAGTGATGCCTTAAGGGGTATGCTTAATATTTTGGAGAATTCACTTTGCTAGGTAGCTGGATAACTTGGGATATTAAGGGGCAGAAGAGCCTGTGTTCCCGTGTGTTTGCATTCTTGTGTGTAAATAAGTGGGGCACAAGACAAAACATGGAGTTAGGCTTCCAGGCCTACGAGGGGCTGGACATAGGTGGGGTTAAGTAATAAGGGACAATTCTGTTGGATGTTGGGGTAGCATAGAAGTAAGAGGGACTTTAATTAGATAGTATGGGGGAGGGGTGCTCAGAATGTTATAAAAATGGGAAGATTGTTATGATTTTTCTCTTTGGATCATCGGCCTTTGACCAGTAAAGCTGCTTCTCCCCTTCACTTTGTGTTTCTCAGTTTTTTATCTGAGGCCCTTGCGGCATCAACAGAAGGCACACAAATATGACTGTTCTAGTCTCTGACACTTCAGAAGGATACATGAATTCAGGGCCCTTACATTTCGAATTTCAGGGGATAGGACACATCTGTCTTGTACCTGTGTGCATGACCTATGCCAAAATAAGTCTTTGCATTCCAAGCAAATGAGTGCATTCTCTAATACTTAAAAATTAATTATAGTCATTATTTATCACCATCATCTTCAGTGTGACAAAAGACACTTTCTGCCCTTCAAAAGCAAATAGATCATGATCTCAAGCAACAAACACCAACATGATCATGACATTCTCTAGTACAGGTCATAAGCAAAATAAATGCAAGCAGATAAGCTGTGCTGATGCTGTGATGACTTAGGGCTGCCTTCTATTGCATGTACTAACTTTCTTCAGTAGATTTTATACAAGATATATCCATCCTATAAAATACTACACCATGCAGAGATACTATTTCCAGAAAAAACAGTTCCAGATAACTCTGAAATTTGAATTAGGAGTGAATGGTTACCCTTGGGCTAGTTGTCATCCTATGTTTTTGTAACTCAGGGTAGTGTATCACCAGCAGTGCAGTGCAGACAGAAGCACCACAGCTCTGCACAGTGCTGAATGGCACAATGAAAATAGACCAAATGCAAGAAGGATGCAGCATTGCCCATGACATATTATTACGTGCTCAGATGGAGATGGAGTGTAGTTATTATGCCATCAGGAACACACCATTTAAGAGACCTTTGAAAAAAGATGAAGAATCAGCAAAAGTTATTTTAATCACTTTTGCCAAAACTATATTCAGCCTATGAGACATACATATCCTTTAGCACACATGCTTCTTCCATGTGTAGAGCACTGAATTTCTTTAAAATTCAAACTTTCTATGATTTGTTATAATTACTACAGTCATGCTCCACAGAACAATTGTGTGACTATTAAAACTCCTTCACAAATCCAGTTTTGCAAAATTACTTTTTGCCAAAGTACACTCAAATTTATCTATTTTAAAAATTAATATGTCATCTAATTTGTAGCTAATATGTATCTGATATATTCTTCAAATTTGTACCCAAAGGTCCTCAATATATAGAAAATACAGGGGGTTGAGGTACTGTGAGATATTGAACTTGAATCTCGCTAAATTATATAATTATTTGGATCAAAGCAAACCAGCTAGTGTGTGGGGAGAGAGTGGTATGCAGGAGCCGTTGGTCCCTACAGGAGGGCCAAGCCTGCTGCCCCAGTGCTCAGAAGGCACATGGTTGCTGAATTCCATGTGGCAGACTATCAATCAAAAACCCTGCCTGGTGGCCTGCCCACACCACACCCCCTGGAACCTTTGACTGGCGGCACTACCCCTTACTCTGGCCTGCAGGGCACTGAGTGGTCAGTGACACAGACATTCAGCCTGGGAGAGATGGTCACAGTGGCCAGATCACATAAATACAGCAGCAGATGGGCTCCATCTTTGCTCTTCTCCTGAGAAGGTGTGGACTTCCATAGATTTCTTTGGTGGTGCTATTTAAATCTTTTATTCTAATCTCTTTTTTCTTTACTCTTTTAATCTCTCTTAATTTCTTTATTCTTTCTTAATCTCTCTTGGGTAACTTAAAATTGATGAGTGGATTCTATTAAGCTTGATGTGGATTGCTTGGTGCTGGGTGCTACTTTGGAATGCTTTTGCCTTGGTTATATGTTATCCCTGTAAAACTTTTTGCCGAAAAAGTTTATTGTCTCGCTAAGTTAAATGGAAATTCTCTTGGAAAAGCATTTTCTCTGTATGTGAATTCAAGGTAATAAAGAACTAAAGGCCTTGCAACAGTTTGCTGTACAAACTTGAAAGCCTTAAATATGAGTAATACTCCCAGTTAAGCTAGTCGCTTGAAAACTAAGATATTACAGCTGCATAAAGACAATATACACTAGATGTATTTTAAATTCAAAGGCCACACTAGAATGCCAATTTTTTTTCATAATGAGTATTCACAATGCTTAAATCTCACCTAATTCTTGGTGGTAATGGAGGGTTAGGGTCAGTAAGGGAGACAGCAATTTTGAAGGCTTTTGAGGTGTTCACATAATGGCTCTTAGAGGACAATTGGGTCAAGCCAGTGTACGGCAGATAATACCTAAGGTAGAACTTAAACAGTCTAAATATGATCTGCAGAGAATTTCTGAAAAACAATCAACTGGTAACATTTTCATCACAAATGTCCAGAGTTTCCAGAGGTTGTGCAAACATCAAAATATTTCCAAAGGCACACAAAGATAATTTCACACTGCTGTGGTTAGAGGAAAAACTGGTTTTATGAATTGTACCTTTCTAGCATCAACCTTAACATAATTAATCTTACAGCTTTAAACAGAAGGAAAGAGCTAAGGAATATTTCTTCACTTTAATGTTGTTATAAATGGAAGGAATAAACAATTCACAGAGGTGCGCATCAAAAAAATATTCTGTAAATATTTGGAACTGACTGATCACAACTAGCATTTGCTTAACACATTTAATAATGAAGACCATATACCTAAAAATGTTTTTCATAAAAATGGATTTCAAATTTAAAAGACACTAATAACTGTGACTACAGACGGGGGGAAGGCAGAGGTACTCAATGCCTCCTTTGCCTCAGTTTTCAGCAGCAGGTCAGATTGTCTACAGGAAAAGTGGCCATCTGAACTGGTAGATGGGGTCAGGGTTCAGTGTAGTCCCCCTGTTATCCAGGAGGAAGAAGTTAAAGATTTACTGAACTGCATGGATCCTCATAAATCCATGGGACCAGATGGGGTCCACCCTAGGGTGATGAGAGAGCTGGCAGATGAGCTTGCTACACCGCTCTCCATCATTTATCAGCAGTCTTGCCTCACAGGTGAAGTCCCGGATGTCTGGAAGCTGGCCAATGTGACACCCATCCACAAGAAGGGCTGGAAAGATGATCTGGGTAATTACAGGTTAGCCTGACCTCGGTACAAGGAAATGTTACGGAGCAGTTAATCCTAGGTGCAGTCAGGATGACCAGAGGATAAGGCCCAGCCAGCATGGTTTTAGGAGGGGTAGGTCTTGCCTGGCCAACCTGATCTCCTTTTATGACCAAGTAACTCACCTGGTGGGTGAGAGGAAGGCTGTGGGTACAGTATACCTGGACTTCAGTAACGCCTTTGACACGGTCTCCCATAGTATACTCCTGGAGAAGCTGGCAGCCTGGGGATTTGCCAGAAGCATTCTATGCTGGGTGAGGAACTGGCTGAATGGCCAAGCCCAGAGAGTGGTTGTGAATGGT